>SJYO01035988.1:18391324-18801091 GCA_006410555.1 Capra ibex | reverse complement strand
ATTTATGGTTCCTTGTAATATTAGTTTAACGACTTTGGTCGTTATTACCGTTTTAGAACTTTCGTCAGTCCTTAAAATTTTTCTGTAATACATGGGTCCTTGTTTCTATTGCCCGTAGTGACTGACCTACCTGCACTCAAACTCATTTGAGGCCCTCAACCACTACCTGTCCCTCCGGACCGCACGACGCTAAGTACCCCAGCGTTTCTCAGCCTGTGTTGACTCGCTGACTTGACTTGACTTGACTTGACTTGACTCGACTCGACTTGACTCGACTCGACTCGACCTGTGTCTGAAGAGCAGTCTTCGATCCGTCTAGTCTTCTCTTAAGCTGCAGAAACTTCACGACTTTCCTTGCCTCTTTCGGGACAATTAGATCTTAAGAGAAAGGTCTCTTTCGTCGAAAGTTTTACTTCTAACCAACAAAAAAAGTACGTTTACTTTCCACTATCTTAAGCAACGGTCATCTGGGCACATTCTTTCTAATATCCTTTAAGAAGTCCTCTTCCTGTGACAATGGTCCATCTTTGAACCTAGATGTGTTTCCTTACTTCTCTTGTTCTTCACTATTTACAAACTCATTTATCTTTCATAAAAAATTTTTCTATCGACTGACCATTTTTTTCTATTAACTGACATATTTCATTTTCATTTCGACGTGATAAACCTCCAAGTATTATATACCTCTTTTACATACTGTTGTTACCGCACTTCTTACCTTCACGTGACGAGATTCCAAGAATATGTACTTTGTTACATTATATTAAACTACCGTCTGACACTACACACTGTTGTTTGGCGTCTCGTTCGCGACCCTCTTATGGTTCTTGTCTTGAGTCGGGTTTTGTCTCTGTGTTACCTTAGAACTACAAAGAAAGACACACATCCCTCGGGGTAGTCGTATTGTGTCGACCGGAGAGAAGAGAGAGAGGGATTAAGAGAAAAGTTTAATTAATTAATTAAAACTGACAAGACCCAGAAGTGACGATGAGTCCGGAAAAGATCAACGTCACTCGCTCCCGATGAGAAATCGACGTCACGTGCCTGGAGAGAAAAACGTCTCGGACCCGAGATCCGTTCACTCGAAGCCATCAACACCGAACTCCCGAATTAACGGGGTTCCGTGCCCCTTAGAAGGGACTGGTCCCTAGGTTGGGTACAGGGGACGTAACCGTCTATCTGGAAATTGATGACCTAGTGGTCCCTTCAGGGAGAAAGGGAGTAAGACGAGGTCCTTTACCGTTCACCCAATGGACTAAGACTCAGTCTGAACACACCGGGTCGGGAAAAGAGACCCATGTTTGACGGACGGTCCTTGTGCAAAGACGACACGGGGTCACACACACCCTCCGACCACTGCCACGTGCGAACAGACACTGAAACAGCCACTCAGACTGATCAAAATCCAAAGGCGCTCCTACGGGTGAATGGACATCGGTACTCGGAACAAGAAGTCCTAAACGAAGTACACCTCATTTCCACTATAAACCAGAGATAGACAAAACGAACGAGATTAAAGAATTAACCAAACATACACGATTCAACGAAGTCAGTACAGGTTGAGAAACCCTAGGATACCTGGAATTGGGGTCCGAGGAGACAGGTACCCTAAGAGGGTCGTTCTTATGACCTCACCCAACGGTACGGGGCGAGGTCCCCTAGAAGGGTTAGATCCCTAGCTTGGGTTCAGAGGACGCCGGGGACGTAAGGTCCACCTAAGAAATGGTGATGGTGGTGGTCCCTTCGGAGAATTAACCAAATCTTTAGTCATAAATAACTCTATGGGGAGACGACATGTGGTGTCTATCACCAAATAGTCAGTTGAGGGACTGTCTAGTTCCCACGAGGTAGACAAGGCGTGGACGGAGCACACCAACCGTACCTTGTCCCTCCCCCCTCGTCACCTTTTCCGTTGTTCCTCGGGGGACCACGACCTGAGGACCTGAGTGTCTCCGGACCTCCCCGGAGTCACTTGGATGTCCCTCCCTCGTAGAGTCAAAAGGAGGTGAGTGAAGGACGAGTCTCAGAGGTTGTGGAGGGGTCCAGGAGGGTCGGTCCGGTCAATACTGTCACCGTGTCTGACCCTCGGCTTCTGGACCTAAAGAACGGATCGTCCCTGTGATTAAGTGGGATATGGAATTGGTTCAATACGGAGAGAGGGGTCAGACCGGACTCAAAGGGGTAGACTTTGTTTTTCCCAATACGATCTGTTATAGACCCGAAGGGTTCACTGAGTCACCATTTCTTGGACGGACGGTTACGTCCTTGGTGTCCTCTATCCTCAGATTAGGAACCCAGCCCTTCTAAGGGACCTCCTCCTTTACCGTTGGGTGAGGTCATAAGAACGGTCATATAAGGTGTGTGTCTCCTCGGACCACCCAGTGTACACCGGTGTTTCTCAATCTGTACTGACTCATACCTCGTCTGTCATAGATTGTCACCGAGGAGACCAGAAATACCACAGACGCAGATTTACTGTTTGAGGTCGGATCCGATGTGCATCTGAAAAAGACACAAGGTAAGAAAAAAAAGAGTAAGAGGAAAAGTAAACTTAAGAAAACAAGGATCCGTCAACGATTGTAACCCTTCTGAAGTGTATTTCAAAATTAAAGATCGAAAAGAACTTTTTCAGAAACAACAACGTACTGTTAGTGTTCGACCTGAAGTCACCGTCAACCGAGAAAATCCCCACGTACTGGAGAGGTCCTCCGACGTCAGGGGGTGAACCGGTAGAGGTAGTGCGACGTCGGACGTCCGGACCGTCGTGAACAGGACCCCGGAGACGTCTCTACCACCCCTTCGACACTACGCTTGGGACCAGAGACCTAAGGGTCTGGTCCAACTAAAGATGATACAAAACACCGGTCAAACTGAGACGGGTTTACCCTGCCTTCTCTGCTAACTCATAAAGCCTTGACGGGCTACAACGTTAGGACCTTGGACCTGAATCTCATCCCTTCTGTGTCTTGAAGTACCCGAGACACCCAGGACCACAAGATGTCACCTGTGGGCACGTGCTTTGTGTTCACGTCAGTCTCCACGGACCAGAGAGGAAACCAGGAGAACGAGGGTGGGGGTTGGTCACCGACTCGGTTCTCCGACCTCAATTTCGGGAAGGGGGTAACTGTCGAAATATCTAGTGAGGGTTGGGGGGTGGTCACACCAATTTAGTAACAGTCTCCGTGTTCCAGCCCAGTGGTCGACCGACGGGGTACGGCTCCTCTGGTCACCACCACAATCCTCCCCACCTCTCGGATACCCTCAGGGACAGAAGATAGAGGTGTCGGGGTCTGGGGTGTGAGGGGCCAGGACGTCTGGGACGAATATTAGGTTTCCCGAGGACAGGATAATTATGCATTACGACTTTTCATTAGAGTTGAGACCACTGTAGGACCGGGTCCCTCCCTTATTCCCGAGACCCTTCCAGTCTGTCTGGACCTCAACTTAGGACCGACGGGTGGTCGACACGGGTGGTTTCGGTAAATGACTTATGAGGCTCGGAGTCAAAGAAGTGGACAGTGGACCCTGTTCATTATAAGTTATTGAGGTGTAGAGTCCCTAAGACATATCTATGTTATTTACTGTCCTCACACCTGCACGTCATCGTCGTCGTGAATTATCCGAGAGTTATTAACAGACAAAAGAAAGGGAAGAAACTCGGAGTCCCTCGACGAGGACCCTCAAGACAATTAGACGACTCAGAGACACAGGATTCACACACACGTACGATTGAACGAAGTCAGCACAGGTTGAGAAACGCTGGGGTGTCTGACAACGGACGGTCCGAGGAGACAGGTACCCTAAGAGGTCCGTTCTTATGACCGGACCCAACGGTACGGGAAGAGGTCCCCCAGAAGGGTTGGGTTCCTAACTTGGGTCCAGAGGACGTCGAGGACGTAATGTCCTCCTAAGAAATGGTGACTCGGTATCCCCTTCGGGGGAGGCACAGTATATCCGTCTGACTTATCGGATCTTTGCTCTCGAAAATCCTGTCTTTTGATCTTTCGTTGGAGATAAATTTTTTGATTAGAGAAATTGTATATGTGTGATGATACATATTTTATCTATTATCCGTGGATGACACATCGTGTTCCTTGAGATTAGTTAGGAGACATCACTGGACATACCCCTTTTTTTAGAGTTTTTGTTATCTATATACAAATACATAGTAATTAAGTGGAGTGACATGTCGTCTTTGACTGTGTTGTAACATTGAGTTGGTATGAGGTCATTAAAAAATTAATTTTTAATTAGAGAATCTGATCGGTGTTGAATGTTTCTGGTCGGGGGACGAAGAGTGAGTCAGGGGTGTCGATAACACACTCTCACTATATCGACAGTAGGAGTAAACGTCTACCCTTTTGACTCTCCGTCTCATTAAGTCACTCGACGAGTTCCACTGTCTCGATTCACACCCTCCGCCGGAACCGACAGGGTTGTCTAGACCGGCACCCCGTTCCGAGACGGGAGGGTTTCTCAGTTTATTGTACCGCCCCCTGACACCGATGTCGACTCCCGTCCGAGACCGGCGGAGGTAGAGAGTGGAGGGGGGTTTTACACCACACGAAGAGGTTGGGAAAGGGGATGGACCACTTATGAGGACGACTTATTTGTGTAGGAAGAGGGGAGAGTTCCGACCGTCTCTACAGTGGGGGAGGCTCTTCGGAAGAGACTCAAGTAGAGGGGACTTCTAAAAGAGGAGAGATGAGAATGAAGATACGACGAGGGTCGCGAGTGGAGGGTTCGGGTACCCAGAGGAATAGACGGATGAGTCATCGAAGAAAGGACCCACCTTCGGACCTACTGTCGGGGGACCTCCTACCTTAGGTACGATCCAGCCGGAATAAAGGTTTGAGACAGGTGTCCCGTGGGGGTAGGATGGAGAGAGGGAGTGGGTTCACACCCTACCTGTCCGGTGTCCGAGGTTATTTGTGTTCAGATTGGGAAATCGTTATACATAGTTTTCGGAAATCTTTATGTGTACGAAACTGGATATTCAAGATCCTGTAAAAGGATTTCTTTATTACTTTTCTATATATATATATTTACAAGTAGAATCACAATAAATATTTCCTGTTTTAAACCTGTCTTGAATTTACAGGTCATTCCTTCGACTCCAATTTATATAATAATACGAGCCCTGAAGGGACCACCATGTCACCAATTCTGAAGTCGAAGACGACATCGCCCACGTGTAACTAGGGACCAGCCCCTCGATTTTAGGATGTACGGAGAGCCGGTTTTTTTGTGTTGTCTTTTGTCTTTTTTATAACATTGTTTAAGTGATTTCCAAAATTTTTACCAAATGTAGTTTTTTGTGAAATTTTTAATATAATACTATGATACGGACTTGTGAACCTTATATACATCGTTAACTTTACTACTCTACATACGACACGAATCAGTGAGTCAACCCAGGTTGAGAAAAGTTGGGGTACCTGACAACGGTTGGTCCGAGGAGACGGGTACCCTTAAGAGGTCCTTTCTTATGACTTCACCCAACGGTACGGGAGGAGGTCCTTTAGAAGGGTCTGACCCCTATCTTGGGTCCAGAGGTCGTAACGTCCGCCTAAGAAATGGTAGACTCGATGGTCCCTTCGGGTGCTTATGACATCACCCATCGGATAGGGAAAAGGTCCCCTAGAAGGGTTGGGTCCTTAACTTGGCCCCAGAGGACGTTACATCCGTCTAAGAAATGGTCGACTCGATCCCTTTCGGGTTTTACTACTCTATCTAGATGTAAAGTAATTGTGGTTTTCTGCAAGTATTACACCAGTTCGAGTCAACGATTCAGTACGGGCTGAGAAACACTGAAGGTTGCCTGACATCGGGTGGTCCGAGGAGACAGGTACCCTAAAGGGTCGTTCTTATGACCTCATCCAACGGCAAAGGAGGAGATCCCTTAGAGAGGTTGGGTCCCTAGGTTGGACTCAGAGGACGCAGACAGAGGACGTATCCGTCCGTCTAAGAAATGGTGACTCGGTTACTACATAATTCACATTTTTCTTCTAGTATTCTTTTCTTCATATCTCACTAGAGAGAAGTATGTGAATATACACAGACACAGACACACACACACACTCCACAGACACACACCTATTTCTGTCCATATTATAGATGGTTTACAATTGTCTCAATAGAGATCCACCACTCTAATTACCCACTAAATATTACGAAATGATTAGGTGTGAAAAGAAGTCACTCAATGAACCCTCCAACTTCTTTGTCCTCTTCGTAAATAAAGCCCCGACTCACGGCGTCCAACCCGAGGTCCCCGGAGAGACGCCGAAGAGGGTAATCTCTGACTTACTCCGGTCCGCTCCGGTCCACCTTAACCCCCGTCCCATCCGTCGTCCCCGTCGCGTCGACCGAGGTCGAGTGTAGGCTAGTCCAGACTCGGTCCGACTCGCTGTAGTCCAAACCAAGAACCGGACCCAGCCCGAGGTCCTCCGTGGGACATCGGTCCACTGACAGGGCGGGGTCGGGCGTGGACGAGGTAATTAGAAGGAACAGGGTTGGGTCGGCTGTCTCGGGTGAGACAGACAACTGGATTCTCCTCCCACGGTTCCCGGGTCCCTCCCCGAGGACGAGGTATGGACGGCAACGAGTCGTCGACTCGGACCTCGGGAGTGTCCCCCGGTCCAAACAGTTGCGACTACCTACCCCCGAGTCCTTCCGGTGAGACAGGGCGGTGGTAACGGGATGGAAGGGAACGAGTACGACAAGGAACCTCGAAAGTAGGGGATCTGTCCTGCCGATTACTTCAGGTTGGACGTCTACCGGTACTGGGTGTGTCTGGGGAGGGGGTCACGCGTAGACACCGGGGTGTCCACAAGAGCAAATTTTGAGGAGGTTCGGACTCTTGTATCGTTCAGTCTATGATCGAAAAAATATCTATTCTTTTACCTTCGTTAATTGTATTGTTAAGTTTATCGTTCCATCTAGATACAAAATGACTCTAGTTTTCTATAAACATGATATAATTCACTTCATTCGTATCATACTGGTTTCATCTTATAGTAAAAAAGGTACATTATACATACATATATGTACATACATATGTATATGTATATGTATATACATATATGTATATGTATATACCTTCCTGTAGATGGTCGACAAATCTCACTGACTCGACTATAAGTTTGGTCCACTAACCCGAGTGTAGGTACGAGTAAAGTGACAGACAGTAACGGAGAAACAGGACTCCAAGAAGGGAGGAAGTCTCGCGATGGTAGACACCGGAACACCCTGAGGAGGGGATCGCACCGAACCTGGTGGAGTGGTGTCGCAGTTCAAACACAAGTAGGGTTACATGGAGACTCTCGGGGGTCGACCACGGTACCCCAGAAACGGGGTGGGGGTGACCTACTCCGGAGGGACGAGGGGTAGGGGAGACCGTAGTGGGACTACCGTGATTCAGGTTCTGAGTTTCGAGTGTGTGAGTTCTCCCTTCCGAGGAGGGAACCTACGGTGAATAAGAAGAAAACGTATATTAGGAAGAGTCGAACCTATTGACTTCGGGGTCCGGTGTCCAAAGATCTATAAAACATCACCTCATTAAACGTTCAAAGGAACGGACCGTAGAACGAATTTGAGGTCAAAAAGGGTGAATCGCTATATAATACTTATAAAGGGGAAAATTCTTCGTAATAAAATGCTGTATTAGAAGTTACCCCATACCAATGGGGAAACTTATATATACTGTTAGGTTATATATTAATACACACACGAGTCAACGAGTCACCACAGACTGAGAAATACTGGGATATCTGACATCGGGTGGTCAGAGGAGACAGGTTCTCTAAAAGTCCGTAATTATGATCTCCCCCAACGGTAAAAGGGGAGGTCTCCTATAAGGACTGGCTCCCTAGTTTGGGTGTAGAGGATGTAGAGGACGTAACTATCCACCTAAGATGACACGGGCGACCCTTCGGGATATATATAATCTCATATGTTATTAGATTAGACAGGAGATACTAACTTGTAAAGAAGACATAAGTTGAAAATCTATGTATCGACGACGATCCAGTGAAGTCAGCACAGGCTGAGACACGCTGGGGTATCTGCCGTCGGGTGGTCCGAGGGGGTAGGGACCCTAAGTGATCCGTTCGTGTGACCTCACCCAACGGTAAAGGAAGAGGTTACGTACTTTCACTTTTCACTTTCACTTCAGCGAGTCAGCACAGGCTGAGAATCGCTGAGGTACCTGACGTCGGATGGTCCGAGGAGGCAGGTACCCTAAAAGGTCCGTTCTGATGATCTCATCCCACGGTAACGGAAGAGGCTCTATGTATAGATTACTAGATTATAAATTTTATATTACAGATTATATATTAATATATTAAACAAGAGACACCAACTTGTAAATATATATTGAAAGACGGTAAGATTTTCTACCATAATATTTATGGAAACAACTATGTAAAAATACGTCAAAGATTACTAAAGATATCCGCCTTATTGTTCCGGTTCTTCAAACTGGTAAAAGTCCGTAAACTATTAAGGCAGTCGTTCTTTCCTACCCAGCCAAAAATTTTATTAACTACATTATACACTTGTACTATTTTTAAAATTTTATGGTTTCCTGTCATTAGTACTATCAGTGGTATCGATTGGAAGGGACTGCCAGAGTATGTCCGAGGATGAAAACATATAATAATATAACATATATCACATCTGAACAACCTATAACATAAGATGATATCTTTACCGTTGGGTGAGGTCACAAGAACGGACCTCTTAGGGTCCCTGCCCCCTCGGACCACCCGACGGTAGATACCCCAGCGTGTCTCAGCCTGTGCTGACTTCGTTGAATCGTTGTCGTCGTCGTATCTAAGGGTTCTCTCTTCTTAATGTTAATAAGGATAAGGTGTTTACTGTAGTTCCGAAATTTCTCCAATGGACACCAGTGGTTTGACATCCACCGTCCAGATAGTACGTTCGGTCCCTCGGGCTGAGGATTCGGTGCGACAACTGTGATGCCTTCTCTCTACCCGTCGAGTGGAGAGGACACGCCCCTCTTACTGTCCTCGATGTCACTCTTCTGCTCCGACACCGGACACCCGACCTGGTCTCCCTCTCCCCTGTCCTCCCGACGTCCGTCCCTGGAGACGCACCGACGTGTCGTCACGTCAGGTCTCGACTACCTCTCGGTCCCGCGGAAGCACCTGTAACGACTCCGTCTTAGGTGTCCCGGCCCCCCTCCGACCCGTGGGTCCAAAGATCACACCCTCCACCCACGAGTACCACCATGGTAAGTGTCCCCACCTTGGAACTCCTTCTCCACACTGGTCCAGTCTCTCCTCTTCGGAACGTGACCCCCACACGGACACTGGACTGGTCCGGAAGGACGACTCCGGGTACACCGACAGAAAAGGGTGTTGAGCGGGTCCCGGACCGTACGTGTGCTGTGTGACTCCCGACTACCTCGGTCTCGGGGACAGTTGGGCGGACGAAGAGAAAGAAGAGGAGGAAGAGAAAATGAGGGAGGACAAAGTACGACGGGACCACGCTACGGGTAAGATGGAGAGAGGGACAGACTCCGAGACTACTAAGACTGGATAAACAGGACGGGGACCTCTTCCCGTCCATGTGGGGAGAGTTAAGGGGGTCACAACTAACAAGAATCTTCCCCTTTACCGACCTTCCCCGAGACTGACGATTTGTGTATTGGGGAAGAATACATGATAGGGGAGAGGGACCCAGGTCCTTTATGGGACCCAGGTCCCTTGTAGGACCCGGACCGTTTTTTGACGTCGGGTCTTCCACTGACTATTCTCCAGGTCGGTCAGCCCTCGTCGGACTGAGGACGTAAGGAAGTCCAGTCAAAGTAATTTTCGTAGTAGCGACTTACGGATGGTACATTCGTAGGTCTCCTGTGACCCTACTGGACCTGTACCGAGGACGGAAACTCGATACTGGGAGAGGAGTAGTCTTTCGACTCAGTATTTTCTTTTCATTTGAGTCATGGAACCTGTACCTCCCCATCGGAATTAAGACGTAGCGCTCAGATCCGACGCTTCGACCTTGTGAGTCGAGACCTGGGACTAGACGGCGACTGAGACGTACACTGGAACTCGGTCAGAGAAGGGGAAAGTCCCGAACTCAAAGGCGTCGACACTTCGGTTGTAGGACTGACTCCCGAGGGACTCCGGTAAAGGTCGGTCTCGTTATCCGTCAAGACAAGGACCTGGACTCAGGAAAAAATCGGCGACGACTGAAAAAGGAGGGTGAGAAATTGTCGTTACTCTTCTCCGACCCCACCCCCGTCCCCTGTGTCCCTGACACTTCTTTAAGGGTCTGACTAGACAACGAAAAACACACACCTGTCTCCTTGACCCCTCACGACCCCCTCCCGCCTCCCCTTCCTGTCGCTACTTCACTCCTCCCCCACTCCTCCCACGGGTCTCATCTGTCTTCTTACTTTATTTCCGCTTAGGTTGTTTTCTTTCACTTTTCACTCACTGTTCAAACTCCGACGTCCGGACTTCGGTCGGTCCGGAAATCCCACTTCTTACCTCTGTTTGCTCGATCTAAAAGTACGAACCACCTGCCACTTACTTCTCGTAGAAAATTTTGGGATAGTCCTTGAGAAACCTAACAGTAATCTAGACCTCTCCCCTTTTTGTGTCTCCCTCCTCTGACTACTTAAACCGGGGGACCCACACTTTTCTACGACTAAGAGACGACCGACGACCCCCGAAACCCGGAAGAAGGACCTGGGTCCGTGCGGACCCGGGGGAGTTTCCAAAGCCATTTAATCAATAAAGCTCCCGAGAACTTTAAGTCACCGTCCGAGGGGGACGAGAGTCACCCACTGTGGTGTGACCTCGATCCTCCGTCTCCCTCCCGACCCACCTGCGCCCCAAAGTCCGAGGAACATCCCACTTGACTGGTAACCGCAAACGACCCCTATTCTGAACGTTAAGACTCTGTCCCTTTCAGGATCCGTTTGGTCGTACTAACCAGTGGTGTGAAATCCCACTCTGACCATCCATTCCCTCCCTTAACAGAACAGGTTTCGGTCAGGGTGATTCCGCACCTCAGTCCCGACCGGGTCAGAACCAGTACCTGAACCAGGACCGGACGTCGACTGACGGGTCGACTGGACGAGTCTCCCCTACCTCCTCTAAGATTCTACCTCTAAGAAACAGATTTTTCTACTAACCTTCGTAAACTTATACTGACCTATAATCTAGTACAACAACAGCAAATCGGTGATTCAACACAGGTCGAAAAATGTGGGGTACCTGAAATCGGGAGGTCCGAGGACACAGGTACCCTAAAGGGTCCATTCCTATGACCTCATCTAACGTTAAAAGAAGAGGTTCCCTAGAAAGACTGGGTCCCTAACTTGGGTGTAGAGGACACAACCGTCCTCCTAAGAAATGGTGACTCGGTGGTCCGGTATAATCTAGTATAGTGTCTTAACAATTAAAGTAATTCATATTTTTGACTGAATCACAAGAAAAAAATTACAAGAGAACAATCTGTACCTGTGTCTTCAGAAATGTTCACCCTACCATCTATAGACCCTACACAAACTTTTCTAAAGTGAGTTTATTTTTATCTTCACACACACGTCCCAACCCCACCCACCCTCGTCCCACTTATCTACTTTGTTTCAACTAGTACTGAACTACCGACACCCTCGACTCACTGTCACGTACTCCAGTGTCCTAAGACAAGATAAAACACGTATAAACTTTTACAGGTTTTGGTTTTGAATTTTTCTCCTTTTTATCTCGTAAGGTCACCACGTCACATTGCCACCAATCCTGACGACGGAGGTCCCGTTTTCTCGAACCCAAGTTAGGTCGAGGTGGAGAGTGACCCATTGTACATTGTACAATTAACGAGAGTCGGAGTTCAAGCAGTAAACATTTTACCTTACTATTTAGACTAGAGTATCTAATTAATTGTCTTTCGTAATCTTGACATGAATCTATATCATTTGTGAGTTATTTTTAATCAACGATAGGTCTTTTCTCTTATCCCGAAGGACTATCAAGTCAACCATTTCTTAGACGGAGGTCACGTCCTCTGGGGGCAAACTAAGGACCCAGCCCTTCTAGACGACCTCTTCCCTAATCCGATGGGTGAAGTCATAAGAACCCAAAGAGAACACCGAGTCGACCATTTCTTAGGCGGACGTTACGTCCTCTGGACCCAAGTCAGGGACTCAACCCTTCTAGGGGACCTCTTCCTTTCCGATGGGTAAGGTCATAACACCGGTCCTCTTAAGGTACCTGACATATCAGGTACCCCAACGTCTCTCAACCTGTGTTGACTCACCGAAAGTGAGTGAGTGAGTCCTTTCCCCTTTAAACTCGCTCGGGAAAGTCGGGTTCTCTTGGGAAACCTCGAAACTACGACCCCCTCACCAACTATAGGACTTTATTGGAAAGAGCCTAGTCGATAGTCCTGAATGACATAACACGAGTCAACACAGGCTAAGAAACGTTGGGGTACCTGACATCGGGTAGTCCGAGGAAACGGGTACCCTAAAAGGTCGGTTCTTATGACCTCACCTCACGGTAAAGGACGAGGTCCCCTATAACGACTGGACTCTCCGGTAATAATCCTGAGTCCGGAGGAGATAAGTCACTTTGATCTATCCGACGGAGGGAAAGGGAAGGACGTAGAAGGTACCTCGGGGGTGGAGGAGAGAGAAGACAATAGTTGGATTACACAAACCGGTTGGAATCAAAGAGGGGTGACAGAGGTCCTCCAGAATCATGGTACGAGTACTGAAGTACGGGAATAAACTGATCAAAATTAGACCAGAGACAGGTAGGTGGCGTTTACATTCTCCCGTCCAAAATCAAAGGATCATCTCAGAGAGAGTGTCCGACTCACGTGTCTTCGTACTCTTGTACGACCAAGTGCGTATCCCTGTAGTGTGTGAGTCTGTGTGTACGTGTGTGTGTGTCTCCCTACCTGTGTACGTACGTGTGTGTCTATGTACGTCGAAATTCCATCCACATAACTATGGACGAGTATTAACCCTGGTCGACGGTTCTCCAGTACTTCGGATTTCGATGTTCTCCTCTTCCGCCCCCCCACGGACCAGAACGACCAGGTCCCCAGGCACCACGTCTCGGCTTGTCCCGACGCTCACCATCTCTGACCTCCGAGAATCGTGACTGTGGTTCGAGTGACGACTCCAGACACAAGAGTCTCAGACCACGGTCCGTCTCTCACCATCACTGTTCGGAGAACGGAACTCCGGTCCTCTGTCGTAGTTCTCTGACCTACAACCTCCGGTTCTCGACTGAAGGACGGTCTGACCTCGGTAACGACTACCACGTCACCACCGTTTATACCCTTGTTTTATTTTCGGAGGTAGACGTGACGTGGACCGTGTCTACGACTCGTGAACATATTAAAGTAAATTAGGACTGTCAATGAGAGACTCCACAGTAACGTAGAAAAATATCAACTCCTTTGACTCCGAGTCTCTGTAATCCAATGACCGACTTCCAGTGTATCGACCCTTTCTCGTCTAGACCCTAGACTTGGATCTCCTAGACAGAAGTCTCGTCGAGAGTCGACGATGTGCGATAATAATGTAAATGTGACTTGTCTTTTGTTTGTTTTAGATTGTGACCCCTTCTAAATACATCTTTAACATACTACAGAGTCCAAACGAAGTTTTATTAGGTGTCTTCATCACGACTCACTTCACTCATCAATGCACGCACTTTATGTCGACGGAAACTCAGTTACTGACAACTTAAACCCACTACCTATGTATCTTAAGTAATTTTTCAAGATGACCATTAAAGGAGTATTATGTAAAGTGACCAGGACCCAAGATGGAACGGAAATGGTAGTGACCTACTGGAACTTGTACAACGATTTGGAGATATACGGAGATAAAAGGGTGACCGGAACAGGGTAGATAAAGGTTGAGTAACGTTCTGACGTTAATACGAATTAAATACGGGTACCTAATTCTCCACACCTTGGACCTAGATGACTCTGTGTTGGGGGGGGGGGTAAATTCCTGTCGGTACCTGGGGAAGATTGACTTGTAGTAAGAAACGGAGAGTGAAAGTTCTTTCTTTTTAATACCTTCTCTACGGAAACACAAACCAGACACAGTCCTTAGGACCTCACCTTTTATTTTACACACACGCACCCACGTACACACACACACACACACACACACAGACACACACACACACACACCACCCCTTACCCGTTATGTGACAAGTGAGGTGGACACGCCCAGAGGAGAAGAGAAGGTTCAGCGGTGGACAAGTAAGGAGCAAGTTTTCCTCGTATCCCCGGGGTTCGTCTTCCCACCATGAGTCTGGGACCCCCTTCGTTTACTCCGAGACCCGGAGGGTTTGTGACTCCTACTATTTACCCCAGGTTCAGAAAGTCCGAAGTAATATCTCAGTGGTACCCAAACGGGTTTGGTACCGTTGGTTAAGTTCGTTACTAATTGGATTATTTCGTCTCCGTTTCCCCTTTTTCTACGTAAGTTCTGGAGTTCAGTCCGGGACCAAGAGATCTCCGTCATTTAAAGGGAAGTCACCCATGCCACAGGTCCGAGGTCTGCAGGATTTAGAGACGGAGACCCTCACCCCCACCCCTCCGGACACTTTCGTATCTACTTACAGTCTCTAGTCGACCCCACCGAGGTCACGAGTGAACCACCACGGGGAGGATCCGGGAAGAACCTTTGTCCGGGTCGTGATCCCCTGTGCCTCCGTAGACGAAAGGGCCCTTAGTTTAGTGGATCCGAAAGTAGACTTAAGACTAGGTAAACCAGGATCCCTTCACATACAAACACTCACATACTTACGTGAACAGTAGACAGACGGACAGAGACCCCACACCTCCCGTCCGTCGTTTCTAAGACGATGACGGAGACACTACCCGTGGAGACGGAGATTCTGCCTGGGGACACTAGGGACGGAAGACCATAGGTACGGGAACACGTCACGGGAAGGGAATCGACAACCGACCTAAATCAGTAAAGATCACCGATCTTACACCGTCTCCACTACAGTGAACACTCTGACAACACTCTACAGTGAACACTCTACAGTGAACACTCTGACAACAAAAACAACAAGTTAGTCATTCAGTACAGACAAAGAAACACTGGGGTACTTGACGTCGGGAGGTCCGAAGAGACAGGAAGTGGTAGAGGACCTCGAACGAGTTTGAGTACAGACAACTCAACCACTACGGTAGGTTGGTAGAGTAGGAGACAACGGGGGAAGAGGAGGACGGAAGTTAGAAAGGTTTGTAGTCCCAGAAAAGGTTACTCAGTCAATAAGCATAGTCCACCGGTTTCATAACCTCGAAGTCCAAGTCATAATCGGGAAGATTACTTATAAGTAATAACTAAAGGAAATCCTACCCGACTAAACTAGAGGAACGACAGGTTCCCTGAGAGTTCTCAGAGGAAGTCGTGGTGACAAGTTTGTGTAGTCGAGAATCCACGAGTCGTAAGAAACACCAGGTTTAGAGCATAGACATGTACTGATGACCTTTTTTGTGTCGAAACTGTTATACCTGGAAACTGTCGTTTCACTACAGAGACGAAACATTATCCTGTAGATCCAAACAGTATCTAAAAGAAGGTTCCTTACTCTAATCTAATGTTTTTCTAATCGAATGGTTTCTGGTACGGAAGACAGAACTCACAGGGGGATGGAGAACAAACAAACGTGACTTCCTTCAGTCAAAGGTACAATACTCGACTGGATACCTCTCCCGGTACACCGTCCCTTGACTCCTTCCGAAAATCAGGTTTCAGTGACTTCTTGACACCGGGAGTCAGGTTACCGGGAACTCCTTAATTCAGGACGATTGTCAGTGTACTCACTCGAACCTGCACCTAGACCGGGGTCGTTTCGGTAGTCCATTCTGGCGTAAGAACCGACTGTGGGACTGACGTCGGAGTACCCTGTGAAACTCGGTCTCAGTGGACAGATTCCATATGGACCTAAAGAATGGATGTCTTCTGGGTGTATTATTTACAAAGAACAAGATTCATCATCTCAAAACCCATTAAACAATACGTCGTTATCTATTGATCAGGTTGTCTCCATCACATCGACCACTACTACAATCCTATCGTCCCCGTATTCAAAGAGAGGTGTTAATTGTCCGAATACCCGAACCCGCTCAGTACATTGAAGAGGGACTAATTACCCTTCAGCCAGGACCAGGTACGGAAGAATCAATCAGAAGAGATCCTTATTCTATCTCTATTCCACCCATAATATTACTCCAGACGAAGTTTAACGTCCGTCCGAGTACTTCACATATCTGTATGGACGATAGAGTAGACTTAGGAGTAATTTTGAGACACCCCATCCACACTAAAAGACGTAAAAATATGTATCTCTTTAAAGATATACACCTCCGAACCTCTCCGATTCATTGAAAGAGTTGACTACCTTAATCCTTCACGATCTTAACTCTATCTACAGTCCGGGTACTAGATTACCTGATAGAGTCCTCTCTAGTGGGTGTGGGCTGATAACCTTACAAACGACCACTAGCGGTTTTGTTACTAAGAGAACACTATTGGGTCAGAGTGGTTTAGTGTACACCGTAGAAGACTTTACTTGGGTATCCGTCGGTTTCTGTCCAATAAAACCACGACTCCTCCCATACTCCCTCTTCGCCATTGTCCAGAGACAAGTGAGTGAGACAAGTAAGTGAACAAGTTGTTTATAAGTAACTGGAAATATATCGTCGGTCAGTCCCCTTCCTTACTTTAAAGATTTGTTTATTAACTTTATGGAAGGTAAGTCAGTCAGGTCAATGACTGAGTAACTTTCACTCTCACTTTTATAAGTGACGAGTCAGTACAGACTGAGAAAGACTGGGGCACCTAACATCGGATGGTCCGAGGACGCACCTTCGTGTATGTGATGGTATATATTTTATCTACCGGTTGCCTTTACACGACATACTGAATCCCTAGAGTCTGACCCCGAGAAATTGGTGGATCTCCCCACCCTTTTACACCCTCTACCCTCTCTCCAAGTTCTCCTTCTCCTGTATACATGTGGATACCGATTGAGTGCGACAATATACCGCCTTTCGTTTGGTTATAACATTTCATTAGTAGTTAGTTGTTTAACTATTTAAATAAAAGTTATTTATTTATATTAAAAAAAATTTTTTTCTCATGACCTCACCCATCGGTAAGAGAAGAGGTCCCAAGAAGGACTGGGTCACTAGTTTGGACCCAGAGGACGTAACGTCCGTCTAAGAAATGACAGACTTAGTGACCCCTTCGAGATAACTGAGCTATTAAGTAAGATTTTTGTACACCGCATACCAATCCTATTCATGAGTAACCTCTGTACTTCCTATGAAGGAAAACAGTCCTCCCGTGTTTCCCCGCTATTAATGCTTACGATGGACCTTTCAAGTTCCTATAAGTATACGCGTCCTATAATACCCCCGTCTTCGTTACTCCCTCTTTATCAAGTCTCTTTCTAAGACCTTTCTCCACTATAGGTGTGACCTTTAGACCCTTCCCCCTTACTCCCAAACCCGTCTCTGTCGTGACACCCTTTTTCCCACCCTCCCCAAGACTGACACACACTCCCCTTCTGAAGTTCGTCCAGTCATAAAGACCTCCCATTTACGGCTCTGTTTGTTCCGTAACACTCTTTCTCCGACAACGTCGTCCTGAGACCAGCATTCGTATTCACTAAGTGTTACTACTTTATTATCGTATATATTAGGTCGAATTAGGACTGTGTCAGGACCTCTGACACCGACCTCTGACGACTGAGTGGGAAAGAAATGAAGAAGGACCGTGTATCGGGGATCAGGTCAATTGAACTCCCTCATACTAGTACATAAGGATCTTTTTATATTCGTATCCACTTTGTACGATAAGATGGAGACTCAGATTGGAAATTCTGACACTCACTCCAAGGGGGTACTGAATAAAGGATAGGGGTGACCGAGTTTGGGTGCCGTTACTCGGAGTTGGTACCCACCGTTCCCGGGTCGGCGACTCCCTCCTTCTACCTTCCTTACGTCCAGAGACTTACTGTAGCGTCTCGTCTCGATAGGTGGGTGTACCCTGCGAGTGGAGTCTCATTTAATAACCACTCAGACAGCATCGCGGGACCGAATGGGATAGTCCCTGATAATATCACCCTTCCTGTTCAGTCATCCTAAATTTCTAATTAACCAACACCCATCTTTCTCTCTTCCCAGTTCTGGTTGGGACACGAATCAGTGAGTCAGCACAGGCTGAGCAACACTGGGGTACCTAACACCGGGCGGTCCTATAACACAGGTACTCCCAAGAGGTCCGTTCTTATGAGCTCACCCAACGGTACGGAAGGTCCCCTAGAAGAGTTGGGTCCCTAGCTTGGGCCCGGAGGGTGTAACGTTCTCCTAAGACATGACAGACTCGGTGGTCCCTTCGGGGTTTGGGATCTAAAACTCATACATACTGACCTACTACGATCTATCACTCTAGTCCTTGTTCTCCGTTATAAACAAACTTCAATCTCCTATTATTAAGATAAAACCTGTACAGAGTAAACCCCACGGGTTCATTACAGACCTATATATTAGAGCTTCGTGTCCTTCCCATCTAGTGTAGACCCCTCCCAGTGTTCCTTCCCCACCCACCGGGAACCGGAAATACGGTTGAACGTGACGTGTCATTACGTCTTCTTTAAGTTTAAGTACGTTTTCGTTGCAGGGATGGGGGTGGGAGTGGGGGGTTTTATTGGGAACCCTCTTACTCTTCTTAAACTCTGTTTACTTCCACTAATATTATTATTAATAATAATATTGGTAAATACCGTCGAATTATACGTGATTTTCGTTCGTGTAAATTAGTTGGGTTAATTTACCGATGATAAATAACAGGGTTTAGACGTCCACTCCTGTTACCCGGAATCCCTCCGTTTCCCCATATTAACTTTTGGTGGTCAATCACCGTTATGGTCCGAAACTTGATTACAGACACACTAGACTTAATAAGAATTGATGAGACGGTAATCACACACACACCTCCTGAAGGAACACGGAAACAAGAACCTTATTGATTTTGAAGTAAAATTGGGTTTCTTACTCTGGGGAGAAAAAAAATATAAATTCTTTATATAATTCCGTAGAATAGTGTTTCTATCTTCGTGAATGTTTAATCTTTGTACGTTGACAGAAGGTGTCAACTCATTTTTACAATATGTATATGTATATATAAAAGGACAAAAGTATCGACTTTTGAAGTCTAGAATACGGTTTGAGTGGGTGGGATTTATAAATTAAGTAAGAAAAACTTTAATAGGTCCGGTCGTTTATTGGTTTTATGTTCGATAACATATTCCTTTCGTGTTTCAATTTTTTCTTATATACATCTTTTACGGGGGGAAAGGTGGACAGTTAGTTTCCGTTTGTTACCGAGAAACGATAACGAATTGGATGACGACGACGACGACGACGATTCGACGAAGTCAGCACAGACTGAGACACGCTGGGGTATCTACCGACGGGCGGTCCGAGGGGACAGGGACCCTAAGAGGTCCGTTCTTGTGACCTCACCCTAACGAATTGGATCTAACAGAATTTTTTGATAAATTCACGTTTCAAGGTTCGGTCACAAGAGTTAATCCGGACGACGTGGGATTTGAAGGTTACAACAAGGTGAAGTCTGGAGAATCTGGAGGAGTAGACCGTTGAGTTGAGATTGAGGTAGTAAATATTTCCTCCTACAAAACCTGATCGATTCTTTTCCCGGAGAGACCCCAGTGTGTTACTCAATCATCGTTATCTCAGGTGTGAAAGGGGTGGCGTAGTTCCTTCGGTTGTCGAAAGACCCAGATGTACAGGTGTCCCTAAGGGATCCCTGAGCCTGGACCTTTGTACCCGTCTCCGTCATCTATCCACCAAAAGGAATACTTCTTACCGGAGCGAGGATCCTCACGGAGAGTGAGACTTGGTTGCGTCAGTAAAGTCGTGGTACCAGTCCCGGTGCGACGGAAAAAAAAAAAAAAAAAAGGTCCTGGAGTCTGAGCTGGTTCAATCGGAACGTCTACGAGAGAGAGAGACTGGCGAAACCAGGATTCTAGGGTCTTCGTCTCCCCATGTGTCGTCGCTCACTTAGAGTGATCGCAAGGTCACCCATCAGTTTCGTATTCTCTCCGAGAATAAAATGTTCTGAGTCTCCTGGGTCAAGTTCGGTCTCGTGTTTGAATGATAACCAACACAACCGTGTCTCCTCTGTCGAGATTTGATTCGGATCTCACTTCCAGTACGAAAACCAAACGAGGTTATTGAGGTAGTCACTGAGTCCCGAAACCCGTTCAGTGGATGAAGGTTCTGAAACCGAGAGATAAAGGTACCCACAGTGGTAGGACGGAACGGGTAGAGTGACTGACATCCTCCCCGGGACTCTACTCACAGGTCGGGAGTTTAGAGGGTGACGAACACGAGAACCGGAAGATTTCCACCCGTTCGTCCGTTCCAATCACTCACAGGGATGTGACGGGGTGGGGGAAGATCTAGTGACCGGTGTCTATACATTTTCCCCTCCTCTCCCTTTTCTTTGTGTTGTCTCTCATGATTAATGTATATACATTTTACATTAATATCATATGAGTCACAAATAAGACGTCGTGTAAGAGTCGGTTGGGGGGAAAGAAGTGACAAGGTGACCTAGTTTACAGAGAAAGGGTGACGAAAGTAAGCGTCCCCGGAATATTGAGGTAGATAGCGTTCGTGTCGGAAAAGAATCCAAGGGTCTTTGGGTCACTTTCCCACAATCTCTGAGAGAGGTCGAAGAGTACACATAGTCGACTCCGAGTCTCTGGGCAAGTTCCAGTGTGTCGACCCGTCTCACCGGGCACCTACTCTCCACCTCGTCTCATACGGACACCCCAGCGCACGAGGGAACCGGAGTGAACGGAAACACGGTCGGGTCGCCGGTCCGAGGGTCTGTAATCGTAAGGTTACCGGGACCCTCCGAAACAGGAGGTCGATGACGGCCGAACCCCTACCCCACCCTACCTCCGTCCCGTGGTATTTAGATGGACGAACACACACCCCTACCCCACCCCACCCCACCGACGTTCTAAGTACACGACAAAAAGACCTTCGGTCCCGAGTGTGTTTCCGTCTTGCCGGCCTCGCTCCCTTCTGAAAGTTGACCTCGTAGAAAGGACGGGGATGAACCCTGGAACAGGCCCAAACTCCCTCGACCCCGCGTCCTTTGCTGGAGTCTGGTGTCCTCCGAGGTGTGAGTGACACCGACTCCGTATCACCATCCCCCGAAGATCGACTCTAGGTCTCGTCGGACTGAGTAAAATTTTCGATCACTTACGTTTTACGGACCTCTGTCCACTCCCACACGACCACTACTACGACCCGAACACACACGGTGGGTCTTCACAAAGGATTTGGGAAGAACTACACCCCGAGAAACCTTTTTCCCACTCCAGAGGGTGAAGTTCTACTAAAGAAACTGACACTACCTCGAGTAGGAACCCTTCCTCGAGATTTGGAAGGAGGTGGAGGAGGACTGAACCTCTCAAGTCGACTGTCGAGACCCCAAAGTTTAGACGGGGATGGGTTCCACTGGTAGGTTCAACCAATTTGTCATGAAAATTTCTTTTAAACATCCAACCTCCTGGTCAGATACACGTAACTCATTGATTATGGAAGAATAAATAAATAAAGGGTGAATTAAATAAATTAACTTCCTATCAACGAAATGTCTTAAACACCAAAAGACAGTCTGTAGTTGTTCTTAGTCGGTATCCATGTAAGTACAGGGGAGGGAGGACTTAGAGGGAGGGTAGAGGAAGGGGTAGAGTGGTAAGATCTAACACTCACTGATTATCGAAGAATTACTCGTGGGAATGTTCGTCCTCTCCCCGACCAGTCACCCACGGAGGTGGGTCTTGTGTCCTAATTATAAAAGACGAAGACTTTCAACAAGCGTGGTTTCCTTAGGGGACGGATAAACTTGTGACGAGGGGTGTCGGAAAGTGTCCTTCTTCCTAGAAGGACAAACTCCTGGATTAGAGGTTTACAGATCAGGACCGGGTTATATGTCACAAGAGACCGTTCGAAGGATTAGGTCGGTGTCTCTTGTCAGGGTGACAGGAAGGACACCGAGGATGGAGGTGAGGAGTGGTCACAAAAAAGTCGGAACTCACTAAAACAGACATAAGAACGATAACAGGGTCCTCCTGTCTCTACCTGGAAGGACTAAAAATACAGACGGGTAGAGAGGGGAGTGGCGGGGGGGGGGTGGTCACGGGTCATTCGTCGTCTGGGACGGAACCAGACACGTTGAACCTCGACGACTGTGGACGGGACCCGCCACGGCGTCCACCTTTTAACCGACGACGTCTTCAGTAGTTATTGGGTAATTAGAAGAAGAGGGTCTAATTTCGGTACTTTACTTTGATGTGGAAACAAGTAAACAAACGTCACAGGGGGAAGGACGGGGGTTTAGGTCGGGAACTATTGATTCTGTATAGAGGAAGTTCGATAGAAATCCCTGGATCCTTATCTCCTCTCTCCTTTTCAAGTTAAACTTCGACAACCCATCCCCCACGTCACGTATTCTCTGTCTACGTTTTGTGTAATTGGGGACGTTTCGGTGGTGGAAACAGGAGACTGTGACCTTTCGTTTGATGAGATACTGAGGAACAGGGACGGAGACTGTACACGTGAGGTAACCACAACCGGACGAAGAAGGGACCCATGGTACCCGGTTAGGTTCCTCCGGAGACGCCAAGTTAAGTATCCCATCCCACGGACGGGAGACACCCAAGAACCTCGAATTTGGACGAAGGACCTGTAGGACCCTGTAGAACCTTCGATTATATCTCGACGAGGTCGTCACAAAACCCCTGAAAGTCACAGTGACACGTAGTCGGGATGAGATGGAACCTTCATTATCTCTTGTGTACCGACCTTTGGAACTTATGAAAGAACTTTTCTTATTCTTAAACAAGTTTATTTTGATGACCAACAACCCTCCACAGTCTTTGATGTCGGTCTGGGAGGTGGAAGAGACGAGGTACGGTGACCCCTAGTGTTCAGTGTTCCAGAGCAGGGGTCGTGGTCTTTACATTTTACTCGAGACTGTAACAAGAACCAGAGATTCGTGAGTCCCTGTTAAGGATCCTACGAGTCGGATGGTCGCAAAGACTGGGACGACGTCCCAATAATAAGGGAGGGAAGGGGTTTACGTTGTCAATGAGATTTAGGTTCGATCACCGTATTGTCTTTCCCGGTCGTGGTACACTCATCGGAATCAACGTCTGAATAGAATGAGGATTTGGTGAAAAACCTTAATCTGTTCATTGACGAGGTATTTATTTTGCTCCGACTCGGTTACTAAACATTTAGAAGGTCAAGAAGGAAAGGTTCACACATATCGACTGAACGTTAGACGGACCGGAGGTCGGATCGTGGTATCAAAGAGTCCAGTCCGGAGCTCGTCCCTGGGGTCTGGGGGTCTTTAATAGAGGAGGGAGAGGAATCTGTCCCGGGGGAGGGGGTTGGGGTCAGTGTCCCCGACCCGGGAGGGGAGGTGGGTTACTTCAATGGAATGAGTCCGAAGAACTCTTAGCAAAAAAATAACCAAGTTTTAGAGTAAGTGGTCAGGGATTTATTAGAATACATGTTTTATTTCTGAAAAGGGTGACACTTCAGAGTAGTTATTTATGTTTGTATTTTGTCCCCTCTCCGGTATATGAAATGGTCTGTTTTTAAGTAAAGTTCTCTGTAATGTAGTAAATGTTCGACTAAAAAAAAAAAAATTCTGTTCCCGCGAGGTCAAACGTCCCACCACCATCTCCGCGAGGGGGTTAACCAGCGGAACGGAGGACGGGGACTCTCCCGTTACCGAGGCCCCTTTCACGTGTTCCTCTTTCGTCTCGTAGCGGAAGTACCTAATTCCGTCTCATCTCTCCGGGTTTGGGGGCCCTGAACTGTCCCTGATCTCCTCCAGTCTCCGTCGAAACTTCTTCTGTTGGACTTCTCGCTCGAGACTCTCTGGTTTATAACCCACGTCGCCATAACGCCCTCCTCACCATTCTCTGGCCGTCCGTCTGTAGCCACTCCCGTCCCAGCCCCTCTGTCACCCACAGAGGACGACACATCACGATGGTGCGAGCAGAAAAAACGTCCTCTAAAACCCCACCGGTGCCCCTCTCCCGAATTTTGCGCGCCTCGTACGGCACGGGTGAGCGCGCCCGTCGTCGTCTCCCACACCGCGTCTTCTGGTTCCCTAACTTGGGTCGGACGGTGAGACCCGGGAGTCCCCAGTCACTCGGTCTCCGTCCTAGGCGGCGGCGCGCAGAGGCTGTCGGAGGCGGGGACGGGAAAGAGGGTCCTGGGTGACGGGTCGTCGCCTGTCCGGGGAAGTATCTTTCAGACTTTTCCGGTCTCGCGGTCCCACGTCCGTCCGGCCCCTTTGTCCGCGGACGTCAGGTCCAGCCAGGAGGTCGCTCTGCCACCCCGAGTCCGAAGGGCGAACCCTCTGGCCCCTTATCTCCCTCGGGGTCAGAGGGCCCCTTGGCGGCAGACCCGACCGGTCGAGGAGCGTCCCTCCGCGATCGCCGAGGTCGGGTATCTCCGACACCAGGCGATACGCGTCGCAGACGCAGTCGCGGGTCTATATTAACACCCGCTTCGCGTCGCAGAGATAGAACCACTCGAAGCGCAGCAGGCCTTTCCACCCGTTCTGCGGCGCGTCGCGCAGGTCGCGTCTCAACTCCAATACGTAGGCTAACGCGAGCGCCAGCAACCGGAAGAACGCGGCCGAGGCAGCGACGAACGAGTCTCGGTTGAGTGTGAACCCCGCTGACGCGGGAGGCGCGGCGCGGGCCTCGAAGGAGCTCCGGGGAGCCGTCCGCGGGGGAAGGCAGAGCCACGTCAAGAGGTCATGCGCTCACCCCGACCCACCTCACCTACGCTGCGTCCAGTGAAGCAGCAGGCTCCGAGGGCCCTTCGCGACGAGGCAGAGCACCCAGTGAACCTGTCCGCCGCGTGTGCTCCCTACTCCGCGGTAGGACGCCGCCCCATTCTCCATTCCCATTCTCACCCAGCCAGTGGACTCGCTTCAAGGGTTAGGATCCCGGTCCACCCTTTTTTACGCTCTCTTTCGGTGGAGGACGGCCGGTCTCCTGGGCGAAAGGGGAGGAGGGTAGCGAGACACCGAGGTCCACAATGGAACAACATCCCGCGTTTTCCCATCTCTCACCACCCGTCACTCTCGTTGCTACTCGACTTGACCGAAAAGGCAGACGTTCAAGTACTCTTCGTCCGCGACGGCGAGCCTTCAAAGAGACCGGGGTCTCTTCTATGCACATTTCGTCCCAGGGCCCGAAAAGAACGAGAGAACCGCGTCGACGCTCTGGGACGCCTAAAAGACTCGGCTTTCAGCACACAGGGACCCGTGCGAAATAGACGACGCGGGACCCTGTCCTCGCACGGACGGGGCGACGACGGGCGCGGCGGCAGGTTAGTCGCAGGCCCGGTCCCCCGGCGCGGTGCGCTCGGGCGAGGCGGGTAGTTCCCCGTGTCGACCTAAGGCCTGTTTCCCGACCCCAGCCCCCTCCCCTTGCGCCGAGACAAACGAGAGAGGGGCGCCCGAGACAGGGTCGTTGAGAGCCAAGGAGTTTCTCGGAGCGGTTCACTCTTCCCAGAACAGATCGAGCGCAGACCGTCGGAGTTTAGAGAAACGAAGATAAGACCAAAAGGAACCGTAGACAGGTCTGGAAAAGAACCATAGGACTTCCCCCGAAATCCTTCAGTCATCCCACCCAGTCAGGGGACTCAATATGTTCCCCTTTGACTCCAAGTCTTTCCTCCGTCGAACGAGGTTTAGTGAGACGTTCCTGTTCCTCGGTCCATATGATAGTCAAATCTCCTCACAGGTGATTAAGGATCACGGTAAGAGGAGAGGAGGTGAAACCCAGTCCAATCGTTTATGAGTCTCCCCCACAAAGTGACTGTGAGGTAAAACCCTCCCCGCCCCCGTTGGTGTCTCTCTCTAGGACGGATGGAGGGACGGTGAATCTCTGGAAGTGGAAGACCCCTACGACTCGCGGCGGGGGGTCCGAAACTCTAGTGTGACGGGTGTGAGGAATCTACATCCACGAATTTTGGAGAGGGGAGTAGGGGAGTGACGAGTCTTTAGATTCTGTAATAGAAGCCCGGGGTCTCCGTCGTTTACAGATACCACCCTGGAGATCCTCCGTAAGCGGTGTCTGTTAAGGTATGTCATGAGATCCCTAGGCTACCCCGGACATTTCCTTCTCGAGTCTACTCTTACCCAGTACTCTACCGGTCCTCAAGTGTCGTTCGGGGACACAGAAAATTTACGGGGACCTCACGACCACGAACGTCTTTGTCTAGTTGAGAAAGAGAGAATCAAGACAGGTCAATGTCTGCCACCTCCGCCCCTTCCCCCCCCCGACAGACGTGATCGACCAGGACACAGGAACCGTCTCCAGTCCGACACTCGTGTCCCGTCCCTGAGAAGTGCCGAGACTAATCACGGTAGACTTTTCGAAAGGTTTCACTCGGACTTGTGTAGTAGAGAGGAAAGAAAGGGACGACGACGACGACGATTCAGCGAAGTCAGCACAGTCTGAGACACGCTGGGGTATCTGTCGTGGGGTGGTCCGAGGGGACAGGGACCCTAAGAGGTCCGTTCTTGTGACCTCACCCAACGGTATAGGAAGAGGTTACACACTTTCACTTTTCGCTTTCACTTCAGCGAGTCAGCACAGACTGAGAAGCTCTGGGGTACCTGACGTCGGATGGTCCGAGGAGGCAGGAACCCTAAAAGGTCCGTTCTCATGACCTCACCCCACGGTAACGGAAGAGGCGAAAGAAAGGGATAAGTAGGAAAGACAGGGACGGAACCTGTGAGACACCAGTAGACGAAGTCCCATTCACACCGGACCCCCTCCTACGGGAGTTCGATTGGGTCGCAGAGAGACGGGTAACGTCCGGGTCTCGGGAGTCGGTAGGTCACGGTGAGGACGTGGGGTGCGGGGGGAGGTGGTGGTCGTCCCGGAGGTGTGACGAGGATTCTTCGACCCTTTTGACCACAGACCTAAGTCAGAGACATCCGGGTCTTCCGTAATGAAAAATCGTCCAGGTCTATGGGCCTCGACTCGGAGGTTTCGACCATCTCCTCCATCCTAGGACGTCCCTTTGACTCCCTTACTCCACTCAGACGTATAGATGGGATCACTGTCGGTCGGAGAGGAGTGAACGAGTGAGACGAACCTCCCAGCTTAATGGAGACTCCGTCTCTCTCCCACCTACCACGAACCCTCGGTCCCTCTCCCTCGAGGTCCTGACAGGAGTCCCAGAGTCGACCACCCGACAACCGTCTCCGAGGAAGCGAACGACGGACGCTTGACTTCGAACCCCGATCCGAGGTCTGGTTGTTTCCCTGGGACGTCTCTGAGGACTCAAAGTGTAAAACGACGACGAGGAAGGAACCCAGTGTTAAACGAGGTATAAACAGAAGATTAATATTCTTACTCTTTGGTTTCGGGTAAAATGTCTACCTTTCAGTTCCGGGTCTTTCCCCTTCACTGAATGAGTTCTAGTGTGTCGTTCAAGATCGTCTTAGTGTATGTATCTTCCGTCCAGGATTCTGAGGATTAGGATCTAAAAGGGAACGTGGAGAAACAACGGAGAGAAACTGACCCCCCTTTTATCTATAAAAAAGTTCCGTCTCGATCTGTAGGGTTTTACAGTTTCTATCTTCTGTACTGTACCAGTCTCATCTATTTCCTGTCACCGGGGTAGAAGGTCACGGTCACCCTCGGTCACAGGTCAGCACAAGATAGAGAGATGAAAGAGTGAGAGATACGGGTGGAACGAACTAAAGATAGGACGTTTAATCCTTGAGTCTCTCCTTTGCGTTTCACACGAAGGGACCCTGATCCCCTGGGTCGGACCGAGGCTCCTCACACGGGACCGGTATTCCCTAGTCTTGTGGGGATACCCAGCGACCTCCGGACTTTCATCGGGTGAAGATCCCGAGAGTAGGGCGTCACCGAGAGTCTACTATTGGGTTCCGTCCAGAGTGGAACCAAGTCAGAACGGAGTTCGCAGGGTACCCATCACTACTCCCGGCGTCCCGTTCGAAAGGCGAACCTTCTAAAACCCCAATAAACCTATGAAAGAACTGTCCCTCTCTTAAGACCGGGGGAGACTCTTAAGAATAGATCGAAGGGGCCGTGGTAAGACCCAGTCCTGAGAGGTGCCCAACGCCTGGCGGTGGTGAAAGCGAAACGCGTTTTGTCAGTCCCGCTCCTCGTCGCGCGTCGCCGGCTCCAGTCGCTAAAGGCACGCCTCTTGAGAGGCGTCGAGAAGACGACCAGTTCTCCCGCCCCGGACTCCAGCTCCTCCGGACCCCCTAATCTCTAGTTCCTAGGGACAGGAGGGAAAGTCGCCCTCGCCTGCGTGCCCGGGCAGAGGTTTCAATTAAGGACAGGAAAACCGCCGCCTCCGCGTCCGACACTGTTGAGTCACGCGCGACCGCGATAAACACTTTCCTGAGAAGGTCGGCCGTCGTCTCGAACAAGGACTTCGGGGGCCGCCTGGTGGCGAAGATTCTGGAGACCCTTGGGACGCGGGGAGATGAGAGACTCTGGATTCAGGGGGACGTACGACTCCGCCAGGTCCTTCCTCCGCTGTCGGACTGCGGACCTGTGGCGCCCGTCTTACCTTTTCTTCCTTCCGCCGCCAGGCGGGACGGCGGAAGGACAGCCGCCCCCCTTAAAATCGTCACGGACCCCCGCGAAACTCTTTGCTCTCCTTCCCTTCCCCCGGTGTTCTCCGACTTATCGATTACTGGACGGTCTCCTCCCCCGAAGAAAGAGAGCGGAAGCGGAGCTGCGACTTTCTCCCCTTCTGTTTTTAGACCGCTCGCTCGACGGGTCCGGCTCTGACCGGTGAAGTTTGTCGGGAAGTTTGTTTTCCTCTGCTGCTTTTCTTTCGGGGTGGACAGAGGTCACAAACGATTTTATTATTATTTATCTAAAGCAAATTATTTATTAATGTTCTCTAACATTTCACCTCACGAAACCTTTTGTAGATGACGCCCTCAGGGCGTCGGTCGGCAGTGGACGAGGGTTCCGACCGTTGAAATAACAATTCGGTGGGGGGTTGATCAAACGGAGACTATTTGAGAGGGAGCAAAAGTGTTACTGACAAATGAGTATCAATCGTGTTATAATGGAAACGGCACTATTTGGGTCTTCCCCCTCTGGACCGGGGACCGGGGACCCGCGTGGACAGGGTCTTCGACTGTGTACCTAAACCGTGCCTCGTCCGGAGGGGGGCCCGGAAGGGGGCACATGTAACCGGGTTAACGGTGGGTAAATATTGTCCAACCGACGTTCCGGATAGAGCCAGGATAAACAGAAGAAAATAACTTTCGTATACCAGAGGTCCCCGAGTGATCGGGGTATAAAGTAGACGGCCCTCGACCCCGCGAAGGCGTCCGACCACGTCGAGACGCGCGACGAGGGGTGGGTTGCCGACGACGTGGTCGACTCTCCTACCGCCTCCACCCCACCCCTTTCTATTCCTCCCGAGGAGGAAGCGCAACCCTCTCTTCGATAAGGGGATCTCTAAGGGGGAGGGGTCGAGACCCTGGAGCACGCGAGAACTTACCGCTCCGTCAAGAAAAAGAACCCATCCACTCTCCCGCGGTATACGGTGGGGGGTCCCGCGTGCTCCCTCGAGGCCGGGTCCCTCAGGAGTTTGTTTCTCTTTTCTCCCGACCCTGGAGTCCTCGTAGGCTCCAGAAATAAACGTTTAGGGGGAGGGACGGATCCCGGCGGAGGGGGCGGTCCGTAGGCATCGAGCGTTCGTCCCGAACCTTTGTTTCACAGATGTAATAGAGGCGGCGGCTGTCTCTGTCACTTACGCACTTTTCCACGTAACGCGTGCCTCTGTGGACAACTTCGCCGCGGAGAAGAGTCGCGGAGAGAGATAAAACGGGAGCCAGTCCTCCCTCACCCCCCACCCTCCTCCCTCTCTATGACACTAAACACCGCTGTATACAACTCGTCTAGCCACACATGAGAAGTGTCCCTGCGTACGTGGGAGCGAGGGTATGTGTGGGGCTCTCTTCCTCGTCGACGAGGGGAATGGAAGAGGGCTGTATTATGGACCCGGTCCGCGAAACCGTATCGGAAAACTCTGAGGTCGAGAGTGGGTGGGAGAAACGGAAGGCGGGGGTGGGGCAGGGTTAGAACCGTCGAGGCGACATCCTGAAATAACAGTTTAAATTGTCTACGTGCAAACAAGGGTCGCGGACCCGGAGTGTGTGTGTGTGTGTGTGTATGTGTGCGTCGGTAGGTGTCTTTTGCGCTGCCTACTGTGTCTACGCCTCGCGCTGCACAGGTATACGGTCCGAGGCGCGGGCGGAGCCGACCCCTTTGTTTGTCCTGACACACTAAAAGGGAGGGGTCTTTCCTTCTTTGCCCTTGGCGGCCCCCCGGCACTCCGGTGGAGGTCCGTGGAGACTAAAGCGAGATCGGGAAACCGCGCCACTGCGTGACGCTCCGTGCCGGGACCCTCTCGCGTTCCAACCTTCGTCTCGAGTCTGCGTTTCCGACGGGAACCCTCTTCGGGACTCCCGACCTGGAGACCGGGAGCGTTCTGGAGACCCAAAGATTTGAGGACTCACCCCGTCTGCGAAGACAGGAGGGCCCTAAGGTCCCTCACTTGTAGGTGGACTCCGCGTGGTCCTGACCTCCTCAGACAACCCGTAGGAAACGGACGGGCGAAGAGAGGAGGTACCCCCCGCACGAGGGTCTCGTTCTACTCTCCTCGTGACCCAACCCCCTCCCCCGGACAGAGACGGTTATCGGGACACGGTGGGACTCGCTTAATAAAGTGAGCCTAGCGTCAAAAGGGAGATAATTTCCCGCTTCAACGCTTCCTTTATGTAACATTAAAAGTTCAAAACGTTTTAAATCTTCAGAACCTATCTTCCCCCGGGAACCCGACACTCACTTCCTTTCGGTCTTTCTCACGTAGAGAGGACGGAGGTGTGGGTGTGACCAAGGACCTAGACTTAAAAACCCACCTATTCAGAGGGGTTTTCAACACCCCTTTCTGTCCGTGACTTCCCACACTCTCAAGAGAAGACAAGAAGGTAGAAAGTTAAAAGTCCCGTGTCCGTCGGAAACCCACAGAGTCCTGTGAGTCCGTACGGACTACTATGGTCCGAAAGTCTGGAAGTAAAGAAGGTCACGGTTCTACCTGGACCCTTCGACCCACCACCCACATACCGAGAATTCGGGGAATTGGAGAGGTTCGGACAAAAACCTCTTTTTGTAAGAGGAGGGTGGGAGTACCTGAGTTGCCTGTACTCAAACTCGTTTGAGACCCTCTATCACTTCCTGTCCCTTCGGACCGTACGACGTCAACTACCCCAGCGTTTCTCGAGCTGTACTGAATCCCTGACTTGTCGTTGTTGGGTGGGAGTAACACTCGAACCTACTTGAGACGAGTAAAACTTTCTATCTCTAGCGGAGGGAGTCAGAAAGTGTTTAACAGAAATAAAAGAGACACACACACACACACACACACACACACACAAAAGAAAAACCTGACATACACCAAGACTGTAAAAACTATAAGGGACCGGGTACCGTCCCCCATCAGAAGAAACCATCTTCAGAGGAAACATCTTCGGTCCCGAACACGACCGTCCCCTCGGGAGACGGACGACCAGAGAGTCAAGGGGATGGGTGGGTGGGGTCAGGATACCCCTAAGACAGATTCATCACCCTTAGAATCCTACAGTCTTGACGACACTCCACCCCTACTCCCGTGTAGCGAAGAAATCCAGTGGTATCTACTCTATGAGTGGGGAGGAAGTCTACAGTCCAACCCTTCCGTCGGACCATTTCCCTATCCCATCTTCCATCCCTCCCAGTTCCTAATTAAAATCTAATTGAGGCACCTCTTCGTTGTCTCACATTATGTCACGTCAAAAGGTGCTTCAGCAATTATTGTAAACACAAGTATATCTTTGAACTTCCGTTGTCTAATGGAAGGGTGAGTTGGACAACCCCACGATCCTTCCCTAAAAAGAACAGGGACAAAACGAGGACTTCGAGTTCCAGTATCTCAGACCTTGAGGAGAAGGGGTACAGGAGAGGTCGGTAGACCGTCCCTAGAAAGTCAGTGGGAGCACCGGGGACGGGTGACGAGTCTGAGGTCCCTGAAGTAGGACGGTGGGGTACCTCGGGAAACCTCCACCCGTCCAGGGTCGGTCCCCTAACCCCTGTGTCCTCAACTTCCCGAACCCTTGTTATTTCTTCCGTTCGAAAGGAAAGAAAGAACAGAAACAGAAGGACACCGAAGGTCCTCGGAGGGAATCGAGGGGTCGTCGTGACACCTCCACCCTGGTCCGAACGTCCTAGAACTCTCACGTCCGGAAGAATTAAACAAACGGGTTCCGTGGAGCGAATCCGACTGGCGTCGGGGTCGGGACGACTCTTCCGTTATTCGAAGTATAAGGGGGAACAAATCTGGTATTTCGTCTACCCGGGGTTAACACACACACACACAAAAAAATATTGTACCGTGATAGTCTTTTAATAAAATCCGTGTATGAAGTTTTATACCATCGATGAATATTAAGAAGTGTATAATACATGTTATCCTTCGTATACGGTTATATTAAATAATATTTACTACCTATAGAAAGACATGGTCTGTCATATTCGTCACCTTTTCTTTTACACTAAACTCGGTCTGTGCGACACAAGGTAAGACCTAAAGACGTGGATCATCGACACATGGAAGCCACTCATCTGAGTCGGAGACCCTCGGTGGAAGTAAAGGTGTGGATATTTTACCCGTATTATTCTCTCATGGATACAGTAACCCGAATTTACTAACCTAAGTACATTTCACTAGTTGTAATCGTGTATCACACACGAGTCAGAAATACTTATGTTACATTATACATACAACAATTTGTATGGAAGTTTCTTTAAACGTAGGTTCTTTATTTTTATGTATATAGATCTGCAAGATTATACACTAAGAGGAGTACGAGGGGACAAGTCCGTTTGGTGAAACTTCGGACGTCACAATTCGTCGAAACTTCGGACGACACAATTCGTTGAACATATTGTCACAGTAGGTGTCAATACTGTGTCCAAATGTAAACTACCCGGGAAATAGTGTGTGATAATAACGAGTCGTATGGTCACTCCGGTGTACCAGTCTCTAGAATCAGGGTTAGATACATCCTTCTTTGCCTCCGAAATCTCTCGACTACACTGAGTGGGTCCCCGTGGGTCAAACACGACACCTGAGACTCATTCTTAGATCCAGAAGACTGGGGTTCCGACATAGAGTAGGTAGGACCGGGAGGGAATGTGACACCTGGGGTGAATGCTCGACCAAAATTAGTGGCGGGTGGCGTCAATCCGAAAACGTCTTGATGGTTCCTTCCCCCATGTCCGACTAGCTACTCGACTACCAAACACATAAGTGAGAACAGGTCGTCTTTGGTGACACCCGAACCCCCAGGGACCGTACACTGGGATAAACCATCCACCCATGTGAAACGTCTACATTCATATCTTCCCTCTGAAGATACGTCTCGAAGCTCAGATATCCTTTGAAGTTTAGTTTAAGGACAGTTCCGTTAACGGGTCTGTGGTTCTGCCGGGGTCAATTAACCCGTATTGGGATGGAAACAGGGTATTTACAATACTTTCCGGGAATACCCTCCCATCGCCGGTCGACAAGGGATGTCAGTGACTCCAATCTGAATCCTCTTCATCAAACTTAACTTTTTTGTTTGTCGCTAAATCCAATAAATATTGGATCCAATCCAATCCAAATCCGATAGAGAAGGGATCATCTATTTGTTTCACTCTTAGGAGAAGTCTACTCCATCTTAGGAGAGACATTTCTGGAGGGAAAGAGACCGGATCTTACTAATACGTCAGACGAATCTCCGTCCCCTTACCTGACCTACTGGGGTCCTCTGGGATAGGTAGGGGTACCGAAGTGGTGACTCTGACAAGTCAAAACATCTTGTGTGAACTCCTCAGTGAACGGTGTCCTCGGAAAGTTCTAGTATCCACCTTAAATAATGATATCAAGAAGTTGACTCACTTGACCTTCATTGTTGTCCAGGTAGGACTTCTTAATGTCCTGTTGTCGTGTTTGGGTACTACACGATCCACAACCCTCTTTATAGTTCTTGGTCTCCCAATCCGACTCTTTCTGGAGGTAATCATACGCCAGGGGTCGTAATTCAACTGTGTACTAACCCTTGACTTCGAGTCTTTCCTTTACACAGAACAGGTTCCAGTGTGACGTTCACACCCGTGTAGTCTTGGGTTCAGTGAAAGGTGATAAGGGACTAGTTCGGGGTCTCGGGAGGAACGAGACACAACAAGAGCACACCCTGGGTCGGAAGAGACGGACCACATACCTCCAGGAACAGGACACAGAGGACTTCATCTCCTACTCGAGGGACTCCTGTCCCGACACAGTACAACTCTTAAATCGTCCCTACAACAGTTACCATCCAGAGGTTGTCTCTGGTCGAACTCCCCGAGTCTGTCCACTTGTAATACACTCTAGATCTGTAGACCCGTCGTCGGTTTCCAACTGTCTTATGCCTTCCTCACCTTCTCCGACTAGTCTGAGTATGACGACACCATTTGAGACTATGTCCACCACCTCTGTTCCGACACCTCCACTACCTTCGTCTCTTCCCCTCCGTGTACAAGGCAAATTCCTGCGTTGGATCTTCAACACATATAATGAAGACAAAACGAAGCTAGTCGATCACAAATTAGGGTCCCGAGACACATCGACGTTCCCTCCAACCCTTTACAACAGACTTTAGACAAACTAACATACGGATCAACATTCAACCTTTAGACAATTGTTGTCAGAAATAATGTGAATCAATAACCTTTCCTGTTTGAAAAGGAGAAACCCGACGTCATCTCTAGGAATTACATCACAGGTAAGGGGGTCCGATCCCCGAGGGTTCCTAGTACTTTGGGTCTTCAACCATCCGTTACAAGACACATACGTGCGTAGGAAGACCCGTCTAAGTCTCAAAGTAGTCCAGTGGTTCCTCTGAACCGGGTTAAGGGGTTTGTAATTCTTAATCGACAGACTTCCAACGACTCTTTAAACCCCGTTCAGTGTTTTAGAGAAACACACTTATTTCTCGAACTTTAAAGACCACATTTAAAGACGACATTTAAAGACCACTTTGTTTCACTATCAGAAATTCAGTAAATCGTATATGTATGACTTTAGATTTCACCCGGTTCGTGACACCAGTCGCGATCCTTATTTAGGTCAGAACAGAGGTCTCGAGTCTCAGGTCACCCCTCTGTCGTCCGTGGGTCTAATCCTTAATGTCTTGGAAAGACACGGATGATGTGGTTTAGTCCGGGAGACCATCGGGTCTTCAGACTTGTAAATCGTTCAGGAGGTCCACGATAACTATGTTTCGGTCTCAACCCCACTCCGGTGTCTACTGATTAAATATTCGTAAACTACTCCAGTGACGTCCGTTTCCATGTCCTTGGTTCCGACCCCTCTTTTCAGGACCCGAGGTCCAAGATTGAGGTCGAGACGCCTTGACATCTGTCGAGAGACATCTGACGAGTGAATAGATACTTCTCCTCCATAACTCTCGCTAGTTCTTATCTGAGACTTCATCTGAGACTTAGATGCATCCAAACTTAGGTACGATACCTACCCAGACTTAGAGAAACATTACAACCTGATTAATGAATTAAAGAGACTGAAACTAATAAAATAGATTTTTACCTACGTTAGTATCACGAGTGTAGGTTCCGACAAAATTTACTCTATTATCTACAGATCGTAAATCTTATCACGGGTCGAGTATCGTTCCCGTTACGAAATAACTTCCAATGACCCACGATCGAGGACCCAAGACTCGGTCAGAAACTACCAGGTATAAAGTGTGGGACCCTTTACGGTATTCCTGTACTCTGTTTCAGACCTCTGTTTCCTGTTCACTTTTTCTGATTCTCTTCCGTTTCCCACTACAAGACTTTATAATTTTATACGTCATAAAAGTCTCGGTACAGAATCCTCTTCTCCAACCAAGATGAAAAGGTCTCCAGAAAGGACTGTAAGGTCGAGGTTGTATTTAGAGGACAGAATCCTATGGGTACGAAGAAACACATACTAGCTCCCCGAATACAGTATCTTTTCTTCCACTCCCCAACCTGTGTCCTAGTACCGTAGGTGACCAATAAAGTGTACGCCGTGGAAACTCTTCGACGACCAAATTGTCTCATAACCTTTCCCGAGGACTTCCGTGGTGACTCAGTAGTTCCTATCTTATGATAGGAGGTCTTGTATCATATGTCAAAACAAACGAACCACTTTATATCAACTACATGTAATACAATCAAAGTCCATATGATGTGTCACTAACTGTAAACGTATGTAATACTTCATTGGTACATAGAGATATGTTTTAATAATGTCATAACGACTGGTATAAGGAATACAACATATACTGTAAGGACACCGAATAAATAAAATATTGACCTCCAAAATTGGAGAATTAGGGGAGATGGATAAAGTTGGGAAAGATCGGGGGAGCGGAGACCTTTGGTGGGTAAATAACAGACACAGATACTTGGAATTAAAAAAATCCAAAGTGCATATTCACTCTATGAACAGAAAGACAGACTGAATAAAGAAAAAAAAAAAAATGATAAGAAAAAATAAAAATAAAAATGAAATAAAATGAAATGTTATGACATAACCAAAACGGTATGTAACTGTACTTAGGTGGTGCCCACATGTACGCAAGGGTTTGAACTTGGGGGGAGGATGGAGGGAGGGGTATTGTAGAGAGACCCAGTAGTGGCACGTGGTCGAGGTTCGTACGACATAGGACGCAGCCTGTATCTGACCGTTAAGCTAAGAATGTACTATCATATGGACGATGTTACGGTAAGAGGGTTTAGTAGGGTGGGAGAGGGAGAGGGAGACTCAGGTTTTCAGGCAATATGTGTAGACACAGAAAAACGACACAGACTGAATAAAGTGAATCGTATCATTGGAGATAGGTAGGTGTGACAGTGTTTACCTTTTAAAATAAAAAATACCGGTTTATTATAAGGTGACATATACATACACATATATAGATATAGACATAAATATAGAAGAAAAAAAAAAAAGATTAAATTAACTGATACGATTAGTCCGTTCAGTTTGAGACTTAACCTCTTGAACATCATATATGGGAAAAAAAAATTTAAAAAAATTAAAAAAAATTTAAAATTTTAGAAATTAAGAATGTACGCAAGGGTTTGTACTTGGGGGGAGGGTGGAGGGAGGGGTGTTGTAGAGAGACCCAGTAGGGGTACGTGGTCGGGGTTCGTTCGACGTGGGATGCAGTCTGTACCTGACCGCTAAGTTAAGAATGTACTGTCATATGTACAATCTTAAGGGTAAGAGGGTTTAGTAGGGTGGGAGAGGGAGAGGGAGACTCAGGTTTTCAGGCAATATGTGTAGACACAGAAAAACGACACAGACTGAATAAAGTGAATCGTATCATTGGAGATAGGTAGGTGTGACAGTGTTTAACTTTTAAAATAAAAAATACCGGTTTATTATAAGGTGACATATACATACACATATATAGATATAGACATAAATATAGAAGAAAAAAAAAAAAGGATTAAATTGACTGATACGATTAGTCCGTTCAGTTTGAGACTTAACCTCTTGAACATCATATATGGGAAAAAAAATTTTTAAAAAAATAAAAAAAATTTAAAATTTTAGAAATTAAGAATGTACGCAAGGGTTTGTACTTGGGGGGAGGGTGGAGGGAGGGGTGTTGTAGAGAGACCCAGTAGGGGTACGTGGTCGGGGTTCGTTCGACGTGGGATGCAGTCTGTACCTGACCGCTAAGTTAAGAATGTACTGTCACATGTACAATCTTAAGGGTAAGAGGGTTTAGTAGGGTGGGAGAGGGAGAGGGAGACTCAGGTTTTCAGACCATATGTGTAGACATAAATATAGAAGAACTAGATAAGTAGATAATCGTCTGTAAATCCAACGAAGGTATAGAACCGATAACATTTATTACGATGTCACTTATGACCACACACAAAAAATAGCTTAATCACCAAAACAAAAGAAACCTATTTATGGGTTTTCACTTTAACGACCTAGTATACAGTCAAACTAAAAAATAAAAAACTTCTTGGAGACATGACAAAAAGTATTACCAACGTGGTTAAACGGTAGACATGGTTGTCCCGTACTCCCAAGGGAAAGGAAGTGTAGGAGTGGTCGTAAACGATAAACAACAGAAAAACTACTATCGGTAAGACTGTCGTCACCCCACTATAGAGAGACACCAAAACTAAACGTAAAGGGACTAATAATCACTACAGCTCAAACTCGTTCGAGGTCCTCAACCACTACCTGCCCCTTCTGACCGCACGACGTCAGGTACCCCAGTGTTTCTCAACCTGCACTGACTCGTCGACTCGACTTGACTCACTACCACTCGCAGAAAAGTACGTAGTCAACCGGTAGACATACAGAAGAGACCGTCTGTATCAGATGTAAGATTTAGTTGGGATATACCACGACACATGAGTTGTCCCATCTTTGTGCTCAGGTCCTCGACTCTTTCATCTTCGTCCTTATCGGGGTGAAAGACAGTGTCAGTTACTAAGAATCCCTTAAATCGAAAGACCGGGGTGGCAAGACTCATACGTCTGGGATACTTGAGTTTTCCGGTCAGGAGGTTATCCCCTATCTTGTACTCACGTACCTTGATGTTCAAATCGAACGTCGGAACCGTATAGTTCAAGGAACTTCGTCCCTCTACTCAGTAGTAAAACCGTCTTCATTAAATAAAGTTGGGGGTCTTACTACATCTGACAATAATGTTCACCTTCGTCCCGCAGATAGACCTACTATGTGAACCTGCTTAGAACCACCATCTACCTGTTCGCATAGTCGGTATCGGGTTCGTCCCGTACCATTATTCCCGAGTCTGGAGAGTCCCTACTCCCCGTTCAGTACGATAGTCCATTTGGTGACTTGGGTCGTCTCTACGATAGATACCGTCTTCCTTTAGATCTTACCTATCTTTCCACCCTCTAATACACGATAGTCAGTATCGGACCCCAGTCTATGTAGTGTCAATAACAAAACTGTCGTAACAACAATGTTTCAATATAGTCAACAACGGACCTTAGTCTATATATCGTTGGGGTCTAGTCTATGTATCGAAAGTAAAAGACTCAAAAGGGGATCATTTATTTTTGAAATACGTTAAGATCTCTTCAACGTGAGTCTTAAATATGTTTAATTAGACTTTAGACTCGTCGTACTCCCCCACCTGACATCACTTACGATGTGACCCCGAAGTAGGTCTAAAGAGAGTTGTTATTTCTCCGATGAGAAGATCTATGATCCTCACGGACACAGACAGTCGGGAGAAGTTTCTGACGGGGTCCACTTATCTCGACGGTATCGATTGCAGTACAAGGACAGAACGTCGTCGGGCGTAGACTACTGACCAGTTTCATCCCACATCTGTCGGTAGGGGTAATGGATGGGGTTGAACCCTTTTGGAATTCCTGGTAGGGCCGAAGTCTCGAAACAACCTACCTTACTCTGGAAACAATTCTTGTATAGAGTCGGGTTATAGTGGCAGAAAGGTTGGAACAAAAGGAGGAAAGGGGAGGTGTCCGTGACCAGGATTTTCTTACGAGTACGTCTGAGGGGCGTACCATTAGAGGTAGAGTCTCGGACGAAGGACCCCTTCGACTGAACTCTGTAACGAAACGTCTAAATCACAAGACCTCTATCATTGTCTTGGTAACTTGAAGGTCTCAATCTTCCCTAGTATTCCTATTAGAAAATAATCGAGTTGGTGAAGTAGAATATTTACTGGGGTTTCAAGTTCTCGTCTGATACTGAACGGGCTTCAATCTCTGACTTAGGGTAGTGGGCCTTGGTAGACGTACCACATCTAACGAATTCTTAAACGAAGGACTAACTTGAGAACCAAACTGTGTTCCCGATCGTTTGATGTCAATCGGTGGACGAAAAAGATTTATTTCAAAACAACTTCGTACGACGACGATTCAGTGAAGTCAGTACAGGCTGAGACACGCTGGGGTATCTGCCGTCGGGTGATCCGAGGGGGTAGGGACCCTAAGAGGTCCGTTCTCATGACCGATACGAGTAACTAAAATCCAATATGTTGTCGTCTCAAGTCATCAGTGTTACTCTAATATACCGGGTGTCGTGGATTTCATAAATGATTGACCGGGAAATGTTTTTTCAAACAACTGATGTGAAGATGGTCTACTTAGTCAGTTCCAGAACAATCTTTTTGACATATGATCCATGGAGTTGACTCCCTTAAATTATATCCTTTAACTAGTTCACGTATAACCTTCGTTTTTAATGGACTTCCCTTTTTTCGTTTTTCCAACGTGGTTCTTGTGTCACATTATTGATGTCCTTCGTCTATGACGGAGATCCTGACACCCAATCTTATATGTTCAAATCTCGTCTCCAAGGTACTTCGGTCCCGAGACTCCTTCCTACAACCGACCACGACTATGACTATCGATTCCTTCTCACCACTCTCACACGGTTCTCATTGTGTCTCTTCGGTCTCTACTAAGCAGAGGTCCGACCCTTCCGTTGAGTTTAGTATTCGAGACGACCGTTGTGCCCCAAATAGTGTGGTGTCCCTACGACTCTAACGGTCTCCTTCGACCTTTAAAGAACGGATCTTAGTCAAAGATAACAGTCCCGGTAAGGACCCCGTTACGACTATCCTTTACGGTCGTTTATCCCTCAAGAGTGAAAAAACAGAGGGTCCATGTTACACCGAACGTATCAACTAAGATTGTGTCGTCTCGTCTTTTATCTTCTTCGACTCTTTATCTTTGTGTTAACTGGACGGGACATCCGTTCCTACTAAACTTTCGACCGTCAATCGACGGTAGAGTTCGAGAGGGGTCCGGACCGTAATGACCTCCTCATCCTCCAGTCCTCTTTATCCGGATATGGGGTGTCTGAACGGGACGAACCCGAGACCTCAAGGAGAGGATAAACACCCGTTCAGGGGGTGAGGTCATGAGAACGGACCTTTTAGGTTACCTACCTCCTCGGACCATCCGACGTCAGGTACCCCAACGACTCTCAACCCGTGCTTAGTCGCTGAAGTGAAAGTGAAAGGACGTAACCTCTTCCTTTGCCGTTGGGTCAGGTCACAAGAACGGACCTCTTAGGGTCCCTGCCCCTCGGACCACCCGACGGCAGATACCCCAACGTGTCTCAGCCTGTGCTGACTTCGCTGAATCGTCATCGTCGTCGTCGTATCCCTTTTACCAGTCTAATTACCCAATCAGTTTCTATACGAAATCCCTAACAGAAATATCCTATTCGGATATTTCTTCGTAAGAATTGGTGGGGTCCTATTTTCACTTCACTTCACTTCACTTTCAGCGAGTCAGCACAGACTGAGAAACGCTGGGGCACTTGATATGTCAAGTGCCTTAAGAGGTCCGTTCTTATGACCTCACCCATCGGAAAGGGAAGAGGACCCCTAGAAGGGTTGGGTCCCTAGTTTGGGTCCAGAGGACGTAACGTCCGCCTAAGAAATGGTCGATTCGGTGTTCACACGGGGTCTTATACAGAACGGTTTATATAGACGAAGGAAGTGTTGAGTTTAATCATAATACTCAGAGTAATCGAGACTGACCCTGTTCTCCTTACTTTACGAGACTGACCGAATCGGGTCCCGGGGGCGAAATAGGGACCTTATGACCCATACTCCCACCCCTCCCCTTTACTCCTTGCCTAAGTCTTACCCTTCCTCAAGGAGGTTTCAGTTCTGTGGCATCACAATGGTCACGTTTTCAGGAAATAGTCTCCCTTGCCAGTCCCGGGATTATCTCACACTTGTCTCACACCACTCTCACGTCTGTCCGGTCTCTACTAAACAGAGGTCCGACCCTTCCGTCGAGTCTAGTATTCAAGATGACCGTTGTGTCCCCAATAATGTCCTGAACCGGTCTTTTAGGTCAACTCGGACCGACTGGGTCTCAAGTCTGTCTGAGTGTACCATGTCACTGACTAACCCACTGGAGTCACAGTCCGTCCTACCTCTCCCATACCCCACTCCACGCCGATCCAACGGTTCACATAGTCTGAACCCCTGTGAATCACTGAGTTGTCCACCGACACACTTCTCCTTCTCTAGGTCTGGTCGTCGTCCTCCACTCGGTTCTATCTTCCTATGCTGACTGTACCCACCGGGATCGATCCGTCCCGGCTCGAGTGGGAGAAGACGGCACTCTACACCACTAAAGGGTCGTCCACCGTTGTAGAGACTTTAACAGGGACGAAAGGGGCATTAGGGGAAACAGTAAGGGACCGAGGATACCCAATACAAAGGACCTGAGAGTCGTCTTGACTAAAGACAGACCCTAGTCGGTTAACCTCTGTGATCACCCTCTAATTTCTCACCCTTCTTCTCTTTGATCTGACACAGAAGTGGAAAGGATAGATGGATTCCGTCGTGGAGGTCACCGTTTATATGGTTAATTTTAAAAAATTTGAAGAGAAGGTACAGAGATCAGAGAGTGGTGATACGTACTACAATAAACCATCCTAAAACAGTTACCGACGATAGTCCAACTCCTTCCAGAGAAAATAAAGATCAAGTGAATTTCAAATTTAGTACTTACTGACAACCTGAAACAGTTTACGAAAAAACACGTAGGTAGTTCTACTAACATATGAAAATAAGAAATTACACCACTTAATATAATAACTAAAAATTTTTACACTTTGGTCGGAACGTTATGACTCTGTTTTAAATAAACCAGGACTACACAATAGGAAAAATATGTGACATTAACTAAACGATTACAAAACAATTCCTGAAATTGGGCATACAAGTCCTTCCTGTAGCCAGATATTAAAAGAACACATCTAAAAAAAGTCATAACAACAGTCTCAAAAAGACCGGTGTGTTTTTACTTAACCGTCTGACACGGTCAATAGTTGGACACCGAAAAGTTGAGGTTTAGGTAAGAAGAAACGGACGAGACACTAGTTCCTCGACCAACACACCCATACAGAGGAATCAGTCGTACACGGTGCAATTCGAAACAGTCATCTCTTACGATCTCACTACGGCCTCCTCACTTCGTACAAGAGAAGAAGGACGTCGAACTCGAGGGTCACGAATCCTCGTAGTCGCACCACCGAGGAGGCGGAGGGACAAGGACGCCGTCTACCGTCGGTCGTCGGAAGGACTCATGGAGAAGTCCACCGAACCGTCACCTCACGACGACCACTCCGACGAGGGTCGTTGAAACGTCGTTCAAGGTTTCGTATCGTGGAACGACACCTACTACACGAAGACGTAGGGTCTTCCGTCCAAGGGTAGTTCAGTGTGTCGTGGAGTCCGTGGAATCGTTGGACGGGGGGTAGGTTACTCGGTACGGTACAGGAGAAGTTACTTCAGACCTAGAGTCGGGTCCCTCCCCCTAGAAATACTATCGGTATCGAGTCGGGGATTCCTTATCACCGATGAGTAAGACAAACGATAAGGACATAAGAGATCCCAAGAGAAAGTCAGAATGATCTGTTAAAGAGGAATAGGGAGACGAAGAACAATGACGAAAAATATAATTTGAAGTTAAATGGCAAACTTAATGATACACCAAAGAGAGAGGACTAACCTGGGGTTTGCTATGTCTTCAAGAGGAAGGAAAAAAATAAAATGCTTTCTCAAATTCTAACTATAAAATAAGAATTTTAAATAAGTGCTATAAAGGAGTAATAAGAAAATTTCAGACATCTTACAGATTACTACTGGTGAAGTAACGACTATGACCATGAAACAAGAAAGAGAAAGAAGAACTACTCAGATCGATCCCTAAATACTTGAAATAATGAGAGAAGTTTCTTGTCTGATAAAAAAAGACAAAGTCATCAACGTCGGATACCCGAGATCTTTCGTCACAGTCCTCAACACCGTGTGTCTGAATCAACGAGGTGTCGTACGTCTTAGAAGGACCTGGTTCTTAGTTTCGGTATAGGGGACGTAGTCGTCCACCTAAAAATAAGTGACACGGTGGTTCCTTCATGATCGGATCGAAAAATAACAAATAGTAAAACCCAAGAGAAGTAAAGAGGGACATCTCGACTCAATAGAAATCCATAGTAAAGGAAAGTCAAACTTCTTTGAGGAAATCGTAAAGAATGTCGGGTCCAGTGACCTCTGTATAATAGAGCCTAAACTAAATAGACTATTGCAGTTCCGACATATAACAGTGGGACGAATGAATTGAATATACGTCTCATGTAGTACTCCTTGCGACCCGACCTCCTTCGTGTTCGACCTTAGTTCTAACGGTCCTCTTTATAGTCATTGGAGTCTATACGTCTACTGTGGTGGGAATACCGTCTTTCACTTCTTTTTGATTTCTCGGAGAACTACTTTAATTTTCTCCTCTCACTTTTTCAACCGAATTTCGAGTTGTAAGTCTTTTGATTCTGGTACCGTAGACCAGGGTAGTGAAGTACCCTTTATCTACCCCTTTGTCACAGTCTGAAATAAAGCCCCCCGAGGTTTTAGTGACGTCTACCACTAACGTCGGTACTTTAATTTTCTGTGAATGAGGAACCTTCCTTTCAATACTCGTTGGATCTGTCGTATAACTTTTCGTCTCTGTAATGAAACGGTTGTTTCCAGGCAGATCAGTTCCGATACCAAAAAGGTCACCAGTACATACCTACACTCTCAGCCTGGTAATTCTTTCGACTCGTGATTTCTTAACTACGAAAACTTGACACCACAACCTCTTCTGAGAACTCTCAGGAAACCTACTTTCCTCTCGGTTGGTCAGGTAGGATTCCCTCCAGTCAGGACCCACAAGAAACCATCCTGACTACAACTTCGATTTTGACTACAACTTTGACTACGCTTCTCGACTGAGTAAACTTTTCTGGGACTAAGACCCTTTCTAACTCCCGTCCTCCTCTTCCCCTTCTGTCTCCTCTCTACCAACCTACCGTAGTGGCTGAGTTACCTGTACCCAAACCTACCTGAGACCCTCAACCACTACCTGTCCCTCCGGACCACACGACGTTAAGTACCCCAGCGTCTCTCAGCCTGTGTTGACTCGCTGACTTGACTTGACTTGACTTGACTATTACAGAAATAAAGTGTGAATCGATCTTCCTACAAAAACCACCGATATCTTAAAAACCAACTGACGAAAAAAGGAACTGTGAACCGAACGTCCTAGAATCAAGTGGTTGGTTCCTACTTTGACACGGGGAACGTCACCTTTGTACCTCACGATTGGTGACCTGGAGACCCCTTAAGGTGTCAACTGAAAAAAAAAAAACAAGTAGTAAGATTCTACAGTAAAATAACAGAAAACCACAGAAAAAGAGACCACCTTTAAATGTACTGTAAGTATCGTGACTGAAAGATATATATTACACAGAAGAGATTAACGAAAATCCTAAAAAGTGAAAGAGAAACCAAAAGTGAAACAAACTGATACTACACGGATGTACATAAAAAGAAACATAAATGGGATGAACGTCAAACGACTCGAAGAACTTAGGCTTTCAGTTATAAGAAGTAGTCTAAACCCTTTAAAACCCAACGATAAAGGAGTTTACTAAAAAAGACAGAGTTCAAATGAGAGAAGAAGACCCTGAAATGAATATACGTACAATCCACTGAACAATAATAGAAAGTCCAGAAACTCTAAAACAAATTAAAAAAAGTTATACAAAAGGGAGACACAAAATCTAACTGATTAACGGGACTGAAAAAGACGACGATAGAGGTAAAAATAATGTAGTATCGTTCTCACGTACGAATAATCGTCGTACCAAATAGTAATTTTCATAATTAGTGCTAATAAACCCACTCTATCACAAACAATCTAAAGAGGTAACATCAATGAATGAAAAAAAAGAAACGTATGGTATAAAAGACCTTCGTTCAGTGATTCACGTCGGGTGTGAATACTTTCCCTCTTTATTGGAGGGTAAAGACCTCCTCACTTATAAACGTATACTGAACCCCAAGAAGACATACCCTTTAAACAGAAGAGAACGATAAACAAATGAATAAGTCAGTAAATAATATAGTCACACCTGAGTATCGACTGTCCTATCTTATGTACCAACCCGGTTCAGAGCAGGTATACTAGTGGAAACCTCGACCCTCACCCTAATCGAGATGGACTTAATTTACCTGTTTGTCACTTCTTTCCGGGTGAGGAAGTCTTCCTTGACCGGACGACTATAGTTTTCTACCCACTTGTGTACGGCCCGTCCATTTCGTTGTCCACTTGAGAGTTTCTAGAAAATATCCGTTTTATCGGTTTTATAGGTCCTATGTCAACTTTCAGTGTTGGGTCCTGAGATTCTTTCAGGATTTCTGTTAAATACAGTCTGAGACCTCTTCCTGTCCTTATACCTGAGTGCCATATTTCTCAATCTTCGTTTCTTATACACACATCATTGAAATTTGACCACTAATTTTAAAATTAAATTAAAAAAAAAAAAAAAAAACGACGTGACCTGGGAGTGACACCACGTCCGAGAAACACCCTGTGTGTCCGAAGAGATCACGTCGTGTTCCCGAGAGATCAACACCACACTCCCGAATCAATGGTGACGCACACCCCAGAATCAAAGGACTAGTCCCTAGCTTGGTACAGGAGACGTAACCTTCCACCGAAGAATTGGTAACCTGGTGGTCCCTCCAGGGTATGAACCACTAGAATTCGGAATTCAATGTAGTTGCACTGATACTACACACTGTTTGTCATTGAAAGGGACACACTAGTTAACGGATTTTCTGTTTTCTCCCGAGTATCTTTGTCTTGTAATTTAGTAGTAGTATATAATTGGACTTTCACTTTTGAGTAATGACGTTATTCTATGACTCGAAGTAGTTCCCATTAAATCATTAAAATTCAATTCGTTGACAGAATCAGTCAAAACAGAAAATATCGTTTGCGTGGTATCTACTCTACCGAACTACTTGTTCGTAACTAAAGAGTCTCAAGACGTCTGACCTTCAGACTCTAGTCCCACGGGTGTGTCAACCCAAAATGAAAGTCGTTTTAGATTAAAAGTTAGAACAGAAGAAGAAGGAGAATAGTCTTTGGTAAAAATAATCAAAAACCAAATAGGAAGGTGACAATTTATATATTCCTTTAAATAAAGTAAATGAATGTACAAACATAAATATAAAACAGAAAAGAATCTATTTTCTGTGGTAAGATGTAACAAGACATGAAACGAACCGTCAATAGTAAGGTATCCACACATAAACGTTGACCTAAAACTTACTCGATCTTAACAATCCCCCGAAGGGTCCACCGAGTCTACCATTTCTAGGTGGACGTTACGTCCTCTGGACCCAAACTAGGAACCCAACCCTTCTAGGGGACCTCTTCCGTTGTCGATGGGTGAGGTCATAAGACCGGACTTCTTAAGGTACCTGACATATTAGGAACCCCAGTGTTTCTCAGCCTGTGCTGGCTCACAGAAAGTGAAAATGAAAGTCTGAACAATCCTAAGTTTTTCTTTCGTCGATATATATAGCAAAGTGGGGTCGGGAAAATTTGACCGAAAGGGTAGAATAAGAAATAACGAGAACCCACTTTACACCGACAAGAGTCCCGAAAGTCAGTGATTGTCCATTACTTGTCGTAGAAAAGGGTTTAGAAGATCAAGTCACATAATATTTTTGAGGTTGAAATAAATTCCGAACAGAGGAGGGAGTAGAACCTGGATATCGTATAACCCTCGGGACGGTCCCCTGTTCACACGAAAACCTTCTACCCTAGTTGAAGACAGAAGAGAAAGAAAAGGACGGTGGAGGGATCGACCACCAAAAATCGGGTCTCACTCTTCTTAGTCCTTTCAAGAACGAACTGACGATATTGACGGCGACGAGACATCGACACCGAGTAAGGTTTACGTCTGGTAGTGTGAAATCTTCATCGAAGGTCCCAAGGACCTCTGGTAGAGAGTGAGAGAGTAGAGAGAAGAGTGGAGATCAGGGAACCGTGTTCGTAACAGAGGTAAACGACAAAGACATATTCTGGCGACGACACGAGGAACCAAGACCCCTCAGTGGATCAGGAAGTGTAAGAGTTCTACTGAGTCGGTCCGAAGAAAGAAGTCCAAGGTGTATACTGGGCCTCCTTGAGTGCCTACGAAACGGATAGGTGAAAGACGAAAAGAGGGGAGTCGATAGGGTCCCGTCAACGTCGTGTCGTATATAGAAATCTGAAAAGTCTACACTCAACCTGTCGTCAAGGACGTAGGAAGTTTGAGGTTCCCTGTCTACAGTTTGAGTCGTACCAAAAGGACTCCAGAGAATTGTACGGTCTTACATCTACTTTACGAATCGTACGAATTCTCAAAGAATTTTTAAGAAGTGTCTGGAGAAGATGTAGGAGTCGTTACAGCAACAGAAACAAAAAATAATAAAGTAGTGAGAGGAGACTCACACGAGGGTCCGAACACAGTTCCGATGTCCTCTCCTTCCAGTGTCTATCACTGCTACCAAACGACTATTCACATTCACACGTGCTCCGTGATGGACGATTCCCGGACTGTTCCAAGTACGAGTGATTAAGGGTAACGTTTGTATCTCCTACCCTCAATAGGAGTAAAATGTCTACCTTTTTGTCTAAGTCTCTCAAATTCCGTGAACGAGTTCCACTGGGTCAACCGCTCGTGGTCTCACTCACCAGTCTACCTTCAGATGGAACTCGAGTCAGGAAGTGGAAACCCGACAGACCGACGACCCTACCCCACCCAACCCCCTACCCTCCATCCCCTCCTACGCCCCCCCCGTCCAGGACGAACACCGTCACCGTCTATGACCACTGGAAAATGACAGGATCTGTCGGAGTGGACCTGCCGTGTGTAACCCTTTGACTCAGGGTGTCTCCAGTGTCGGGCGAGCTCACTGTTTCGACAGAATGGGGTACCCGTAAAGGGTGGTGACCCCAGCCCCGAGACGTTGGGGAAGACCAACAAAATAAAGGACGAGACCTTTACCACCTTCTACTGAGACCCTCTATGAGAGTCAAGAACGTCTCGAACCTCTACCAGGGGGAGTTAAGGGGGACGGGTGGGATAGGACCGAGGGGAGTGGTCTTCCGGTATCCCGGGTCATGGTAACTTTAAAGTTAGGGTTTGGAGTGTGTCCGGGACTTGTATACAAGGTGGGACTTTCCTTGTTACCCCGAATTAATTCTGGGGTGTTTTTCGCGAACCGACCCGACCGGAGTAAGAGACGAAAACCAAGAAAAAAGCGAGTGGGGTGGGGGTGTGAAGACAAAGACGACGAGGGAGACACCTTCCCTACTTTCCGCAGGTACTGGGAGGACCGAGGAGATGAACGGGACGAGCAGAAAAGAGTGTCAGACTGTAGAGATGTGAGAAGACTCTGGACCTCATCTTCTCCAACGACCAAGACCATGGTCTTCCGGGGTACGGGTCGGGTCGACACCTTCGACCTCCGGTCACTCTCGGACGGACCGAAGATCAGGGACGTCCCGACAGGGCTGGACCTTGAGGGACCGATTGAGAGTCCGAGACGGACCGGGTCTAGTCTTTAGACTAGACCTAAGATCACCCTCCACCGGAGTACCTGGGATTCCATCTCGAGATCAAGAACCCGGGTTGGTTCTAGTACTCGGACACTTCCGAATAACTTCCCGGGTTGTGTCGTCTCCAGGTACTTCTTAAAATTACAACTTACTTACATGTTGAAAAATGAATAAATTGTTTCAAGTACGGGTCAAATGACGTACGAACTCTCGATAATTAGAAGTGTAATCCATTATAATAATAGGAATAAAAATGTCTACCATGTCAACTCCATGTCTCTTCCCTCCGTTTAACGTGTTCCAGTGTGTGGTTCATCCATCGTTTTAGGTTCAGGTGACTGTGGTCTCCGGTACGTGAATTAGGTATGGACTCGACGGAGACTACTTTCTTGACTAGGTAAACTGGTACTGGACCTATTTGACTGAGGAAGGAATGAAGACGGGGAAGGAGAAGAGAAACGTCAAATTGTTTAATAATATTTCACTTGGAAGTACTTTGGTGGTTAGTCCAGTTCTTTAACTTGTAACGGTCGAGGAATATAGGACGGGACGGTCCACGTTACGGAGGGAGAGGAGATCTCGGATGGTGATTCAAAAGTATTACTAAAGAAACACACCAAAAAAAAAAAAAAACCATGAAAATAGTGGGTTCATACGTAGGGATTTGTTATCTTAAGTGAAAATGGAAGAAAACTAGAAATATATTAACTTTGGTATGTCATTCTAAGTAAAACAAAGACCGAATAAAACAAATTATAACAGAAAACAAGAGGATCGTACCAAATAAATCAAAATTTCTTTCCAGATGTCACCACATCAGGTACTGGATCTTCCCGAACCGTCGTGACGTCCTCGGACACCCCGTCAGTCTACGTGAGAGGAGTCCGTCGGACTCCTCAACACTCAGTCCCATCAGACAGTTTAACCTCTTCGACCTCTTCATAATTACTAGTGAATGGGACTCACTCGTCGAAAGAGGACCCAACGTGTCGGTAGGAAATAAAAGGAAGACCTACACACTATTCATAGAAAAGACATGGAAACGTTTAAGAGAAGTAAGTTGAAGAAAGAGTTCGATAACGAAGTCATGGTAAAAGACGACCGAAACTAGTCAAAATACGTCCACTTTGGACTTCCAAGGAGTGTGAACGTGACGACACCCAGAACTACAGTCGGGAAGAGAAGTGAGAACTAGCTACAAAGAGATTGAGGGGTCGTACCTTACGTATATTGTACCATTCGTTTTTCTACCCATTTATTTAGTTTGAAAGGAAGAGGAGAATTAAAAAGATTTAATACAAACTAGGAAACTTTGATTTTATTGTGACAGACTATACCAAGATATATGTATACATGTCATTTATAAATTCTGTTAATGTAATATTAACTCTTCCATTTACCTACATTTTCTTTCATTCAAGAATGTCTGCAGTGAGTCTGATCATTTTACTACAGTGATCTTCTGACACTATGTAATACATATACCTAAAGGGTCCGTTCTTATGACCTCACCCAACGGTAAAGGAAGAGATGTCATAGAAGGACTGGGTTCCTAACTTGGATGTAGAGGACGTTCAGACGTAGAGGACGTAACGTCCCCTTAAGAAATGGAGACACAGTGTTCCCTACGGGTATTAAGAATCTCATTGGTGGTTTATTCGATATATTTGTCTATACGATTTTTATGATATCTTTTTACTTTTACCTTAAGATTTTTACAATTCATCGGGTGTCCTTCGGACCTTTTGTTTTTGTCTATATACTTTTGTCTTGTCTTTCTTTTACTTTTGTCTGAATTCTAGATTGCATAGTTGTTAATGTAATTCACATTTACCAGATTTATGGGGTTTATATTCCGTATAACCGTTTCACCTAATTTTTTGTACGGTAGTTATTATTTTATATCTTTATATCCGTTCGACTTTGATTTTGATACCCTTTCCTCTATAGTACATTTATAATTTCTTTTCTTTCGTCCCAATTTATCTGAAGTCCCTTTCTTCTTAATGGTCTTTGTCAGTTCCTCTAATATATACAATTTTGTCAGTTAGATGATTATTCTATGTTGTTTGGATCTGTACATACGTGGTTTATTGTCTCGAGGATTTATATACTCTGTTTTGTCTTGACTCTCCTCCTCATCTGTTTGGGTGTTAATATAAATCTTTGAAGTTATGGGGAGAGTTATTAACTATCTCGTTGATCTGCCCTTTGATCGTTCTTATATGTTCCCAAGTTTTTGTGGTAGTTAGTTGTATATATCATACTGACTCTAAACACCTTACAAAGTGGATTCTCGTCGTCTCATGTGTAAGACAAGTTAGTGGACACCTTGTAAGTGGTTCTATCGAAGCGACTGTCTCTCCACGCCCCCTCCCCTCGTCCGCCGTGGTAGTAGAGAGACCTCCGGAAACAGTCGGGGGAGGTCGGGGGACGGATCTAGTAAACCGTCGAGGTCCCTCAACGTCAGACGGGGAAGGACGGTCTGGTCTTCCCGACCTCTCAAGGGTCGTCCCCCCTCATGGAAGTGGGGTTAACGGTTTATCGAAAAGGGTCGGGTGGGAGACCTCCTCTTCGCCCGTTCTCTCCTACTCTACCACCTTACTCTACCAAAAGTAAGTAGTGGTTGAGTTACCTGTACTCAAACTCGGTTGAGTACCTCTATCTCTTCCTGTCCCTTCGGACCGCAAGAAGTCAGGTACCCCAGTGTTTCTCAAGCTGTACTGAATAATCGACTTGTTGTTGTTGTTGTTGTTGTTGGGGTGGGGACCTGGAAGGAAGAACGAGATAGAGAGTGTCAGGACCGTAAGGGTTTGGTGAATTTTTTTTTTTGTGAAAAGTAAAATATAATATCAACTAATTGTTACACAATCAAAGTCTAGATGTCGTTTCATTAAGTCAACACGCACATGTACCTAGACAAGAAAACGTTTAAGAAAAGGACAAATCAAGTTTCGTAAAAACTAGACTAAGAAGAACCGAACTTCATCTGGTTCAAAGGGGATCTGTGGGGTCTAAACCCCCCTGATATAAAATATTACTGTGAGTTGAGGGGTGAACAAAGAGTAGGAAGGGAGGGGAAAGGGAACGACGGTTGAAGATTGGTGCCACCACCTTTTTTTTTTTTTATCTCAAAGAAACCTGGTGTTCTGTTTAGAGTTTTTTTAGACTTTTTGACTTGAGTAGTCTCATACTAGAGACTGGTGTCACCTTAATTTGTACTTTAGTTCTTGTCTCGTTATTGTCCCTATAAAGGTTTATGGATTTCTGATTTATTGTGAGAAAGTTTATTAGGTACCCAGTTTCGTGTTGTATAGTTTTAAACATCATGTGTCGATTTTTCACGCATATCCTTTTAACTATCATCATTTACAAAAGACATCTTTTAACCCTTTTAGATTTTGTTTATTAGATGTGAAGATGGAGTTCTCGAATCTTCCTCTTCTCGTTTTGTTTGGGTTTCGTTCATCTTCCTTCCTTTGTTATTTCTCGTCTTTAGTTACTCTAACCTTTGCCTTTCTGTTATCTGTTTTAGTTATTTGAAGTTTAAATAATAAACTTATCTTGTTATTTTAACTGTCTAGAGTTCGTTCTTACTTTACCTTTTTTCTCCCTACTGTGTTAATGGTCATAGTCCTGCCTTTTTAATCAAAAAATCACAGACGACTGGGACTTCTGTGATTTTTCTATTATTCTTTTGTGGTGTTTGTTGAGATATCTGTTTAAACTGTTGAAACTGTTTTACCTAGTCAAAGAGGTTTTCATGGACTTTCGGAGTCAGTTGGAGTTCTCCTTGATACCTCGACATTACCGAACACCTATAGAGAATAGAGGTAGTCAGTAACTTGTACCCGTCGGAGACCTTCCTGAACTGGAACCCACTACACAGAGACATCACTTCGTTAGATACTTCACTGACTTCGGACGGGACTACGAAGGGGGTCTTTAACCCGTTTCAGGAAGGAACCTCCCCCAGACCGGTCGTTGGGAGTACAGAACGTGTCAGATTAGGAACATGCTGAGTATAGAGGAAAGAGTCATTAGACCACCCAGAAGGACTCTTTATGATCACCCTGTTTGATATCAGTGACGACAACATCGACGTTTACCAGTGAGGTGATGGGGAGTCGATCGTGGAGACCATTAAAGCCACTAAGTGGACCACAATACTGGGTCTGGGAGTAAGGACTCCCGAGACCCGAAGACCGGTATACGAGAGAAGTCCTGTCTGAACGACGTGGACAGGAATTGGTAATGACAACAAATCAGCGAGTCAGCACAAACTGAAAAAACGCTGAGGTACTTGACATCGGGCGGTCCTAGGAGACAGGTACCCTAAAGGGGCCGTCCTTATGACCTCACCCAACGGTAAAGGAAGAGGTCCCGGGAATTGGTAATGTGACCCCTTTTCCTCTTGGGTCTCCGTAGGTTCACGTAGTGGATCCACGGTTTGTACCAGGAGACAGGGGTAAAGCATTCTCGTCAGGATGGAGGCGGACCACTGGTCCTGGTCAATGAGGGCGGTTCTGTCACTGAGTTCGGACGTTCAGAGGTCTGTGTTCTTGGGCTTCATGAGTCCAACGTGACAGTCAACTTGTCCTGAGAACGACACAAAAGACCGTAGTCAATGACGACGAAGACAAGGAACCGAAGAATTACGTAAAGATCGACTTTGTTGTCGAACATTTCCAGAAACTAGCTTCCATGTCTTAGAAACTCTAACCGTAGAAACTCTTACCGTGGAGTAGAAACGTCTCTTGACGGAGACTCGACCGTGAACTGACACGTAAGTCACCCGACAACATTAAAAATAAGGTCGGTCATTAAAGGAAGACCACTGTATACATTATATTGGTCACCTAGGGTACCAGTACTCGTACTAGACGTGGACAAAACGACATTTTTATCCTGGAGAACCAGATTACGTTACATTATACCCTAAGGTATGAACATCTAATTTGTGAGACATTCTACATACCCCGAAGGGTCCACTGGGTCACCACTTCTTAGACGGACGGTTACGTCCTCTGCGTCCTCTATACCCAAACTAGGGACCCAGTCCTTCTAGGAGATCTGATTCTTTACCGTTGGACGAGGTCATAATAAGGGACCTTTTAAGGTATCTGTCTCCTCGAACCACCAGATGTCAGGTACCCCGATGTTTCTCAACTTGTACTGACTCACTCACTCGTGTGTGTGTTCTCTATACCACCATTCACTCCGGGAAATCCGGTCTTTCCGTGTGTGTGAGGACCTCACACAAAAGTAGGAACGGTCTTCCTTAGAAGTCGTGAAGGTCCGACCTTCCCCGGGTTACTTTAGTTGAACAGTGGTTCATCGGTCTCCCAGAGGAACTCCTGACCATGATATGACCCCTGAGTCACAACCAGAAATGACAGTCGTAAACCTATAAGTTTCCTCCGTTCACTGACATTAATACTACTACATGGGACCGGTTACGAGGATAAACCCCGAACTCGATAATAAAGTTCAAATAGAAACAACGGCACGGACGCACAAATAAGCACAGACTGAGAAACACTGGGAAACCTGTCATCGGGTGGTCCGAGGAGACAGGTACCCCAAAATGTCCGTTCTTATGACTTCGTCCAACGTAAAGGAAGAGGTCCCCTAGAAGAACTGGGTCCCTGACTTGGGTGTAGAGGACACGTAACGTCCGCCTAAGAAATGGGTGACTCGGTATCGTTTCACCTTAAACGACGAAACATAGACTTCTCCGAAATTCAAAGTCCTATCGGTAGACCGTTTCTTCGTAGATGGTGTCACAACATTTTTTGTGTGGCCGCAGGTGTTGGAACTCACGGACAAGTCAGTGGATCTTACCTTTACGGATCCGAAATGGAGGATCTCCAAGACTAAGTTAACCAAACCCGTGGGTGTCAAATACTTTTAAGGGAAACCACTAAGATTATACGTTCCTCCAAACTCTTGGTAACATAATCACCTATCTCTTTAGTTCACTCCAGAACTAATCGTAAAAGAAAGGATGTCTTATCTTGTACACCGACACATCGAGTATAACCTCTTCCGTTACCGTTGGGTGAGGTCATGAGAACGGACCTTTTAGGGTACCTACCTCCTCGGACCTTCCGACGTCAGGTGCCCCAGCGATTCTCGGCCCGTGCTGACTCGCTGAAGTGAAAGTGAAAAGTGAAAGTACGTAACCTCTTCATTTACCGTCAGGTCAGGTCACAAGAACGGACCTCTTAGGGTCCCTGCCCCCTCGGACCACCCGAAGACAGATACCCCGGCGTGTCTCAGCCTGTGCTGACTTCGCTGAATCGTCGTCGTCGTCGAGTATATCGTCCCTACAACGAACAACAACCTACAACGTCCCTTTAATTGTTCTACCGTGGTCAGTCTGAGAGAACGGGGTGTGAGAGTGCGGGAGAACAGGGCAAAACATTTGTTACTGAAACGTACTACCACATTGTCGACTCCGGTGAATATCGTGACGGGCACGAGAAGTGGTCCATGAGTGACCCAACCGGTGACCGATGAAACACGGCATACTGACACTCGAGTGGTACTCTCGGGACCGACGACGACGTGGTCACGATGTTGACTCGCCGTAGTGCGAGTACGGCATACTCCAATACAATACCGACGACGATACCGACGACGTACTCGGTCCTCTCTCCGACACAATGCCGGCGGTACTGTCGGTCCTCTCTTATTTGTACAGACGTCGGGGACACCAAGGACCATAGAAGAAGGTTGGAGAATCGAACGTGGAACGGATGGGACCCAAGTCGTTTGTCATTCTGTTAACCACAGTGTTTGTCCTAGTCGTTATGGGATGACAAAAACATTGTAGGCAAAGAGTACACACACACACACACACACATACACCGATGATCCAATACTATATATTACATATTTTTCTCAAACTTTTCGGTGACCAGATTTCATCACGAACAGTTTGAAGTCACACATTATCATTGAAACGTTTCTGGTCTTTTCGGTTCTCGTGTAAAAATGACCCGCGGACGACCCTCATTCGGTGTCGGACCCCGGTCAGAACACAATTGTCGTAGCCTACCCCCTCGCGTGTCATCTTCCCGTCGTTTCTACCCCGTTTCGTCCCCCTCCGAAAAACTACCATCCACTCAGGTCTCGACCCCCTTAGACAAGTAAACTTGAGACCGAAACGGTGACTGGAACCCAACCAGTAGATCTTAGACTGAGAATCAATAATAATAAAAAAAAATTAGTCGTTTTCCCCTTACTATTCTATGTACAAAGGATAAAGTATTAGTTTTTTCTACTACACTAGAGACCTTTTCATAAACTTTCACCGTCCCTGAGACGTGTGAATCTCTAATAATAATAGGGTACCTTGTTAACCTTGACTACAAACATAGTGACCGTAATTTTAACCTCCCACCCCCACCCTAAATCTAATCCACCCCTCCCGTAAACCTGTCTGTCCGGGTTCGTTTCGTACTGAACCCCACTACATGTAGGCCCTCTCACTTCTCTGACCCGTCCGCCTCGACTCCCTCCCCAAACCATTCTCACATGACCCCGGTCTAAACCTCACAATAACCTCGGACAGTTAATCAACCAAGAGTGACCTCGTCTATTATGCCTTGGTGACGTCCAAGGGCTCGTCTCCTCTATAGACTTCCTTTACCTCTCCTTCCTTTTCACTGAATGTCAGGACTTCGATAAATATAACCATTACTGTCCCGAAAAGGTTCACGTCAGTTTGTGCTGACGGAAGATTTCGACAAGAGCTCGAGGGGAGCGACTTCCCTGACGGAGGAGACCCGAGAGTGCCAATAGAGGCCGACCTGACATAGAGGAACCGTCGACGACGTGGTCGAGTTCGGAAGGATCTTTGTAGAGAATAAAGGACAAAGGGGAGTCGGGTGTCTTCAAAGAGGGAAGAACCCCGAAGACCCAATTCACAGGGACGCACCAGTGAGTCGGTACAGACTGAGAAAACACTAGGGGTTCCTGCCATCGGGTGGTCCGAGGAGATAGGTAAGAACAGGTCCGTTCTTATAACCTCACCCAATGGTAAAGGAGAAGGTCCTCTAAAAGGTCTGGGTTCCTAGCTTGGGTGTAGAGGACGTCGAGGACGAAACTATCCGTCTAAGAAATGGTCACTCAGTGGAGTCACTGGCGTCAGTGGAGTGAATACCTCGAGATGACTACTTTTCATCACCAAGAGACGGGATCAACAAGTGATCTTAGTCGACCTTAAACGAAACATTTTGGAGAAGTCCTGAAGGGACCACCGGGTAACGAATTCTGAGACGTAAAGGTGACGTCCCCCGTGTCCGAACTAGGGACAAGTCCTTTGATTTTAGGGTGTACGGTACGTCACGTCGTGGGGGACGGGGGTTTTTTGGGAGAAGTACAGGTCCAAGATAGGGTATAGTTACCGTAACAGTAGAGACCCCACCGTGAGTCCGTGGCCCTAACAAAAATTTGTGGGGTCTATTAAGGTTGCACGTCTGTCAAAACTCTAGGTGTCTGGGGGAGACTGTTAGCCCGTGGGACGGAACCCTAATGGGGAAGGCACATACACGATATAGGTGGACGTAGTTCTCACATCCCTCTTTCATGATCCTAAAGTCGAATATAAATAAACTTTATAGTAAGAAAAGATTACATGTACGAAATGTTAACTGAATTACATCACCTCGACATCTCTACTGTCACTGATGACTCTTGAATGACACCGGTCCGAGAGTAGATTCGTGACGCACGAAGTGTTTTCGAACTACTTTACCGATGACAATGATATACGTAAAATGTCTGCTTCCTTGACTCCGGTCTTTCCAACTCATTGACCGGGCAGTGTGGTAGTCTTTCGTCGACACGGTTCTAAGGTTAGGTCCAACCGAGATCGTGGGTGTAAAATAGTTATTATGGTTAGACGAGAGTGTCGTGTGTACATATTGAATATTTGTTTATTTATTATGTGTTTATTATATGTCTATAACCCCCGGGACGAGTTGTAAAAAAAGGATTCAAAAGAAAAAAAGAATTTCTAAAAATTTCAGAAATAACTTAGACAACGTCGTAACGAAGACAAAATACAAACCAAAAAATCGGTACTTCGTACACCCTAGGACCGATGGACTGGTCCCCAGCTTGGGAGTGGAGGACGTAACCTTCCACTTTAGAATTCGTGACCTGATGGTCCTTCAGGGAACTATTCAAAAGTATTAGTTTATTAATTTGGTATAACCGTCTTCTACTCGGGAACTTCGTTCCAGATTCAGAGTTAGAAGAAAGAGAAGGAGGTGGATCGCCGGTTACTCGTAGATCCAGGAATATATACAGGAATATATATAGAAGAGGGTCTTTACCGTTTGGTGACGTCATAAGAACGAACCTCTTGAGGTGCCTGTCTCCTTGGACCTCCCGTTGTCAAGTACCCCAAGTGTTTCTCAGCCTCTTCTGACTTACTGATTGTGATATATGTAGACGAGGGTCTTTGTAGATGACTAACTATTAGTGTTGTTTACCAATAGTTGTGAACGGTACACGGTCTCTGAGAGTCAAGAATTAAAAGAATTAATTAGAATTAATTTGGGAAGAATTAGAAGTGTCGTTATGACTTCCGTTGACGAGACTAATCGGGGTAAAACGTCTATTCCTTTTGACTCGTCAAGCCATTGAACGGTCTCAGACTGAGTGGAACACCCTGACGTCTCAAGTGACGGAGAGTGACCACTTGTCCAGGTGACCCTCTTCGGATCCGACCCGTCCCTAACTTTTGTAACCCTTTCTCCGACTCCAACTAGCAAGTGAAAAAACGGTCCACGGGAAGGGATAAACGGACTGTCCATTTGAGGATGGATGGTAAGACCAAGGTCAAGTTTCTGGTGGAGGATATCCTTCGGACGGAAGAAGGAAGTGTAATGTCAAACAACGTGAACAGGACGTAAAGTACGGAGCAGAAGGGGTGACCCTTCAAGGTGTGACCTTCACCTCAACCTCAAGGGACTCCCGTCCCGGTAAGTCAAGTCAACGAGTCAGTACAGACTGAGAAATACTGGGGACCTTAACGTCGTATGGTCCGAAGGGACAAGTAGTGGTTGAAGGCCTTGAACGAGTTTGAGTACAGGTAGGTCAGTCACTACAGTAGGTTGATAGAGTAGGAGACAGGAGGACGGAAGTTTGAAAGAGACGTAGTCCCAGAAAAGATTACTCAGTCAAGAAGTATAGTCCACCGGTCATAACCTCGAAGTCGAAGTCGTAGTCAGGAAGGTTACTTATAAGTCCCAACTAACTGACCAAACTGGAAGAACGAGAGGTTCACTGAGAGTTCTCAGAAGAGGTTGTGGTCAAGTTTTCGTAGTTAAAAAGTCACGAGTCGAAAGAAATACCAGGTTGAGAACAACCTGATACTGATGACCCTTTTTGGTATCGAAATTGATCACTTGGAAACAGTCGTTTCACTACAGAGACGAAAAATTATACGACAGGTCGAAACAGTATCAAAAAGAAGATTCTTCGTTCGTAGAAAATTAAAGTACCGACATCAGTGGTAGACATCACTAAAACCTCGGGTTCTTTTATTTCAGACAGTGACAAATGGGTAGATAAACGGTACTTGACTACCCTGGTCTACGGTACTAGAGTCAAAAAAGTTTACAACTCAAAATTCGGTCAGAAAAGTGAGAGGAGAAAGTGGAAGTAGTTTTCCGAGAAATGAAGGAGAAACGAAAGACGGTATTCCCACCACAGTAGACGTATAGACTTCAATGACTATAAAGAGGGTCGTCAGAACTAAGGTCGAACACGAAGTAGGTCAGATAGACGTATATTTAATTTATTCGTTTTACTGTTATATGTCGGAACAACATGAGGAAAGGGTTAAAACTTGGTCAGACAACAAGGTACAGTCCAAGATTGACAACGAAGAACTGGACGTATGTCTAAAGAGTCCTCCGTCCATTCCACCAGACCATAAGGGTAAGAAATACTTAAAAGGTGTCAAACAATACTAGGTGTCAGTTTCCCAAATCGTATCAGTTACTTCGTCTTCATCAAAAAAAAACCTTGAGAAAACGAAAAAGACCTTGAGCGACACTAGGTAGTCTATAACCGTTAAGGAGACTAAGGCGACGGAAAAGATTTAGGTCGAACTTGTAGACCTTCAAGAACCAAGTACATGACAACTACTTAAAACTCGTAATGAAACGATCGTACACTCTATTCACGTTAACATACCATCAAACTTGTAAGTAACCGTAACGGGAAGAAACCGTAACCTTACTTTTGACTGGAAAAGGTCAGGACACCGGTGACGACTCAAAAGGTTTAAACGACCGTATAACTCTCGTCGTGAAAGTGTCGTAGTAGAAGGTCCTAAACTTTATCGAGTTGACCTTAAGGTAGTGGAGGTGATCGAAACAACCATCACTACGAAGGATTCCGGGTGAACTGAAGTGAAAGGTCCTACAGACCGAGATCCACTCACTAGTGTGGTAGCACCAATAGACCCAGTACTACTAGAAAAAACATATCAAGAAGATACATAAGAACGGTGGAGAAGAATTATAGAAGACGAAGACAATCCAGGTCTGGTAAAGCCAGGAAATACCACGGGTAGAAACGTACTTTATAAGGGAACCATAGAGATTAAAAGAACTTCTCTAGAGATTTAAAAGGATAAGATAACAAAAGGAGATAATAATAATAATAAAAAAACGTAACTAGTGACTCCTTCCGAAAGAATAGAGAGGAACGATAAGAAACCTCGAGACGTAAGGGTATCTATAAAGAAGAGAAAAAAAGAAACAGTCCCGAAGGGACTATCGAGTCAACCATTTCTTAGGCGGACGTTGAGCTCTGGGGCCAAACTAAGGACCTGACCCTTCTAGACGACATCTGCCCTATCCGATGGGTGAAGTTATAAACATCCGAAGGAAACATCGAGTCTACCATTTCTTAGACAGGCATTATACCTTCTGGACCCAAGTTAGGGACCCAACCCTTCTAGGGGACCTTTTCCCTTTCCGATGGGGGAGATCATAAGACCAGACCTCTTAAGGTACCTGGCATATCAGGTACCCTAGTGTTTCTCAGCCTGTGCTGATTCACTGAAAGTAAAGTGAAAGGGGAAACGCAAAGTGAAGGTCTTAACCTTCACCCCAACCTGAAGGAACTCCCGGCCCCACCCAGGATGGATTTCCGAGTCGGTGAGTATCGCCGCCCGACTCGGACACCGGGGGTCCAGCCCCCGATGGGGTGTAGGATCAAAAAGGAGGCGGAGAAGAGGGAAGAGAAACGAGACGAAGAAGGAGGCGTGAGGGAGAGAGGGTCAGGACTCCACGTGGCCCTGGAGAAAGTCAAGGAGAAGACCGCCCACACAGAGGGAGGAGGGCGCACAACGCGGCGGACCCAGGGCCGTCGACGTCAAGGGGGTCTCCGGATGTCTCCCTCGACGGCGCGGTGGACGCCCCGTCACGCCGACGCCGCGCGCGAAGGACACTCCAGTCCACCCTCCTTCGCCGGACCCTCGGCGCCGCTCACCTGCGGTGGCCCCGGGCCCTCGGCGCGGGCGTCCACTCACAGGCTCTGGGACCCGCGCCCCCTCGCTCCCACGTAAGGAGGGAAGGGGACCCGGACCAGAGCCTCAGCCCGAGGCGCCGGGCCCGTCGCCGGGGAGGGTGGGGCCGTCGCGCGGGACGGTCGGGGCAAGGGGTGGGGGTGGAGGGCATCACCGTCCTCGACCTTCCCGGGTGGCGTGGGAGTCGGGTGGGTCGCCCCGCCCTACCGCTCCGTGTTTCCCTGACGCCTCCCGGGAACCTGGGAGAACCAATAAACGTTCCCGGTCGTCCGAAGTTTCTCCCCTAGGCGGACAGGGACGGAACCCGTTCCCTTCTCCCGAGAATTGGGGAAAACCGCTCACACAATGCTCACGAAAACTTTTAAATCTGCTTTTGACACCGAGTATAAGACTCTTTATTACCGGAACTGGGTCTAAGCCCCTCTTCGCACCTTCCTGGGGATGGAGGTCGGTACCTGAAGGAACCCCGGGAGGGGCGAGGAAAAGAGGGAAGGCGAGGGTCCAGGCGTCGTCGTAGGGGGTAGGACATAAAGCCCTTCCGACCGGGGCGGGAGGACCACAATCGACTCTCCACTCCCTGTCGACTCCCATTCGGGAAACGTCCTTTCGTCGAGACGTCACCCGGGACAGAGGACGCCCGTCTTCCGGACTCAGGGATCGTAGAGGGGCTTCCTTGTCGTGTGACCTGGTAACAAATTGCCTTCCCTTTACCTCTGTGACTTGAGGTGTCAATCATTGTCTCTCCCTGGAACCCGGTCTCGAGAACCAAAGTACAAGAAAGAGACGACCGGTACTTACCCACCAGGATCACTCACTCCATTCGGGGAGACCCAGAGATCGACCTCGTCGGGACCTCCTAACAACCCTCCACACTCACTCTACTCGGACCCACCTGAACTACTCGTTCTCAACAGTAGAGGAAACAACGACCGCCACCACTAATTATTATTTTGAAGGAAGAGGCTCCTAGGAAAAAAAAAAAAAGCGGGACGTCGTTCACCCTTGAATGTGTACGGGGGATGTAACCTTCACTCTACAGAATTGGTGACCCGACGGTCTCTTCAGGGAACTTCCAGGAAAACTATCAAAAGGATCACCTGAGAAAGTTTGTCGATCATAAACAAAGAGAAGAGAAATAATTGATCTGTGTGGTAGAGGAGTCGGACCCAGTCGTTACACTCGTGGGTCTTAACGTCAAAAAGGGTGACTTTCGTTCGTAGAGAAACCACTTACAAAAGGAAGTCCACAAAACTCCGGACCACTTTCCACGTCGGACCTTCCTACCAAGCCTAGAACCGGTTACCCCTTTAACACGTCCTACTACTGGGGGCACACTCCTTATGATGGGTCGGAGCGTCATCGTGAGGAGCTGTCCATCCGTGGGTCGGGACACCTACTCTCGTCGACCAGAGGACAGGTTACATGGTTAATGAAGAAGGTAGGGTCTCCGAGGGAACGACCGCTAATTGGAAGAGACATGACTTCGGGACAAATATCTCTCGTCCCGACCCGTCGGACCCCCAAATTCCGAACCCCTTTTGGGGTCATCTAAATAAAGAGTCGGGAGACGGAGGGGTCGAGAGGAAAGAGGTCCGTCGGAAGGGTCTGAAGTTTGGGTTCTCGAGAGAGGGAATTAGACCAGTCGTCAGGGATGACCTCGGTCGTAGAAAATCTCAGACAACCCACTCTCTCTTCGACCTCTTATTCACCTCTTCTACTCGGGTACCGGCGTACTACTCCTCAACTTTTCTTCCTTCCTCCTCCAATTTTTACAGGAGGGTCTTCGGTGCGGGACATCAGAATAGAGCAACGGAGGAAGGAGATGAGAGAGAGTGTACTGCCTTCCTTATACCTAACCGTAAAAGATACGAGACTCTCGAACACTGAGTCACCAACCCGATCGTAAACCCGATGGGTATCACCATACCCATCGTAAACCCCTAACGACTCCTTCCTCCCCCACCGGGGTCCACCAGAATCCCCTCCCGTCCGTAGGAGGACGGAGGTCACGGAGTTGAGGTCCCTTCGAAAGAGACCTAAGTAAGCAGAGAAAGACAGAAGTGGAGCGTCTCGAAAGAGTTATCCCCGGTGCCACGGAGGGACCCCCCAGGGCCGGGGGCGGTCGTCGTCCGTCCGCGGTCCGACCCACGGCGGGTCAGGGGGAAGTTACTGGAGTTGGCCGTCGACCACTTATACCCGAAGGGTGTTACCGTAGACCCGTTGGTGCGGCACCTCGGCCACTGGAGGTAGGACGACGAGAAGGACGAGTACTACGAGCCGCACGCGCCCGAGGACGACCACCCGGAGCAGATGGACCACAGGGTGGACTCAGTCGCCACTGGAGGTCCCCGACGACCCCCCGTCCGCACACCCTCCCCCTCGAAACCCCGGAGCCACACTCTCGTCCGTGCACCCCTCCTCGAGGTGTGGCCACGGGACTCCCACACGAGTCTCTCGGACACACGTGTAACACAATTCGTTCTCCGTCTCCCTCGGAGATCAGGTTGTAAGGGTTTCCCAGCCCACCAGGGGTGAAGTAAGGGAACTCTGCGCAAATCGATCACAGTCTGTAATTCGTGTTTCAGTGTCGTTTTCTCCCTAAGAGAAAGGTTAAGAGAAGGTTAGGAAAATACGGTTGTTCTTTCAGAGACGATCCACGGTTACACAAGAGTACGGGTCTTGTGCCCGACCGAAGGGGCAATGATCCCTCGTCCGGACCCCGAATCACCCTTTTCAAAGGTCTGAAAATATCGAGGCAAGGTAAAATTACCATATAAAAATAACCGATGGAAAATAAATACTGTGCACCATGACCATAAGATGAATAACACCACCGTAAAAGTTATTTCTTTAAATTCATTTGCACACAGGTACATTTCTGTACCCATCATGCCGACGTACCTCTAGACCTTCTGCACCATTCCCACCAAACCCTCACCGACCCCGACCACTTTACCCGTCTCCGCCCATGACTGGAACTCCCCACCAAAGATTGGAAAAGGGATGTCGGAGACTCTCGTCCCCGTCACCCGGTCCATTTCGGACCTCAACCCGGAAAACTGACTACGAACCTATTGACCGAGTGAGAATCAACACCCGGAACAACCCCCACCCCACCGCACCCCGTCCAGGAGACTGTTCTTGTTGGTCACTCCGACACCCGACACAGTCCTGTCGACCCCACGTCCAGAGGGACCGGGTCCCCGAGCCTGGTCTCCGACGAGTCGGGAGGGAGTCGGAGGGTTCCGAGAGTGCCGGAGATTGGAGCCCTGTGAGAGGGGTCTTTCATCTCCAGAACCGTGACTGGTCAGCCACGTGCGTCCCACTCCCACGGGCCGAAATCCACTCATCGCCGGAACTCGATACCGACCAACTCGGGACCCAGACACACCTCCGGGACGACCCCCCGGCCCCACCGTGACCTACGGACCCCCGAGACCCGGAAGTCACCCGACTAGTAGTTTCCAGTCTCTCTCCGACCCACTCGAACTCCCGAGGGGTACGGGCCCCTGGTCTGAACAGTGGGAAGTAAATCCCAGGAGGAAGACCCAGACCACCAAACCCCCACCTTCCGTCCAAACCCTCCACGAAGAACTTTCGGGTCGGGCCCCGTCGTCTGGAAGTACCCCACATACACCCCCTCTGAACCCCTCTCCACCTCTACCAAGGACAGGGACGACTCTCGGACACACGATACCCCCTGTCTTGGGAGAGGGGTGGTTGGGACACGGGACCTCCCTCGACCACCGAAAATAGTGTCTGTGAGGGTTCCCCTCGAAATACGACAAGTTTGTCCTGAAAGAAGAGTCCCAGAAGACACAGAGATAAAGACATCTGACCCTTCCTCAGATCGAGGGTCACCGAGGAGACCCCGGACCCGTCCCCTCCCCCATGGGTCCGGACCGACGAGAGGTCCGACAGAGGACCCCGTGAAGGAGGACCCCGTGAAGGCGGCGGACGGGCGGGGGTCACCGAGGTCGGGTCGTCGGGACCCCCTCCCTGCTGGGGATGTCGAAGGGGACTCCGACTCGAAAGGGACGGAAGAACCGAACATCTCGAGACTTCTTTATTTAGAATCCAATTGGAAGTTGCATATTTTAAGGAACTTCCCGATACTTAGACTCAGGTATTTAAGTCCTGACTCTTGACACAGAAAAAGACATTAAGTCAAAGGTAAGGGTTTCGGACGTCGGAACCTCCTCTTAACTCTCACGAAATCTCTTCCGTCCCGGGAGGAGGGACGAGGGTGATCTTCCTCCGTCTACCCGTTCTCGATCCAACATCCGACGCTCCTCGGGGCCACAGTCGGGGACTCCGTCACCGTGTGAGGGGTGGGGTTGGGCAAGAGGTACCAGAACGATCGGTCGAATTCCCTTCTTCACCCCTAAACTTTTTTGACTCAACAACTTCATTCTTCACGACAAACGGCGAACTCGAGTTGTGAGTCCTGTGTCTGGGTTATGTCGAAGACACCAACTTCACCCGACCCCAGGGTTCCCGGGGAGAACTGGGAGGAAAGGAGTTGGGTGGAAGGGACACGGGGAACCCGAGGTCCGCCTAACGATTGGTTACAGGGCGGAGTAAAGAGTTCCAGGTCCCAGACTTTTAGACGGAGCATCTCCGTCGTCCGACTCTCTTCCGCGGAGGACCCCAACACGTCGGAAACCTGGACGATCATTATGTTCGGTAGAGACGGAGGACATACTCCAAGAAACCATTTGGGAGCGGTGGTTCTTTAGCACGACGTCCGCACAAGATTCGTCCACCTCCACCGGTCTACGTCTGTCGCTACCCGGGCTCACTCCGGCTCGACCACCCGCAGGATCGACCTCCAAACGACTTGTCGTACCGGAGAAAGAGGAGACGAGGGACTGGGTGGTGGGACGCACGATGTACTACCCTGGGGGGTCTGGCCCGGTGGAACTCCCGTCTAAAGTTACCTCCAAAGATGATTAGGGATCCCGATTAGGAGGCTCGGGACACAAAGGTACAGTCCAACCTAAACACCGGACTGACGGAGTCTTCGGTGTCGACCCAAGGGAGACGACGGAGACACTCCGACCTCTGTTGGTAACAGGGGGGCACCCCGAAAAAGTTTGGGGATCAACCTCGACAGACCCCTCCTCGAGGACCGGGGTGGTAGACAACGACGAGGTAGAGACTCGTGGTCGCCGGAGGACCCGGGAAGGTGTTCAAGGTGTGAGAGATGGGGAGGGGTGGGTGGTCGATCGGACGTTCATCCCTGGTGTCGAGACGGAGGGGTCTTCTTCGTGGTTCGGACTCTGTCTCGATTTGTCACAACCGTCGAGACCCTGAGACGAACCCGGTAAACCGTCTCCGTCCCTCGGTCCGAAAGATTGGTTCCTGAGGTCGAGAGACTTCATTCCCTTCTCGGGACGACACCACCGGTCTCGGAGACGGGTCCCTACGGACTGGCACTCCCGTCTCTTCCGGGGCGTGGAACCTACCGACCCGGGACCTCCTTCGGACAAACAAACATCCGAGACGAGACGAAACACTCAGACACTGGAACCTGCCGAGTGAATCGGAGATCTTGGAACAACGAGTAGAGGTCACTCCCCATTACCAGACCCAGGGAGGACGACGGGTCTCGGAACCCCTAGTGCGAACCACGTCACCCACTCCCTCTGTCTGTCCCCCGCACCCCCCTCTTACGAGGGTTGAGGACGTGGAGGAGTCTACGACGGGGAACTTCGTCACGTCACCCGAGTCGGTCTCGTCAGGAGTACAGGTCCGTCGGTCTTGGGTCCCCGTCGCGACCCACAAACACTGGGCACAGTGGTGGGCGGGGCGAAGACGACCTCTTCTTTACGTCGACGAAGAGAACGAGGAATTCGCCTCCGAACAATGGACAGAGCACAGTCCTGTCCTCTCCAAACGACTTGCACGGCACACGGACTGCGACACGACTCGAGGGCCACAGCAAACAGTGGTCTTGCAGTAGCCAAGATAGTCGCAGCAGGAATGAAGTGACGACTCGCTTGACACACACACAGTCAGCGAAGTCAGGACGGGTTGAGACACGCTGGGGCACCTGACATCGGATGGTCCGAGAAGACAGGTACCCTAAGAGGTCCGTTCTTATGACCGCACCCGACGACAAAGGAAGAGGTCCCTTAGAAGGGTTGGGTCCCTAGTTTGGGTCCAGAGGACGTAACGTCCGACTAAGAAAGGACAGACTCGGTGACCTCTCGTATATATTAGGTGGGCTCCTAGGGGGTGGAGAAGTTGGGGATTCACTCGGCACCAATCTCGATCCTAAGTAATCGTAGTGGATGTCTGAACAAAGTTTACGTCTAGGGGTCCGGAGTGGTATCTGAGAGTCTACGCGACTCCCCACACCGGGTCTTGGACGGCGATTGTTTCCGGGGGGTCCACTAAGACTACCTCCCAACACCTATTCAAATGGGGGACTGACCCGGCTCCACGGGCACAGGTCTCTCTCCTCTCTCTGTCCCACCAGTTTCCGGAGTGGCGGACGACCGTGGGTACGCTGGTAGTCTAGTCAAGACACTCCCGTCTCCCGTGTCCTACCCACCTTCCTAAGATCGACTCGACGGATCGACCCCCCGGAGATCTCGAAGGGTCGAGGCCCGGCGTCGGTGACCTACCCCGCGTCGGGAGAAGGGACGAAAGGACTTGTACACTGTAAAAGTAACGTTTGGTTGTTCCTCTCTTTAGGCTAATAGAGTACATCCCAGGGACTTCCTGGCCTGTCCGCTCCTACTCCCCCCGTCTCCCGACACGGGGGGTTTCGGTCCACCTCTCTCTTCGGACGTCGGACAGATCGACCCACGGTGGTGCCCTCTGGTTCCGAATTCCGAATACGGAGGAACACGACGAACGACACGGGATGCCCCCCGACCTACGGTTTAAGGGTTGAGGTGCAGGTCAGTTGGTCACTGGGACCCGTTCCAGGTGTAAGAGGGACGGAGAGGTACAGGAGTAGACGTGGAGGATGACCGTCCTCCTAGTCATATATTTAAGTACCCTTTAAGCATCGTCAAAAACCGTGTTCCGATCGCGAACTAATATGGTACGAGTGTGTCGTCACCGTAATCCCAAATGTATTATCAAAAGAAATCTCGTTGTGCTTGAAATGAATTTTCATTAAACTTTTCCTTCTGAGTATAATGATAACGTTTACCTTCCGGTCACAAGGAACGGTAAGGAGTATTTATAATCATTTATTTAAGTCACATCTCTTTTACTGTACTAAGGTAAAAGTGGTGAATCGATCATCGGTGACGACAGCCGGTTCCGAGATACAGACTATGGACGAAAGAAACAATTTTTCCACCAAATACTCCTAAACCTCTCCACAATTTCTGGGTAACCGTAGAGCGACTCTACGAGGGGAACTACCTAAGTCTTCTGACCTCTCTTGACCTTTCCCTTGCCGAAAGAGTGCCCTCCTGAGTCACGACACAAACACTTAACGAATGGTAGTAGAACACTTGGAGTTTAGTAAAGTATGGGACGGTACACTTTCATAAGATGTTGAGACCCTTTGTAACATACTAGAACCCGTTCGATAAATTTTCACAAAAATTTAACCTTCTATTAACGAAATGTCAAAAACAACCAAAGACGGTATGTTGCTGTACTTAGTCGGTATTCTTATAAAATTTTTAAATCAGACTTTTTGTTAGGCAAACGTACCAAGTTTCTGGTCCGTTACATGTCTACGTATGTCCGTTTCGGAGGGAGGAAGGGGGAGGAGTAGGTAGGTAGGTAAGGGGGGAAGTGGGAGATTGACTGAGAAGTACTGGGGTACCCGACGTCGGGTGACCCGAGGAGGCGGGTACCCTAAACGATCCGTTCTCATGACCTCACCCAACGGTAACGGAAGAAGCTTGATGGCAAGAATCGTAGACAATTTAGGAAGGTCTTGAATAAATACGTTTATAGACGTTTGTGTTTACATCATTAAAATAGAAGAAAAATTTATATTTATTACCTTTTAATTTAGGTAAAAGAAGAGCATGAAATTTTAAATTGTCGTATAGGACCTGTGCGAAGTATAATCACGTATCTTTCGACGAAGTAAAACAACTCAAAACCATAACCTCACTCAACAACTGAGAGAAGACGGGAGGAGCCTCAGTGGACATGGTGTTCCCCAACTGGGTCAACTGGGGGTTCCCGGACGTCGAGACTGGAACTCGGTGAGGTACCCCGACGAAGAGACTTTATATCCCCGGGACTGTCTTTACGGGAGTAAGAAGTCCCGACCTCCTTCTTCAAGGGACCTACCAAATTAGAAACAGGGTCCTCCCGTCAGGCAAGTCGTCTGTGAGTCCCTCCCACAAGACACACGGTCCTCTCTCACTCCGTCCTTATCGGATCCTTCAGTGTGGGTCAACCAGAGGAGTCAGGGGAAACGTCGACCTACCTAACTGAAAGGACAGAAGGGGACCGAAACGGGAGTGGACACCTCCGAAGTGGCCTTTGGGTAGCAGGACTCAGCACGACTCGGGGTTCCACTCGGACTGACCGGAGATGGTGGAGACTGTCTGTCCGCAATGGGAGACGACCGGAGAAAGGTAAGACCTTTTTACTTCGCCGTACCCACCCAAAGGAGCTTCCGGGGAGAGGCGAGATTTTGAGGTGTCAGGGACGGTGTCTCGGAGAGGGTATCCTCTACCAATCACTCGGAACGTCGACCGTGCCGAACCGTAGTGGTAACAGTGGCAGGGACAAGGGGGTGACAGAAGGGTGGCGTGAGAACTACTGCTAGATCCACTTCCTCTACCTCCCTTCGATACTTCTTACTATGTCGAAGTCTGAAGGAAATCGAGACTGTACCGAGTACTTCAGGACAAGGAGAACGCGTCCCATCTGGACCTCTGGGGTCGTTAGAACCGAACAACCGGACTTCCCGACACTTACAATATGGTACCGCGGTGGACCACCTTATAAACACGTCCTTGTACTGAAGGTAGGGCGGTAGTTTAGTAGCAGAAGGACGGGGTCCACTCACGACCCGAGTTGGCCTGGTCCGAATGTTAACGGAACGTAAAGTCATGATCGTCTTGAGTCCAAAGACCGTCTCTCACATACGTTAAAGTAATCTTACTTAAACGATACCAGAGTAGGACCACATCCTCAGAACAGGGTAAAGTAGGAGGGTGTTTCTTTTTTTTCTGTAGAGAGGGAAAATTGTCTACCACTGAGACCCCGAACCTCTCAAATTTCGTTGAGTGTGGACCAACATGTCAACCCTCCATCGTCTGGATCCGACCCTCGGGATCCCCTATCCTCCCCCCCACGTCCCACTGAATCCGGTGGGTCCTCTTCTGAGACAGTTGTTCTCGGACCCCCGGACAGAACTAGGTCTCGGGGCCCGTGACCTCGGAGGTCCGTCTTGTACCTGATTCTTCAGAGTACCCCACTATCCGGTCGGAACGACAGTAGTGGTTCCGCCCGAGAGATCCAAACCCCCCGACACAGATCGCGTCGGGGTAGGTTACATCGTGGGTGGTCATGGAGGTGTCAGTGGACAGAAGTGAGTCGAGTCAAAGGAAACTTATGACTATGAGGTCATAAGAGCGGACTCTTTAGGGTACCTGTCTCCTCGGACCGCCCGATATCAGGTGCCTCAGCGCTTTCTCAGTCAGAACTGGTTCTCTGATTTGTTGGTGGTGGTGTTATATGGTCCGTCACACCCCCTCATGTATATATAATAAGGTAGATAAAAATGAAGAAAATACTCATTTGCTTTCGAGTCTTTCCAGTTCGTTCAATGGATTTAAGTGGGTCGATCATTCGTCGTGTTGTCCTAAATTTTGGTCCAGAGAACCGACGGGTTCAGAACTCAGAAGGGATCTGTAATGTTAGTTTCAGTCCCAGTTCAACTTCGGTAAGGACTCCTTGGGAAATTATGGGGGTTTCATAAAACAAGACCTCTAGTCAGGATAGGGACGCAAGTTAGGGGAGCCGAGAACAAGACGATCTAAGACAGGAACCGACGTCTCAAAGGGACAGGGTGGGAGGAAATCGAGACAGAAGTCTGTAGTGAACTTTACCAAACCCGAAGAACAGGGTCCAAATGTAGGTGGAATTAAATAGACAAGTCACTAAAAAAAAAAAAAGAAGCAGAGAACAGTTGAGGAAGGGTGAGTTACTTTGATTGAGACGTTTGAGGAAGAATACTCCTTTGGGACCCAACCCGTGGGAGAGACGGTGGTTATAAGAATGTCAGATTTCTCCTCCGTCGTACCAGTAACGATTGGGGTCAGGTCACCAAGTCTTGAAAGACTCCTGTTCCTGTCTATTCTAGATTTTGTTATGACAAGTATTCTAATTTTATTACAAGGGAGTCCTTTTACTTTTTTTTTTTTTCAGTTCATCTGTTATGGCTTTCCCCAACCCGTGGAAGTGCTTCGACAGTCCGTGCGTCAAACTAGAACAGGTCGTCGGGACGGAACACCAGGTTCTACTAACGACTCGAGGTCGGTAACACAAGAATAAGGTCAGTCGGACTTTCACCCTCTCCTTTCTAGTTAGGAGGGATTGGTGAGTCTAGTCCAGTCGAAAGATCAGGATACGAGGAAAGTGTGAAAACGAAGGGAAAGTCTTACCTCTCATTAAATAAAAAGTACAGTGATAAACAAACTCCAGACAGATGGTGAAAGGGAACGAAGAATGGTCTGATCCTTGAGGTACTTCAAACCGTAGTGTGGACAGAGGAGACAACGAGATCGGGACAACACGTCGTGTCACGGACCGTGTATTATCCACGAGGTGTTTATCAATAATTGTCCTCTTTGTGAAATATGTACAACAACTATAATATTACTTAGTCTTAACTGGACCAGGTTCAGGTCTCGGAAGACTCAACTCAGACATTACTACTCACGACATTACTACTCAGACATTACAACTCAGACATTACTACTCACGACATTACTACTCAGACATTACTACTCACGGTCCGGAACACGATTCCCGAAGTGTACGCAATAGAGTAAATTAGAAGTGGTTTTCGGACCCTCCATCTGTGACGATAATGGAGGTTAACCGACACCCTTTTACCGTCGTCTAGCACCTTGATGATTCTTCCGTTCGACACTAAACTTGAACCGCGAGGACTGGGTTTCGGAGAGAAGTGAATGAAGGACGGAAAGACCCGATCGTTCCACGGGTGGTAGTGGAGGTCTTGAGGAGGTGCCACCGGGACCGGGAGAGTCAACGGTCGTCTGTCAAGTCGTCCGTATCTACGTCGATGTCTACGAGTCCTTCGTTCCACAGGATTCCTCCGTAGAGAGGATGTCTTTTACTTCCTTTGAAGAAACAAGTCTCCACCACTCGTGTGTGTAACTAATCTTCTTACAACCAAGGGGTCGAAGGGAAGGGGAGACTGTCTGAAGATCCTCGGAAACACCTGGGTCCTCTAAAAAGTCTGTTGTCTCCTCCTCGTCCGCCCAAACGTCCCCAGACCCCGTACAGACCATCCCGTACGACACACACCGTCACGAATTCGAAACAGAGGGAGAGTGACCCCTAGTGAACCACTCCCCTTCTACTACCCCTTTGGGACCTAGGAGGACCCGGTCCGATAGCAACTTGGTACACCCCAAATATCTCAAGGTTCGGGTTCCTTGTCATATAACCCCACCCCAAGACCACAGAGGGAATTCTGAGTTTCTTTAGGAGGGCTATCGTCGATCTAAGACCGAACTCAGGTCCTTAGTCTGATAGGTTCGGTATTTCTCGGAAAGAGATGGAAGTAACGTGTCTACCCTACACCTTCGGGTCGCTCCCTTGACTGAACCGTTCTGGTCTGTGAGTTTCGTTGCTACCGAGTAAACTAACTTCTCAAGCATTACGGGGGTCCGACAGACTCCCTGAACTTCCTTCCATGGTCAAACGGTGGATCGAACTTCTCCCATGACGCCGAGTCACCTCCAGTGTGATCCTGGTCGGTCAAGATCAGTGCCGACCGAACGAAGGTCACCAGTGGTCGTCCACCGCGATCCGTGTGTCACCGGTGAATTGAGGGTCTTTTTCCCTTGGCGGCTGCCACAGACCCTCATTAATCCCGTTCTCCGGCCACCCGAAACCCCGGGTGAAGCCAGTGGAAGGGAGACCTCGGGGACACGAACCCGTGGGACCCCGTCTCCGGGACCTCCGGGGCTTACCCCAAGGAGACCAAGGTCTGGGAAGCCCCCTCAACGAGACACCAGTCACTCGTCCATGGGGACCCACACGAGGTAAATGAGTAAAACTTACTACTACCCCATTTTCGTTCCTCCTGTTCATCAACGGAACTGAGGTCGACCGTACTCCGAATCGGACCCGAGGTCGAGTCCGGGGAAGGGGAGTGAGTCGAGTGAGTGTGTACGGGTGTGACTCACGTGGCCGGTGAAGGAAACGACAGCCCGTTTCGGGACTCTTGAGTCCTAGGTGGACTCTCCGATGGACCCAGGGAGAAGAGGAGAGAGGAAGGAGGAAGGCAGTGGGAGAGAGAGGAAGAGAGGTAGAGGAGAGGACAGAGCGGAGAAAGAGGACGGGGAACAGAGAGAGGGGAGAAAAGAAGGTGAGAGGAGGTAGGGTAAAGAGACTCCCTGGGACCCCCAGATCGGGGACGGGGGTCGTGGAGTAGACGTTTCCGTTTGTCCCGGGTTATGGTCACCCAAAGATCCTACACCAAAGGTACCGTTGTCACGTAGAGAACGGAGACACCAAGAGTCGGGACCGGTCCAACGGCACCTCTGAGTGGAGTAACTTCTCACTAAACACCCTGACAAAAAGAATCGAGGTAGAGGAAGGAAGAAAGGTCTTTAGGACGGTCGGGTTTAACAGAAAAGGGGTGACTACCGTCTGGACCTTCTGAAGAGGTCCAGGTGCTTCCGGACCTTTCGTAAAACAAATGTGTTCCAAGGGGACCATTGGAAACGGACGAGAGTACTTCTGTCATTCTGTGGGGATCTCCGGTCAACTCCCGAAAGGTGTCTTTTTGTCCGGTCTCGTCTGGACCAAGGGTGGAGAGGACGGGTGCCATGGGAAGTCCTGAGACCGGGGAAACGAACATCCGTTACTGCAAACGAGTCCTCTAAGACGAGTAGTCGGAACAATGGATTCTGAGGAGTCGAAACCTCTCTTCCTCTCTCCGTCGCTCTCCCCACACCACGCCTTTTCTCCCTACACTTATACCCTTTTTCTACTTAATTGTCTCCCTCCTCGTAACCCTCTCCCCCTGTTCACACCGTTCCTCTGTGTCTAGAATTCCCCTCTCTTTCGGACACCCCCACCCCCTTTCAAGGTCTTTCGGTTGGGTCCTCAGACCTCACCCTCTTAAAGAGACTGCAACTACAAGAGACATTTAGTGAGGTGTCGGGGTTTGGGGTTCGTCCGAAGAAAGAGACGGCTCCTCTCTTACATAAACAGCTGTAGTTTTGTATAATCCGTGTAACACTGGGGGAGGGGGCGGTGGAGTTCAACTTTCGGTAATGTTATTAATTACTTCCGTCCTCTAATTAATTTCTCAGCAAAGGGGTGTAAGAGGAGTTTATCTAGTCAACCCCCCCCCACCCCTTGTACACGATGGGACGGCTGTCTTCTTTCTTCCCCGGTCTCTTCCCCCCACGTCTCTCAGCGAGTGTCTGTGTCGACGCCTGTCTCCTGGAGGACACCCCTGTCTCCTCGACCCCCGACCCTCCCCGGCGGTCCCTCCGGGTCCTCCCCTTGACCAAGACGAAGGTCTTTGGACACCAGTCGAAGGGGAGGACCACCTGTTCCGGACTCCCCAAGACCACGATACCTTTGTCCAGACCACCTGTACTTCCTCACAGTCGGGAGGCGGGGACCTTCGAGGGTCTAACAGTACACACTACCGGTCTCGAGGGAGCCCGGTCCACTCGCGTCCGTCCTCGGGGAAGACTACTCCCGACCACCGATCGGGGTCAGGGCGAGGGATTTTGGTTCAGTGACGAACCGGGTGTATGGCCACTGTGCTGAACTTTCAGGGTAAGTAGCCCACATGGTGTGACGGCTGGACTCTCCAGTCAAAGACGAGTCCGGCTTGTACCGATGTCGGAAAATCCATTGAAGTGAGTAAAACGACTCAAGACTCGAGGATTTTTTCATGTTCGAGAAGGAAGGAAGGGAGGAAGAAAGGGAGGGAGAGAGGTAGAGAGTTAGAAAGAGAGAATAAAGAAACCGGTTGGATAAAAGGACTGATTAAAGTATAAAGATTCTTTATGAACATGTGTCAGAGGTCGAATATTACCAAGTTGAATATTGTAAAGTTGAAGTGTTATTACGTCTCCGTAAGTTACCTTTACCTCGAAGTTTAGAACTTAAGACTGGAACAGGGTTCAATCGTTATATACTACGACCCGTCGTCGTCCAGACAGACGGTGCGGCGGTGCTCCCATTTGTCGGTTATGTGACTGTCGGTAAGACGTGGGTGTAGAAAGAAAAGTGCAAGACATCTCATCAGTTATTTAATGGGTCCTCTAAGTCGAGAAATAATATTTGATTGAACCACAATCCACTAAAACGGGTTGACACCCGATGACAGTCCGAAGACTCGTACAAAATCCACCCGACCGATTCGATACTACAAACCGTCCAATCCACATGCTTTACGTAAAAGGTGAATGTCACCCAAATAGACCTACATTGGAGTAGTACATTTAGTTCCTTATAGATATTATATCACATCAAGTAAACACTGTGTCTTCCAAATAGGGTAAGGTAGAAGGACAGAACGAAGGAAAACTTGGAAGGTCTTAAATGACTAAACAAGTTTTGTTTTGTGTGTGTGGGTGTTTGCGATAAAAACAGAAAAGCATAAAATATATAAAAGGTGCAGAAATCATTTGTGATACTTTCCACATGGTGAGACGACTACTGAGGGGTAGTGAAGGGGACTATAGACAGGGAAGAAAGAGAACAAAAGAAAATCCGAAACACACAGAGACTCGTAACACACCTGAATCGTCCGTGAACCGACGACCTTCCCCCAGTGACCCGTCCGGCGCTCGTCTCCTCGAGTAAGTGGGGAACCACGAAACGCAAGACTGCGGATGTCACAGGGTGTGCCGTCGTGCGACAAATGAGAGGGACAGTAGCACCTATCACCGGACCCCCCTGATCTGAGACCCCTGTGTGTCATCTGTTCTGTCTACACCAGGGACGGGAGACCCTGATTGTCAGACGACCCTCTCTGTCTGTGGTCAGTTATTTGTGTGTTTTCATGTCGATGGTTAATACCTTTGATGAGTTGTCCCCTTTTCGTCCCAAGACATTCTCTCTTGTCGTTCCGGGATAACATCCGATTCCGAGTCCTCCTTCACTGTAAATGGAACACTATTTCAGTTGGTCTGTTTCACTTCCCACTTCCGAGACCGTCTGTACAGCGATGGTCTTCGACTACTCTGAAGTTTAGGTCCCACGGGGGCACGTGGCCTCGGAAGAGTCCGGTTCCTTTCCAGGAGCGTCACACAGGGGTACCACTGTCCATAAACACTACTAACGTGTTTACTTTATTAAATTGACGTTGGACACTTCTGGTGACTGTAGAGGGAAGTGAAACGGACTACGAACCTCCTCAACCAGTCCTGTAGTGACCCGAGTCCGAGGCCCCTGCGGTTCGACTCCTCTAAGACAAACCCAAATTCCTCCGCACAGTGACCAACACCGTAAGTAGCGACCGGCAGGACCCAACCTCCCTCCGTTTGTCGAGGACACCCAAAGACTACAGGGGACACGACCCGTTTCTCCACGGAGAACCCCGCTACACTTACCGAGGTCTCGTCCACCTCCCCTCCCCTTACTCCATACTTGACCCGTTTCCGTCTTCGAGTAGACTTTGTGGCAAAACCTAAAACATTACAGACACCTTAAGTAGTCGAAAAATTTTGCACATTAAACAAAACTAAAAAGAGTAAGATTTATTCAAAAGTAAAAACGTGGATACTAATAAAAACCTAAAGAAGTAAAAAAGAAAGACATTCCTTGGGGACGGGATGACGACATCTGGAACCTAGACGAGGGGAGACAGAGGAGACTCTAGTCTCCTCGAGTTACCCGTGAGTTCCTCCACAGGGCCCCGGTCTCGACGACCCGCGTATGACACGGCACACAAGTTACGGGCGTCGAGACGCTTGACCGGAAAGGTCCAGAGAGGAGACAGGGAAGTGGGGGTGGGGGTCGGACGTTACGTACTCGAAGACACTTTTCACGTTCATACTCAGTCAGTCATCACAGGTGGACAAACACTGGGTTACCTGACATCGGAGGGTCCGAGCCAGGTATCGTAAGAGGTCCGTTCTTATGACCTCACCCAACGGTAAAGGAGTAGGTCCCCTAGAAGGGCTGGGTATTTAGCTTGGGTGTAGAGAATGCAGAGGACGTGACCGTCCACCCAAGAAATGGTCACCGTGGTGGACCCTTCGGGCACTCGAAGACATGAACAAGAGAAAATTTTATCGACACGATAGTTTGTCACAAATATGTATTTTTGAACATACTCTACGTAATCCACCTGTCCCGTCTTATTTTTTATGTGTATGGTAAAAATACGTATTATGTATTTTACCAGGTTTACACACATGTAAACCTTCCTACCTTCCCTTGGGTATCTCCATAGTTTTACAACACACACTAACGCAAAATACTCCCACGCACACACACACGCAACCCTCAACCGTTGGGTCCTCTTAGTTACGTTTCACTAGGTTCCTTAAAGGATTTCTTTTTACGTTTCGGGTTGTCAGGGACCGACCCTCACCATCCTTACCCCAACGAACCGGACCCCTGACTTGACCTTCGGACTGGTATAGTCGACAGAGGTCGATTGGAGAGGAACCCGGTTTCTGGGATGTTTGGGACTGGGGTGTCCTGTTTTGGGTCTCGGCTTTCCCTGAAACTTTTCCCCCCAACGGGTATCGGGGGAAGGGAACCGGTGAACCTGAGGTCGGTTCAGGGAGTGGAGGTAGTCGACAACGGGTCCGGTTCCGGGGGTATCTACACCGGTCCCATCCCGACAGTGAGACGGAAACACCTCAAAGATGGACCGACATGGGGAAGTGGGAGTTTCCTACGGGGAGTTTGGACTTCAAGGACGGGGTTGGTGTGAATCTCAGGACCCCGGACACCCAGTTACCTCGGTCGTCACTACAAATAGTTCCTCCGACCGTTTACGACAACTAAGGGTCACCCGGGGAAACGAGAGGGGTGGAACAAGGTTCCGGGACACATATCACGACTCCGAATTGATCCAGAAACAACGCGCCCCGTCCGTGTCCACCCTACAGATCTCCGAGTGTACAAACGGAGGTCGAGACAAGTCTCAGTCGTGACCTCGGGCCCGGAAGAAGGACGAGTAACTCCAAAACGGGACTCGGGACCCTACGATTTACGAAGAGAGAGGAAGGTAGGTCGAGAGAGAGCAGACGGGACCGTTTCGGATCCCCACGTCTTCTCACGCCGGTGACCGGTCCGGAGGACTTCGAAAAAGGAGGTTCGGGGTTGACGACCTGAGAGGGGAGGACCTCGAGTATGACACACGGAGAGGGGCAGATATGAAATGTTCGTTGTTTTACTTCTAGACAACTCATAATCCACGTCGGAAGTTGAAAGGTCTCCTTCTTGTCCTCCCAACAAGCCCCGACGGGCGACGAACCAAGGATTGTCATAGAACACGAAACTGGGTCTTCCTGTCCAAACAATAAATCAGTGATTCAGGACAGGTTGAGACGCCGGGGTACCTGACGTCGTGTAGTCCGAAGGGACAGAAAGTGACAGAGGGTCTCAAACGAGTCGTGAAACGTGTCAACCAAATGTACTCCCACCAGACCCTTCACCGGGAAGAGTTTAAGGTCCAGGGGAACTTGAATGCTGACTGCCGAGCGAACATAAGACTCCGAAACAAACGACCCGACCGTCCCCGATCCTCGACCTGAGGCCAGGAAGGGCGGGAGGGCCCGGGGCCCTTTTCGGACCGTTCCGGCCACCCCTCACCCCTGTTTCGACGTCTAGAGGACAGTGCTAGTCTTGGGGCCCCTAATCTGCTTCCTGCAGTGATTCCTCTGTCCCGTCAAACCGGGTGGTCGGACGGAGGGTAGACCTCTAGACCTTAGGAGGACCCTCGTCGCACCCTACTCGAGTACGAGACCCCCCAAAGGAGGTTCGCCCTTCTTGCGAAACTAGTTGATACCGAGCAAAAAGGACTCCGGTAAAAATCGGGGGTCAGATCCGAGTATTGCACGTCTTGCAACTCGACAGCCGAAAGGACACTGGCAGGGTTCCGGAGACCACGCACCCACAACTCTGACCCGGTCCCTTGCCGGTGCAAATACAGGTAGGGGTCGAGGCTTACCCTTTACCCGTTGACCTCCTGACGGGGAGGGCAGGGACGGTTCGTCCTTCACGTCAGCCGTCCCGTATGTGTTTGCGCGAAGGACATTAATGCCCACGGTAAGAAGGTCCATCTCCTCTAGTGTAATTCTTTAGTACGTTCCTTTTACGTCGTATACGATTCAAATTTTGTTTGTCCTTCAACAATACCGGAGAAACCCGTATTCCTACAGATAAAAGTACTCTCATCATACGAGCCGCCGAAGAAGTGACAACAAGTCAGCGAGTCAGTACAGGCTAAGAAACGTTGAGGTACCTAACTTCGTGTGGTCGGAAGGGACAGGAAGTGGTACAGGACCTCAAATGAGTTCGAGTACAGGTGACAGTCACTACGGTGGGTTGGTAGAGTAGGAGACAACAGGGGAAGAGGAGGACGGGAGTTAGAAAGGGTCGTAGTCCCATAAAAAGTAACTCAGTCAAGAAGTGTAGTCCACCGGTTTAATAACCTCGAAGTCGAAGTCGTAGTCAGGAAGGTTACTTACAAGTCACAACTAAAGGAAATCCTCACTGACGAAGCTAGAGGAATGACAGGTTCCCTGAGAGTTCTCAGAAGAGGTTATGGTGTCAAGCTTTCGTAGGTAAGAAGCCACGAGTGGGGAGAAATACCAGGTCAAGAGTGTAGGTATACATTGATGAACTTTTTGGTATTCAAACTGATCTGTCTGGAAACAGCCGTTTCACTACAGAGACGAAAAATTATTCGACAGATTCAAACAGTATCGAAAAGAAAGTTCCTCGTTCGTAGAAATTAAAGTGCCGACATCAGTGACAAACGTCACTGAAATGACTTGTCTGTATTTGACTTCTGGACAACTCAGGTACCGGGACTCATCCCCGGACTCTGTCCCCTGTGTCCCACCTCTTCACACCAAGGACGAAAGTCGTTCAAGTGCCAGATTGCACCGTCTGTTTATCCGCTTGAAGATGAAGTGTCAGATCACCCGAGTCCATATCTATTTCGTCCTTTATCCGCAGAACTCTCGACTCGTAACCCCACCCTTTCCAATCCCTTCCCCACCACCCACCCTGAGCCGGTCTAGGAGTCGACCCACGACTCTGTCAGCCTACTTGTTCCACACCAGAGGGACCTCCTCGAGCACGGAATCTCCCTTACGTCCACCCGTGCAGACGGTACAACGTTATCTCTCCACAGACCCCCCGAGACACGGAGGTCTCTTCTCCTACCGGGGACAACCCCCCAGTCGGTTCGACGTACCTCGCTTACACCCAACAGTACGACCGAACTCGTCGACTGAGGAGAGGGGGACTGAGGAGAGATTGTCAATACAGGGGGAGATGAAGACTAAGAGTGACGATCAGTAACTCCATCCTGGTGCGCCAGTTGGTCTCGTAGGAAGGGAGACGGGTGTCCTGAGTAAGTTCGAAACCGAAGACTGGGGTTCGGTCTACTTACTTTCACAGTACACCGCGGAAACGACCTCAGAGTCTCAATGACTCTACTATCCTACACTCAACTCCGACCCCTAGTAGAGTCCCAAAGGAGGATTGGTCTTCTTAAGACCAGAATCACACGACCGAAATTTTATATATAGGTAGAAGTACTCAGGAGTTTGACAACTGAGTTTCGTTCCTCCCTGGAGTTTCTTTCGGGGAGTCCAGATTAGGAGATTACAATGAGATTAGGAGATTACTACATTCTTGTGTCCGGGTCCCCCGACGACCGAACGAGACCAGGGGGACGCTGTTTCACCGTCTTGACCCACCTTCCAACCGCAGGGTAGACGGGGATGGGAGAGAAGTGACACAAGTCCTAGAGAGGAACAGGTTGAAGAGTCGGAGTCGTCCTCACTTTGACCGGGGTACTGAGTTGTAGGTCCGTAAGTTCGTGTTCCGTAGAACAGAGACTCTCCTCTCCCGAGACGGACGACCTTGAAACCTTTGCCGTGTCCCCCGTCTCGAATGAGGTGGTGGACCGAGACTCGTACACCCCGAGTTCCAGTGTGGGTACATCGGACGAGGTCGGAGTCCTCTCGACATCTATGCGTAGATGGTGGTCCTCCTCCCCACCTTGTCTTGTCGAGGTCTTTGGAGGGGGGCTCGACGAGACCCCCGGTCCGGGTCCGACGAGGGAAGGGGGCGAAGAGAGAGGTCCCGTCCCGTCCCCCCAACTCATAAATCCCGAAGAGTACAACCACGACAAGTCTCTTTCTCTATGTGAATCTCGAGTGCACCGGCGGTCGTCTGTGGGTCTTCCTCGATCTTCTTCTGGTTCACTTCTGGTCACTCGTTCTTCGTCTCCCCGCCCTGATTCACCGGTCAAAAGGGAGGTCTCTTACTGGAGACCCCCGTACCAAAGACGAGACTCCTGTCCGGTGTACTAAACGTCTCAGGTCACGTTTTACTTTTGAGACCCGGGCAAAAAGTTTCTAATGAGTCTTAAAGTTCTACCGTTGGCGACTCGAAATTTGGGTCACACCCTGGAGGCACTGACGCTGACGTGTAGAGACTTCAGACTCGTAGAGTCGAGTCAGACAATCTTGACAAGGGTTCGACTGGGTCCCTTCACGGGTCCTCGACAGAGATCTCGGGTGTCCCCACCTCAGGACCCTAGAACCGTTCAGTAAATTGGAGAGGTCTGATACCAAAGGAGTGGACACTTTTTCCCTATTATTACCCGGTACCATCCCTACTCAATTGTGCATGTAACGAATCTTGTCCAGTACGTTACTAAACGACAATAATAAAGATACGTATGAGAAGATCCCACTTTTAAGTAGAGGTTGAAGGGTCGAGTGTAGTCCCGGAGGGGTCGACGGGGTAGGTCCAAGACCTGACGTCGCAAACCTTTAGTCCTACCCAAGTGGGTCCCGGGAGAGTGGAGAAGGTGATCTCGTCGGGTCCCACTCGGTCCCGACGACCTCGGTTTGGGTGAGACCAGTCCTCGGGCATCGACACCAACGACCCTTGAACCAGGCTGGTGACTCGGCAAGAGGGACCTCACGACTCCACCCCTTCCGACGGTTCCGACAGTCTCCCTCCCAGTCTCCCATTTTGCGTGCGCATCCGGTTTTGGCGGGGTCGACTCGCCCCTCACCCACGACCCTCACCTCCCTCCCTTTTCCCCCGCGAATGGGGTGGGGACACCACCCCTCCCCGTCACAGAGTCTCTCGACACCCGTCTCCCTTCTCCCCCTATCATGAGCGACCACCAGAGGAGTCGGAAGAGACCCGGTTGGGCGAACCACCCCTCCACCTCGTAAGTTGAGTAGACCCTGTGAGTTCGGGACCTCAGAACCGGACCCGGACGGGGACCGACTGGGTCTCGACCAGAGAGTCACTAGGGACCCCCGAGGGAATGGTAGACAGACCACCCTAATTCTGAGGAATTAAGTTGTCTCTAAGAGACTCTTATCTCTTATACTCCCTCTTACTCTCGTTCTTTCTTTCTCTCTCTTTGTCTCTGTCTCCCCTTGTCTTCCGGGTCTCTGCCGCCAGAAGGAGCCACCGGGTCCCCAATTCGGTAGTAGAAGGTTACGTCCCTCAAGTTAGGGACCAACCCCTCGACTCTAGGGTGTACAGACTGTAGGTTCTTTGGTTTTGTATTCTGTCTTCGTTATAACATTATTTAAGTTATTTCTGACTTTTTTGTTTGTTGTTTTTTATGTCGGATCCCTCTGTCTTTGTCTCTCTCAGCCCGTGCCTCTCTTTCCCTCTCTTGCGTCTTCGTGTACCTTGGCCACGTGCCTACACACACCGGGAACCTCCCCAAAACTGAGGGGGAGCGCCGAATGAACGAGGTCCTCTCCCCTCGAGACCCGGAGTTCGGGACCTCACCTCCAGGGGGACGGTGAGGGTTCGGACCAGTGGGTCCGGTCGATTCGGAACGAGAACCGGTCGACCTAGGGACCTTCACTCCGTCACTCACCGAGACGGACGTAGTCCCGAGACTCGGCCCGACAGACGGTCAAGTGGGACCCTCGGAGGAACCCATGGACACTCGACAGGCGGTCCTTCCGGTCCTGCTCGACGAAGACGTCCTGAACTCACAGGGTCGCCCACATGAAGAGTCGGTAGAAGGGGACCTACCGGGGGGTGACTTGGAAGGGAAACCCGGGGTCTGAGTCCGTGGAACTTCTTCTTATCGTTTGGTCGGTCTAAGGTCCTCCGTGTCCCGGTCACATACCGGAACCTCACAAACGAAAAAATTTGAATCTTTTATATGTTAAAATTAAAAGTAGTACTTTTGTTAACACAAGAATCTTGAAGGTCCGCCGGGGACTGAACCGGTCAGGAGTAAGTCCGACGGAGAGTGCTCCCTTTTGACGTTTTATGTTATTGACTCTTTTGTTACCCGACCCAATATAAATTGTACCCCGGTCCCGAGTCCCCGGGCGCACGGTGTCGCGGGTCACGAGTGGAAGGACAGGGGTAGGCCCGAGGAGCGAGGGTCGGTGGGGGGGGTAGAGTGACAGAGGTCAGCAGGAGTGGGACTTCGGTAATGACTACCCTCCAGTCGACCCGGGGCGGGTCCCGTCCTTGTTTGGGGAAGGAGGGGCGCCGGGAGGCGTCTGGGAGACACACTAGGACGCAGGGAACTGACTTCAGTGTGAGGACTCAGTCTCTATAGGGATTCACTACGACCGCGGAGGTCCCCACCTCAACAGACCTTCTTTTAGTAGGAGTGAAAATAGACGACGGAAGTCTGGAGTCTTTATGAAGTAGGGGTCACAAGGGTCGGGTGTCTTCTGGTAGTGACGAACCGAACGAATTTGAAGTATTAGTCAGATATTCCGTCCGGGTAAAATGTCTACTTTTCGAACTCCGGACGTTTTCACTTCATCCGAGTAGTGTCTTCTCAGACGTAGTGTCCGTCACCCGACGACTCCGGAGGAGGTCAAAACTCCGGACTGCTCGTACTACAGGTCCACGACGACCACCACCACCAAACCAGCGATTCAGCTCAGGCTGAGAACGCTGAGGTCCCTGACATCGGACGGTCAGAGTAGACAGGTACCTTAAGAGGTCCGTTCTTATGACCTCACCCAACGGTGAAGGAAGAGGTGGTCAACGATCCCCTCGGAAGTTGACAGTTGGAGAGTTCTCGTCCTCCACAGACATCCTCGTCCCGTGTACCCCTGTCTCCTCCCGTCCGGAGCCCACCCGTCGAGACAGTGGAGGAGCGTCTTCGGAAGGCTCTGTCGGCCACGACAGTGTGGCGGAAGAGGACTTCGGGGGGTCGGAAAGGAAGTAAGTTCAAATATGAATAAGGACGTCCATAATACCAAATAAGACAGAGAAGGTACTACGGTACCCGAAGGACACCTTTCCCACGTAGGAACACCCATGTGATAGTCACTAGGGTGGGAAGAAGGAGACCGTCCTGTCTCCTGGTGGGCTGGAGGTCTGTGTAGCACGTACCCACAAGTCACTGTCTAGGTCAGTCCGAAACGACTGAAAGTCCGACACCGCCCCCCCTCCTCCCCTGCCCCGTCCGCCCCTTCTGCAGCTCATCCTCCGTACCTTAAGTAAGGTTAGTACCTGTCCCGACCGACGGAGGACCGTGAGAAACGTCTGGGACAATCTTAAAGGGTCCTAGAAGACGTTAGAGACCAAGGTCAATGAGGAGGAACCTCAAAAGGGTCACTTTCAGAGGAAAACCGACGTAGTCGTAGTAAAAAAAAAAAAAACGGCGGGTCGTACACTTTAAAATCAAGGGGTTGGTCTCTAGCTTGGACGCGGGGGACGTTACCTTCGCACCTCAGAATTGGTCACCTGGTGGTCCCTTCAGGGACGTAGACGTAGAACTGATAAAGAACTCCGACCCTCAAACCTCCACCACCACCCACTCCACTCCCAACCACGACCCTCCGACACAACCCTACACCCCAACTACGTCACTACGCCTCCATTTGCCCACACCGAAACAGACACCCCTAGTGGATCTCCTCCGTGACTACCTCTCTGGACGGTCCAGTGTGATTTTCAGAAGGTCACCCAACACTAGTCGACCACCCCGGAGGATGCCACGGACAAATGGATTTCTACTCCACGCGACTTACGGGTCGACTAATGAGTGAGGGTACGCGACACAGGGTATCACTCCTTGGACCAGTCGTTCTTATTTTTCAGTGTAACTGCAAGTTTCGGACCTTGTCTTTCTTTTATTGGCACTCCTAACACCAAGGGGAACCTAGGGCCCCTCTCCAGTAGCTTCCTCTCTTACCCTTCTCCTCACACGAATTCTCGTAAGTGAGTCTCTAGGGACTGACGGGTCGAAACCCCAGACCAAAGTCGAAGACCCCGGAAAGTCGAGACTTAGGTTATGTAATGTCAGGGAAAAGTCTTCCCCGAAAGCTCTTGTCCGACGTTCGTTCACTCTTGGTCCTCTTGGGGAGTTGGGAATTTAAGTACACGCGGTTTTTTATTTAAAATTTCATCGAGTAGATTTGTACGGGACCCGAATGAGGTTGGCTTTTATGATCTGTGTATCAGGTCTCGTGCGTTGTTCGAGCTTATAACCGACCGAGACGGGAGGGACCAAGGAGCATTGAGGTTCCTTGACCGTCGTCGGTAGTCCAAACTGATTACCGTAGACCCGTTGTCTTTGGGATAAGTCAAGTCGACCACGTCTGGGGGGTCTCGGGAATAGGGAACGGGTGGAGGAGTGTCAAGGAAGTGGAATATAAATATAATAAATATAAATGTGAATCGAGTCCTTCGGAATATCTGTATTGGATTAACTCCCCTGGTTTCCCGACCTCAACGTCCCTCTTCTTTGGCAGAAAAATTGTCTCTCCCTACGACCCGTCCCCTCAATCTCTACGGCCTTTCGGATAGGATCCACTGGAAGGCTCTTGGTACGTTGGTGCCACTGTCAGAAATACCGATGGAGGACCCGCGGGTCGGACGGAATCTCGAACCTCCTCAAGTCTCCGTACCTCGTATCGAAGACGAGGGCTCAACGGGAACTGGACCATGTCTTCGATTCCCACGTGGGTCCCTGTATCCCACTTGTCCCGAACCGATTTCTAGTCCTTGACCCCAGGACGGACGAGAGAGGCAGGACATGTCTGGAACTGGAAGGAGATACGACGGACGAAGGGAAACTGAACCCGATTTCTCAGTCGAGAAACGGACCGTAACTTCGATGAACTGAGGGTGGATGGAAAGGTCGGAGATTTTCGTCCACGTCCATGCAGACAGAGAGTAGTCGTCGGTAACAAAAATCCAGGGTCTGTACGTAGTTTACGGGACTGTGCACACCAGTACCAGGGGGGAACGAAATCCACTCACCGACGGTAAACGAATTTCGGTTAACTCTCCACTCTCTTGACCTAAGTTTGGGTCGGACTCGAGAAAAGTATTGTAGGACTTTCTTTCGGGTGGTAGGGTGTCCCTACCTGTCTCCGTCCAAGGTCCTCCTCCACTGGAAAGACACATTTACAGACCTCCACAGACCCGATCTCTCGTATAGGACCGTTCTCCTTTCTCTCGTACATGTCTCTGAGTGTCGGTCCGGTCTCGACAAGGAAATGGTCTGTCTTCCCTCCGGTGTACCTTCCCGTCCCTCGTGGTCCCGGACCTCTTACTCGACTCTGGATCTCTCCCGTACCGGACCCCTACCTATCCCGTCCCACACACCTCTTTCGACCTAACACGGGGTCAGGTGGGTCCCGGGAACACGAGGTCCGACCGTACCCCCGGATCCAGGAATAATGGACAAAGCGTCAAGATACTTGGACAAGACCGACTTGACCGGGACGCACAGTGGGCACGGGGCACAGATCGTGTCTAGGGACGTGTCTACCTCGTTGCACTCACTCACAACTTACGGACCTGGAGACTCCTACGACACTGTACCTCGAAACCTTCGGACCAGTTCGTGAGTCACTCATTCTCTAACGACTAATTGGTTTTCTAGTGATTTACGTGTCGTTTTTGGACTATGAGGGACGGACAGATGCGAAACAAAGTATACGGGTTCTTGGTTCTATTGTTTTCCCTCGACGACAAATAATTATTAAAAGATACATGTTCACGATACGATTTTTGAAATGTTTGGTGACAAAATTAAATTACCCCACCCCACACTCCACTTTAACCACCACTCCCCACCGCGACGACGACTCAAACCAGTACCCCTCTTACCTCTCGGTAATATCCAAGGTCTCACTCCCTTCTGCTTTGACCACAGACTACAACCAAAATTTCCGGCACCCCGGTCCCTGAAGGGACCACCGGGTTACCGATTCTGAGGCTCGAGGATCAAGTCCCTCCGGTGCAAGCTAGGGGCCAGTCCCTTGACCTAGGACGTACGGTGTTGACTTCTAGGGTCTACGGTGTTGATTCTGAGTCCCGTTGGTTTATTTACTTATATTTATATTTTTTTTTTTTTTTCCGGGACCGCGGTCCTCCTCTCCCCTTCCTGATCTCCTTCTCTTGAGTTCTCTTCTTTTATCATTTGATCTGCCTCTTTTTCCTCTTCCTCCCCCGCTCCGGGTCCCTCTCCTCCTGTGTGACTATTCACCATTAACGATGGTAAACAGGTGACATAAAGTGGTTCGGAAACGTGTGTGTAGTAGGGAGACCTAGATTAGGAGTCTTGTCCGGATACTTCATTATTACTATTGAGGACGAATGACTCGGGACGAGATACGGTCCCTGAAATACATGTAAAGGAGGTCGTGACAGTAGTCGGTCTCCCACTCACGAGAATAGGTCAGGGGAGATGTCTACTACATAGACCCCAAGCCTATCCGACTCCTTGAGTGAGTCCTAACTCCGAGTCTGGACCCCAAACTTACGTCCGGACAGACCGAGAGGGGTGACAAAGTCTGAAATGGGGTAAATGTCTATTCCTTCGACTCCAAGTCTCTTCCGGGCTCCACGGTATCCGGTCACCCGTAGAACCGACGTCGAGAAGGTAAACCGACGTCCGACCGGTGTGACCCGGAATCCCCAAACCCCTGGTTCACCGGGGAGGGACTAATTCCGGGGACTCAGATAAGCACAACCAGGGACACTAAGGACTTCCTCGGCACAGGGACGATTGGTGACGACCTCCGTCGGGAAGGTCTACGAACTTCAGACCAGACCCCGGGTGTCATTCCGAAACCCCTCACCTTCGTCCAGGAACCCTCGTCTGTTTTAGGTATAACAGAGAATGAAACGGTTTAGTCGCAGTCTCGAGCCGCGACGTTCCGTACCCCCGAGAAATCACGTACAACCCGGGTGCACTCCGGTGAAAGAATGAAGGACCATGGTGTTTACGAAATCCAAGTAAAACGTAAAAAGGACAGGGTCTGTATCTCAAAGAAAATGACCTCGGACCAAGGAAAATGACCTTAGACCAAGGAACAAGACCTGCTACCATAAAGCTTTGGTTCTAGACCCGTACTTCATACGAACAATGATGACTTACAGTTACGAAGATCTAAGAGAATCACCTGTCTCGATCCTTTACATAGATAGATGTCTACCACTGACGTCGGAACTTTAATTTTCTGCGAACGAGGAACCTGTCTTTCAATACTGGTTGGATCTATCGTATAATTTTTCGTCTCTGTAATGAAACGGTTGTTTCCAGGTAGATCAGTTCCGATACCAAAAAGGTCACCAGTATATACCTACACTCTCAACCTGTCACTTCTTTCGACTCGTGACTTCTTAACTACGAAAACTTGACACCACAACCTCTTCTGAGAACTCTCAGGGAGCCTGACGTTCCTCTAGGTCGGTCAAGTAAGATTTCCTCTAGTCAGGACCCACAAGAATTCTTCCTGACTACGATTTCAACTTTGAGGTTATGAAACCGGTGGAGTACGCTTCTCAACAGAGTAATCTTTTCTGGGACTACGACCCTCCCTAATCCCCGTCCTCCTCTTCCCCTGCTGTCTCCTACTCTACCGACCTATCGTAGTGGTTGAGATACCTGTACTCAGACTCATTTGAGACCCTCAACCACTACCTGTCCCTCCGGACCGCACGACGCTAAGTACCCCAACGTTACTCGACCTGTGCTGACTCGTTAACTTGACTTGACTTCTCCTAATTCCCTAGAAGGGTTGGGTCCCTAGGTTGGGTCCAGAGGGTGTAATGTCCGTCTAAGAAGTGGTCGACTCGGTGTTGCCTTCGGGTTCTTATGACCTCTACCATCGGATAGGGAAGAGGTCACCTAGAAGGACTGGGTCCTTAACTTGACCCCAGAGGACGTAACGTCCTCCTAAGAAATGGTTGACTCGATAGTCCCTCCGGATAATTCCCTCCCCTCTCCAAAGTTAAGGAGGGATAGAAATAAAGTGTTTCTCCCGAAACGGTTTCATGTTTGAGGATTTCAGAACGGACTACTCTCCGACCTCGGGATCCTCCTTCTTCTCCATCCCAGAAGACCGAGGACACCCGTCCCCGTTGAGGTTAAGATCCAAGAGTCTTGTGAGTGGTTCCGGGGTCCACCGGTCTTTCGTGACAGTCCCCGTGCACCCTCCGTCGACTCTCTCCAACTGGTATCGCGGGGGAGGAGAAGGGGTCGGGGTTCAGGACAATAACAGTTCAGAGGGGACCGTCTCGGACAACGACAGACTGAGAAACACTGGGGTACCTGACGTCGTACGGTCGGAAGGGACAGGAAGTGATAAAGGACCTCTAACGAGTTCGAGTACAGTTAACTCAGTCACTACGATATGTTGGTTGAGTAGTAGACAGCGGGGGAAGAGGAGGACGGAAGTTAGAAAGGGTCGTAGTCCAAGAAAAGGTTACTCAACTGAGAAGTGTAGTTCACCGGTTTATCTCAAAGTCGAAGTCGTAGTCAGGAAGGTTACTCATAAGTCCTGACTGAAGGAAGTCCTAATTCACCAAACTAGAGGAACGTCAGGTTCCTTGAGAGTTCTCAGAAGAGGTTTTGGTGTCAAGTTTTCGTAGTTAAGAAGTCGCGAGTCGAAAGAAATACCAGGTTGAGAGTGTAGGTATGTGCTGATGATTTTTTCGGTACCGAGACTGACCTACCTAGAAACAGTCGGTTCATTACAGAGACGAAAAAATTATGCGATAGATCCAACCAGTATCGAAAAGAAGGTTCCTCGTTCGTAGAAAATTAAAGTAACTACGTCAGTGGTAGACGTCACTGAAACCTCGTGTTCTTTTATTTCAGACAGTGACAAAGGGGACAAAGGGGTAGATAAACGGTACTTCAATATCTTGACCTACGTTACTAGAATCAAAAGACTTACAACTTAAAATTCGGTCGAAAAAGTGAGAGGAGAAAGTGGAAGTAGTTTTCCGGGAAATCACGAAGAATCTAAAGACGGTAATCCTACCACCAGTAGACGTATAGACTTCGTTATAAAAAGGACCTTTAGAACTAAGGTCGAACACGAAGTAGGTCGAGTCGTAAAACGTACTACATGAGACGTATTTTCAATTTATTATGTTGGAACTGTATGAGGAAAGGGTTAAAACTTGGTCAGGTAACAAGGTACAGGTCAAGATTGACCACGAAGAACTGACCGTATGTCCAAAGTGTCCTCCGTCTATTCAACCAGACCATCAGAGTAGAGAAATTCTTAAAAGGTGTCAAACAACACTAGATGTGTCAGTTTCCGAAAATCGTATCAATCACTTCGTCTTCATCTACAAAAAGATTTTAAGAGAACGAAAAAGACACTAGGTTACCTAAACCGTCAAACTAGAGACCAAGGAGACGGAAAAGATTTAGATCGAACATATAGACCTTCAAGAGTCAACTTCGGATCGAACTTCTTAAAACTCATAATGGAACGATCGTACACTTTACTCACGTTAATAAACCATCAAACTTGTAAGAAACCGTAACAGAAATAAACCCTAACCTTACTTTTGACTGGAGAAGGTCAGGACACCGCTAACGACTCGAAAGGTTTAAACGACCGCATAACTTGTGTCGTGAAATTGTCGTAGTAGAAAATCCTAAAATTTACCGAGTCCATAAATTTATCGAGTCGCCCTTAAGGTAGTGGAGGTCATCAAAACAAGTATCACCACGAAGGATTCCGGGTGAACTGAAGTGTAAGGTCGTGTAGACCGAGACCCACTCACTAGTGTGGTAACACCAATAGACCCAGTATTTCTGGAAAAAAACATATCAAGAAGACGCATAAGAACGGTGCAGAAGTACTATAGGAAACAAAGACAATCCAGGGATAGTAGAGACATCAGCGTCCACCCACTCCCTTGACTCGGAGTCTATCCAGACGTTTCACGGACCCCGAGGGTCGTCCAACTCCACTCTCCTAGGAGGTATTCCGGACTTCCCAGAGAGAGACTGGACCCCGTGGATGTCAGGACAAAGGTTCCCAGACAGGAACGACCTTCCGGTGTCTTTCGTTTCCGAAGGTTTCTCCCTTACAGGATCACCCCCATACCTCACGTCTCTCTACTCGAAGGGTGGGGTCCCATACTTCCCCGTCGAGGTACCGGAATTAGTACTCCTTGACCCACGACGACCCGCCATCTGTTTCGAGGTGGTCCCTCGATCTTCCAAAGTCACGTCGGATACTGGACCTGATCGTTAAATTGGAGACAGTAGTCTTGTAGTCTTATCGAAAGAGTGATCCAACGACACCCCGAGTCTCCTCTAATGTTTATTACCAACTGTTATAAACAAAATAACTAATGACCGATCCTTGGTCCGTCCTTCAGGGTCAGTCTAGCTTGTAGACGAGGATTTCTTTTTACCACAAAATTACGGACACCCGACCCGAGACTTGGAGGAGGAGTCCCAGACGTCCCGAGTCGTCCTTGGCCCCTCTGGGTCTGTAGGGCACCTGGGTCGAGGACGACGGGTGTGTGTGGACTCTTCGGACCTCCTCCGTCCTCTCGTCTACCACCCGTCCTTCATACCGGAACCCCGTGGCCAGTCTGTTCCACGGTCCCAAGTTTACTGGAACCCGTGTAGGAAATGAGAAAGATTCGGAACCAAAGGAGTACGTATTTTACCCGTGTTATCATAATAAATGGAGTGTCGAAACAACACCAAATTATTCTATGGTAGGTGGTCATCGTGAAACTTTTTAGTTGACCATAAAGAAGGGGTGACATAAAGGAGGGAAGGGGTGGGAAGAGGGGAAGGACGTCGAGAAAACACAAGTAACGGAGTCCCTTTCCTACACTCTCTTCCTCCGTTTCCCTTTATCTTTCTCAGAGAAGGTCTGAACACACGTTTCGGAACCGACCTCCTTTTTGATTTTTCTAAATCCCTATTTTGTAGGACTCACTCATTCTTGTGGAGTGGGGTGGATGATCGTTTCGTAAGGGACTCTCCTCCTTCTCCTCCTACCGACCCGTCTAACTCCTTCCCCTCCCCACTCAGCTCCCCCATAGGACCCCTTCGTGGTGGTGAAATTAGCTCCAAACCCTAGACCCTCGTCTCACCCCTGGATCCGAGACGAGTACCCCTCTTAGGACCCCTCCGGTACTCCGGGTCGTTTTTCCTTTCCCGACCCGTCGTACTGTCCAGTACCCGAGTTTGTCGGGGTGACACTCAAGACGAGGTAGTCCTACACCTTCGTCGTCCACCCAGGGTCTACGTGGACACTCGGTCTTCACCTATCTGTCAGGGTAGGGGAGGGTCTGACCGTCCTAGCGGTCTGCCCTAGTGTCCCGTGGAGGTACCACTGGTTCACCTGAGTCCTGTGGTAAAAGAGTGAACTACGGAAGAGACATTACTGTCGGTGGGAGGAGGGGTCACCCTTGATCCTGTAGGAGGACCCCTTTTACCGTTACGTTGAACTCAACAGACTCTAATTCTAAGTCGATGGTGACCGTACCTCTAAACTTCTTTTTTTTATTGCGACTCAGTATCTTTTACTTCAGGATACAGAATGGGTGAACTTACTACCCGACACACGTTGACCACGGCCGATGTTTAAATCCGTTCACCGAATCGCACCACGGACCGCACACCGTCCCGGACCGACGACGTGGGTCACACAGTCCGGGTCTCGGTCCACCCAACGTCTCGGATCAGGACCGACAGTCCGAGAAGGGACGACTCCCATTAGTCCACCCATCGCACCGAGACCCTTACACATGGGCGAGTCGAGGGACAGGAGGGGTTGGAGGGACTCCAGACTTTCACTGTAACGAGGGGGTGTAAGGTACTTGTAAAGAGGGTGAACGGGGGTCCGAGAACCCCAAGAGACGACTCGGAGACCTCGGGAACCGAACTACCGACCGTGGTGGATTTGAGCCACTCGTATTTCGCAAGAGACCCTTCTACCTGGAGTCCCACAGGACGGACTGAGACGTACTGTGTCTCTAGAGGATCCTGTGGGGTCGGTCAAGTGGTCTCAGTGTCGGTTCACTCACTGTACGGATGAGACCTGCCCCCGGGTGCGAGTGTGGAAAGAGTCGGACCACAGAACTCTCCGTTGTGTTACCGACCCTCACCAGGTGCAGCAGACCCGTCCCCGTCGAAGTAGTCCCAGTTGTCTTCTAAGAGTGTCTTGTCGTGGGACCAGTTTTGGAAAATTTCCGTCGAACTCCAACTTACACCTTAAAAGATGTGTGTGGACCTAGACTCCCAGGTCCGAAATAGGAGTAAGCACCTCGACTAAACGGACTTTACAGTGACATGATCAGTCCTAAGTGGTCTGTTTGTCTTGGCCAACCGGTAGAGATTGGAAGTAGTAACCCAAAGTCATCTCGAGGTTCTCTCAGTTACAGATGGAAACAGTGCACCGACCTTCGACCGTCTCTCGGGACCGAGAGTGAGGACACGAGGAAACCTTCCTTTGACGACACAGAGGAGTCCGTTTCCCGTCAGGTCTATCTAAAATCTTCGTGACAGTTGGAGTGAGGGTAATAAAGGGACAAAGGGTGAGTACTCGAGAAACATCGAAAAATAGTGCCTGAGTCTCCACGAACCGATTCGGACCAAGTTGTCATACTCACCGTCTATTAGTGTCAACGATATACCCAAGTCCCGTCGATTTTTTCTTTGGTGGACCAGGAGTAATTGACACTATCCGTCGACTCGACGAGTCGTGTCTCCCACGTGAGTCGTTTGAAGTCGGAAGTAGTAGTGGTAGTAGGGGCACCAGTATTGTCCGTCAGAACGAGATTCGAGTAGAGACGTGAATAAGTGCAACACTGGTGCTCGTGAGAGTAGAGTCAAGGAGTGGACATTTTGCTACCGTTACTATTGTAGGAGAACCCTAATTAAACTCCTGGTTTATTTTGTTACCTACATTTTGAAGAAATTTTTTATATTTTCATTCGGTCGTCATAATAATGAACCATTTCTCAACTTAAAAGAACATGAATGTGTAGTTTGGTTCGTGTTGAGAGGAGACTCGAACTACTGACACTGGTAAGAACTGTCTTTGAACACACACTTACATTGTCGAGCGTGAAATTAGGTTCCCTCTTGTAAAATAAATAAAAGTGTTCGATTGGGGACGTTAATTCTGTCTGTTCACTTAAATTTCTTTTTATTTCGAATCCAAACCTTTAACCTTGTCTTTATCTTGTTACATGGTTGAAGACTAACAATCAGTTTTCGAGTGGCCTCAAACCATTGAATATTGACTTTATGTCCTGAGACCAAAAATTATGGTCAAAACAGAAAATTTCTGTTGAACTACCATTTGGTAGTTTTTTTTAGTTACACTAAATTTTTTACCTGGTGTCTATACTTACCTTTCACGTCTTAACATTTTGAGGATCTTCTGTCTTTTTCACTTTAATATCTACTGGAACCTATTCCGTTACTGAAAATTCCGTTGGGATTTTCGTTTATCTACCCCTTTTTCACCTTTGTCACCGACTGAAATAAAAAGACCCGAGGTTTTAGTGACGTCTACCACTAATGTCGGTACTTTACTTTTGTACGAACGAGGAACCTTCCTTTCAATATTGTTTGGATCTGCCGCATAATTTTTCGTTTCTGTAATGAAATGGTTGTTTCCAGGTAGATCAGTTCCGATACCAAAAAGGTCACCAGTACATACCTACACTCTCAACCTGCCACTTCTTTCGACTCGTGGCTTCTTAACCACAAAAACTTGACACCACAACCTCTTCTGAGAGCTCTCAGGGAACCTGATGTTCCTCTAGGTCGGTCAGGTAGGATTTCCTCTAGTCGGGACCCACAAGTAGCCTTCCTGACTACAACTTCGACTTTTTAGATATGAAACCAGTGGACTACGCTTCTCGACTGAGTAAACCTTTCTGGGACTACGACCCTTTCTAACTCCCCTCCTCCTCTTCCCCTGCTGTCTCCTACTCTACCAACCTACCGTAGTGACTGTGTTACCTGTACCCAAACCCACCTGAGGCCGTCAACCACTATCTATCCCTCCGGACCACATGACGCCAAGTACTCCAGTGTCTCTCAACCTGTGCTGAGTTGCTGACTTGACTTGACTAGACTTTTCGTTTTAGATACTTTCTACATTAACTATTCAACTTGAAGTCATTTTAATGTTTGAGGTCGGGATGCTTTTTGACCGTTCTCTATGTCTTCTGTTAAGTGTCTGATCTTCTTTTATAAACGTTCTCTGTAGACTATTTCCTAACAATAGGTTTTATCCGTTTCTTAAAAATTTGAGTTGTTATTCTTTTCCTCATTAAGTTAAATTTTTACCCGTTTTCTGGACTTGTCTGTGGAACAGTTTCTTGTTGACCTGTTATTTATTTGTATTCTTTTCTACGACTTATAGTTTCTTGACGTAATCTCTTAGTGTTTAATTTTGTTAGTCTATGGAGTGGTGTGGACAATCTTCCCGTCTTTATTTTTTGTGACTGTTGTGATAAACGACCACTCCTATATCCCGTTGTACTTAAGAGTAAGTAATAAACACCTTTACGTTTTACAACAATTCAACGATTCAGTACAGATTGAGAAACGCTGGGGTACCTGACGTCGTACGGTCGGAAGGGACAGGAAGTGGTGGAGGGTCTGAAACGTGTTTGAGTAACTCAACCACTACGGTAGGTTGGTAGAGTAAGAGACAATGGGAGAAGAGAAGGACGGAAGTTAGAAAGGACCGTAGTCCCAGAAAAGGTCACTCAGAGGAGAAGTGTAGTCCACCGGTTTCATAACCTCGAAGTCGAAGTCGTAGTCAGGTAGGTTACTTATAAGTCCCAACTAAAGGAAATCCTAACTGACCAAACTAGAGGAACGACAGGTTCCCTTAGAGTTCTCAGAAGAGGTTGTGGTGTCAAGTTTTTGCAGTCAAGAAGTACCTTTACGTTTTGCCACGCCGATGAAACCTTCTGTCGTTAAAGTACCCCGGCGTTTCTCAGTCTGCGTTGACGCGCTGAAGTGAGTGAGTTTGTATGAGAATTGTATACCGGGTCGTTAGTGTAAGGAACCATAAATGGGTTTACTTGACCTCTGAATACAGGTGTGCTTTTGGACGTGCACCTACACATATGGTCGAAATAAATATTAGCGGTTTGGGACTTTGTTGGTTCTACCGGAAGTAATTCACTTGTCTATCTATTTGACACCATGTAGGTGTGTCACATTATAATAAATCATGATTTTTCTTTACATGATAGTTCAGTAGTTTCGGTACCTCCTATACATTCACACATAATGATTCACTTTCTTCGACTAAACTTTTACGACGACATGATATACTAAGGTTGGTATACTGTAAGACCTTTTTCGTTTTGATACCTCTGTTACTTTTCCAGTCACTAAAGATCCCCAAAACTCCCTCCTCTATTCCTATTTACCACCCTGAGTCTCCTAAAAATTCCGTCACTTTGGTGAGACAAACTTCGAATTACCACTTATGCATAGTAGCATGTAAACAGGTTTGGGTATCCTACATGTTGTGAGTCTCATTTGGGCTTACACCTGGAATTGGCACCTGGGACCTGTTATTACTACACAGGCACATCCAAGTAACCAACATTGTTTATATGGAGACACCACGTCCTATAACTATCACTCACCTCCTCCGAACGTAAAAACCCCTGCCCCCATAAACCCTTGGGAGACGTGAAAGACGAGTTAAAACGACACTTAGAATTTTTACGAGGTCTTTTATTTCAGATAAAAATTTTTCAGCTGTACTCTCTTTGACAGAAGGTTATGGTAAGACAGGAGGAGAATTTTTACAGGAAAACAAAATTTAAAAAATAATACCGACTTCAGTTGAGAAATGAACCCTGAGCCGGAGAAACTACTTTTGAACTCTCTAGACTCGAAATTAAGGTACTTTCGATGATGCACAGGACAGAATCTTTAGTAGAGAAGACCGGGAACAAGAAAGAAAGACACATCGCCCCCACAACCCACACGACCTCCACCACACCCTCACGACTTACCCACCACGACCACCTCCTCTACTACCGTCAACACCCGCCGAGCCACCACTGCCGTGACCCGTCCCATCACCACCAGAAATCGAACCCGTACTAACAACACCTCGACCACAACCCTCCGTCTCCACCCCTACCACCCGTACCAACATTACCAACACTACCACCGCCACCTCGACCACCCGTACCTCCCAGTCACCAACATCGTTGTCATCTCCACTACCTCTACCTCCACCTTCCTCTCCACTACTCCCTCCCCAACCAGGTCTACCAGAGTTCAAAAAAGGGTCTCGACGAGAAGAGACAAGAAACTAAAGACGACAGTAAACACACCTGTCCCCAGCCGGAGACTCCGATGGTCACCTTGTTTCTCCTTTCCTTCTTTTCTAAGTTTTAGTCGTCCCGGTTTACGAAAGCGAATGAAATGTTCAACATGTAAACGTCAAACCCTAGGAGAAGAGGTCATAAGAACGGACCTTTTAGGGTACCTACCTCCTCGGACCGTCCACATCAGGCACCACAGCGTTTCTCAGTCTGTGCTGACTCGTTAAAGTGAAAGTGAAAGACATCATAAACACCTCATATTCAACTTAATCCCTCCAATAAGAGTCAGTTCTCAAGTAGTCTGTGGATGAAGAAGGTGGTTTGACGACCTTAACTCTACTTTTTCTCTTGTGACATAACCTTAAAACGACGTGTTTTAAACTTAAACCCCTAATACAGTCTGAGAGTTTTTCTACGGCGTGTTTAATCCTCTTAAGATCTCTAAATTAAATGTTTCTCTATAAATGTCTCCCCACCGGTCCCACTTCCCTTTGGTGGTCCCTACCACGTCCTTGGACCCAATGGTGGCGATCAGAACGAATGTTCTCGCTCGTCAACGGTCGTAGGTCCTCTCTGGTACCAAACACACAACATCGGTGTGTAAGGTCCTTTGTTTGAGTGAGTCTTCCTGTTACGTCTATCACCTCACGTCAAATAATGTGGCCGCCCGGGTCCCGTCTCAGAGGAGAATCGGTTCCTGGGGCTGGTCGTAAACACTTTCAGAAAATATGGGGTACACATGCACAGACCTGGGTGGTGAGGTTTAAGGAACTCTGAATGTATTAGGTTCCTTTTATGTTAGGGTTATTGGGGTAGTGAGTGCACGATACACGAGTACACGAGTTTGTCAGTTTGTTAATCGGTTATTAGTTATTTGGACTCCAATGTGAGACTATCTATGTCTTATTAAATACCGGACAGACCTCCTTCCCCACTAATCACATACAAAAGAGAATCCGCTACTCATTGGATCTATGCTAGAAGTTCCGAGGGGACAGACCTCCCCCAGAATAGGAAGACAACAACAAAAGTATCCGTGATTTGTGCCTCGAGTCTCAGGTAACCTTTCCACCGACTCGTACTAGTCGTACTTGTCCGGATTCTACCTCAGTCCGGATACTTAAGGAAGAAGTACACACTATCTCCTTGAAGACACCACCCGAGGTCGGTCGTCTCCTCTAAGACATCTGTCCATCGGTCCAGTCACCTGAAGTGACAGGAGGGAGGGAGCAGAGGATGGACCCGAGGGGTGACCGGTTTGTCGGATCTTGTCGGTCTCCCGTCCCCTCGGGTGACTCCACCAAGTGGGGCTATTCAGAAGACCCGTCTCTCGTTCCACCTCTGCCCTCCTCTTACCTGGACCTTCCCGTCTGCATACAGTGACCGGTCCTGTATCAAGTCGACGGTAATCAAGAAGGTAAGTCGTGCACGAAAAACTTGTAGACTACGAGACCGATTTCAGTCCGTACCGTCTGTTTCAGGAAGGGGAGTACCTCGACAGCAAGTGACCCAGTACCATAATCCACACTGCAGCCCTGAGAACCCGGGTTTCGACCTTACCGGTAAATCAAGCCTTATACGGGGCGGACTGGAGGGAGACGGGGGTCACGTGTAAGAGTAACGATCAGTTCACCCGGTCCAGTTTCCCGCGGTGGGGACACGGGAAAGGACTGGGACTGGTACTGCGTAGGACGGGGAGACGTGACGCTCCGAAATCAACTGTACCTCCAGGGTCTCGACGTCAAGGGACCACACCAGCACTGGGGTGGTCCTCGGGACACAGGGACACGGAGCTTCCGATTGACCGCGAATGATTCATGAGTCTCTCATCTCCACACTGTCCGTAAACTCCGTACTATTAGTCACGAAAAAAACGAGAGTCCTTATAATCACGAGACGAAAGGGTGAAAACCGGTACGAAGGGAGGGTTGGAAAAAAAAAAAGTATTAAATAAATACAAACCAACGAAGTGACGACGTACTCCCGAAAGAGATCAATGTCATTCGTCCCCGATGAGAAGCAACGGCACATTTCTGAAGAGTAGTTCCACCGAAGGGAACAACACCCCGTATCCGATATCCACGCACCTGAAGTCATGAGCGTCGCGTACCCGAATGAACGGGGTGCCATACACCTTAGAAGGGCTTCGTCCCCAGTTTGGACACAGGGGACGTAACCGTTCCACTTAAGAATAGGTGACCTGGTGGTCCCTTCAGGGGTACGAGGGGAAAATAGGAGAAGAATCTAGAGTAACAGGAGTATCTGAGGTGGGGTGTCGTCGGGGTGGGGCGACATGACTACTGCCAAAGGTGGGTGTTGGCTTGACAGAGGGGGGCAGGGGACACCCGGTGTCCCGAGGAGGAGTCGGTCGGCACTCGACCTGAAGTTGGGTCCTGTCACTCAAAGTCTCGGTTCAGAAGACGAAGAAGACCACAAACGTTGGGCGACGACGGGTCGGGGTGACATCTACTACACTCTCACGTCTACTATTGATGACTAACATTGCTACTCGTCAGAGACTCGCGTGTGAGACCCGGTTCCTGTGTCCCTCGGGGAACTGAGTGTAACAGAGTAAATTAAGAGTGTTGTCGGGGTATTCCGGTATCGAACCGTAGGGGTACACTACCTACACATCTGCCCAAGTCTCTTCAAAAGTCACCGAACAGTCTGGTAGGTGTCGACCAGTCGTTACCTCGGACCGGAACTTAGGTCCGACAGGTCAAGGTTTAGGACGAGATCATTGGTGTAGAGACGGGAGACGATAAGAGGGGTATGAGATGGGGAAGGGGGAGGTTGTGTCTCAGATCTCGTCCAGACCCGTATCTCCTCCACGAATTATTTACGCACGGCTACCTACCAACCCACTCCATGGGGTACTGACTAGTTGTGCGACCTCGGGGACCGTGTAGAACCCTGTGTCATCGCTGCCCTTTCGGAGACGTCATTCGAAACGGGGGTCTTCGGTCGTACAGAAGGGACATTGTCGGACTACAGGAAACAGAGGGGTCTGACTCCGTGACCGGTCCGAAGGTCGGGAGGGTCCTGTATTGAGGACTGTTCATCGGAAACGAAGGTCTCGTCTTTATCGTCCGCCTTTTGGGTCCAGGGAGAGAGTTCGCGGAGACTTAGTCTTGCCGCCCTCGGGCATTTTGCAGGTCAATACTTCACAGTGCCACAGACTTTGTTGACGAAGAAATAACGTATTCGTGAGTGGTCTTTAACCAAGTAAAGACTCGTCCCCGATTACCTTTTTCTCTCGTCGAAAGGTACATAAATAATACACTTTGGATTGTATACCCCTTATACACACCGCTACACATTAATCTGATTTTGCTCAGTCTGAACTCCTTAACGGTTCTTAGACGTCGTCCTATTACTTCGACGAAATGTCCCACACTCGTAATAGAAAGAAATGGTCAGATAGTGACACGAGGTGATGGGGTGAATGGACAATCTGCCTCTGGTACGGTGTCTCTTGGTCTCGACCCTCAAGTAAGACTCCGATGGACCGGTCCGTAGTAGAAACTAATCAAGGGTACAGAAAAGGTTCCGTTCCTATATAAGTAGAACTACGGGGCCTGAGTTTCCTTTACGTATATCTCTTCCACCCACACCTCCCATACTCCGGGTAGGGTCCTTCACCCACTATCTTCATTCACCGGACTAAAGGGGTCAGGACGAACCTGACCCAGTGGACAATAACAAATACTGTGTGGTCGACCTGTCCAGTCCCTCTCTCATAACCCCCCGTCCCCCTCTGACACCACCGAAGATTAAAGTCGAGACACCGTCAGAACGAAACACTAGAAAGGGTTTAGTGACCTTAAGGATCCCGGAGTCAACGGATGAAACGTCTTACCCCGACTAAGTGGGTTCTTCGGGTCCATGTCCTTATGTGTAACTGCTGTTACACTTTCTCTCGGACCACAGGACTGAGAAGGTACTATTGGACAGACCACAAAAGAAGTAGTGGTGCTCAACTAAAGTCTACAAAGTATTGTGATATGGTCTTGTCCAGTGGCACACACAAAAAGGGGGATAAGTATATCTTCTACCCAATGTATATGCGGACCGTGAATCGTCCATTGACTCGAGAGGGAACTGAACGTCTATTAACGAGCGGTTTAAGACGGTCAGAATGGAGGAATTTGAGAGAACGTAGACGGGAGTTGTAGAGGAAAAAGAGACATTGACGGGACCACGGTCACGGAAAAAGGGTTTGGTGCTGTTGCCGGAGAGTCAGACTTGACCCGATCACTCAGAACAAAGACGGAGAAGGGTGAGGGGGCGTGGGTGGGGAGTAGGAGAGAGGTAGTAAGAGACGGGACGAGTCACAGGGGTCTTTGACTGGGGACATCAGAGGAAGTACCCCTGACAGAACGGTCGTCGAGACCGAAGACGGGGACCTCTCGGGGTCCTCCTCTAGACTCCCACCCAAGAAGAACGAGGTCCGAGGTCAGGAAGAACCTCGGCACAAAGACCGACCCTAATGAAGGGGTCCCAGACGTGGAGACCAAGAATGGATCACTACGTTAAAGAACGAGAGAGAACCGTCCGGATCGATTGTCACCGTTTCGGAAGGGTGACGGGTAGAGACTCCCAAAAAAGTAGGGAGTGACCAGGGCGACTGTGGAGGGATTTGCCACCCGAATAAATGTGTACCTGACTCGGGGGCAGAGGACGGCCTCTGGGCTCACACGTACAACAAGGACAAGGGTCCAAGAGGGAAGGACCGAAGACAGCAGACGTGTGTCAAGACGTTTGAGTCAGGACCTGGCGCAGAGAGGTAGAGTTTATGGAAATGGAGAGCAGAAGTGAGTCTCTTTCCCCCCGCAAATGTTGCGAGACGTCGAACCGGCCACAAGAGAAGAGACTAGACGGAGGAGGGAACGACAGACAACGAGGGGCCGTCTCGGTTGACAGAGGGATTTGCACTTGGGGTGACGAGGGAGAGGGGTTCAGGTGTGCCAAGATTTAGGATGGACGGGTAGTTCGGAACCGATTCTTCAGTGGAGGAAGCGTTTTGAAGGGAGAGGAAGGTCGACCTCGGTACAAGGGGAAGAGACTTGAGGGTCCTCTGTAATAGAGAAAGAGAGACCAGTGAAGAGTGAAGGGGTCGAAGGTAATCCTATTAAATACCTGTTCGAGATAGAAGGGAAACCCGATCTGGAGAAAGTAGAGGGACACTGGTACACCGTGCCAGTAATTCGTACTCACGAGACCTCTGTCGGCGGGTCGAAGTTTCGGAGCGGACGACGAAAAATGGGTGTGTTTGAACCGTGTGACACAATGAAGGGACGCGGAGTGCAAAGAGTAGAAATTTTGCCTCCCCCGCATTGGTATTGTGGACAGAATATCCGACCTACCTCCTAATGTACTCATTCATGTGTCTCGTGTGAATCTTCCCCCAGACCGTGTATCGTTCACGAGGTATTTACAGTCTAGAAAAAAAAAACCGCATAACAAAGAGATTCGTCACGTGTCTATTACTTAAGGTACACAACAGTCTCTATTACACTCCCATCTACCTTACTATCTTATCACGGAACTTTTGTTTTTGAAAGAGTAGTCTTCCTAAAAGGACCTAACCAGTACAACTTCTTACATTGGTAAAGGTTTCGATCTTAATATAAGTCCCAGGTTCAGGACGGAAGAGTAATTTCGACACCCATTTGTCTACGGGTCTCGGGTAAATTAATCACCGATAAACGAACCATTTCGGAATACACTGGGCACTTCATTAGTTTTATTAATACCCGTGTTTAACCTTTTTTTTTTTTTGAACGGGTTTCGGTGTGACACTCACCAGTCTCGATCCCGAACTTGAGTTCAGAATGACTTTGACAAAAGAAGACACGAACAGTTCAAAGACTTATTAATCTCAAGGTTTGAAGGTTCGGGGTTCTCTTCCGCTGGAGATACCCTGATCGGACCTGTTACCCTTGGGGTCACTTATTCCCCGTTCCCGGGTATCTGAACCCCCAAGGGACCCTGAGTAGTCTGGAAGAATACTAAACCCCCACCTTAAGCCCCCAGACTTTTGACGAAGGACAAACGGAAGACCTCAAAGCGTAGGGGAAGATCCCCCGTCGAATGGGGGACTCGTCCAGAGTTTTGTGGTCCTCTCAGGAACGAAGACTCACTCTCTGTTCTCGTATAATTACCCTTCTCTACCTACTCTTTTCCGACCAACCACAACCGGTCAGACTTTTGTTTTATCTAGACTAGACTCCTGTAAACCCGTTAATAACTGGAACAGTACCTCGGGTTTCGGCAACCAATCCACCCGTCCCTGAACCGTTCTTGAAAGTCTTCTTATGAGGACCGGAGTCGGGGGTCCTTACCACCAGTAAGGGTGGACCTCCTCCCTTCGACCCCCTTCTCCTCGGGTTCCCCGGTCGTCAACCTCCTCACCCCTTGGACGAGACCTCGGGTAGACGGGCGGGCACGACTACAGAGTGTTCGGTCAACACCCCATTGTAGGAACAGGGACCCTCGGAGTGTACGACATGTCGTCCCAGACCCTCCCTCGGACTCACTCCCGTTTCTGTCCTTCTCCCCACGACTTCGACCCGAACCCTCACCCCCACCACAACCCCATTCCGAAGAGAATACCCGTCACCCCTGTAACCTCGGTCCAACCCTGAGGGTGGGTCGGAAAACAATCTAGAAACCTTTTAGGGGATTTGGGTGGTTTTCAGTCGAAAAAGTAGAAATTGTACCCTGTAAGTATGGACAAGGTCGAAAAAGTCACATTAATCCCCTTCCACTTTTCAGATCTCTACTCTTTCACGTCCCTACCCCTCAGAATCAGTGGACTCTGTCCACTTAAGTTTGGGATCAAGAGAATGAATCGTGACGCACAGTAACTCTTTACCTATTTGACTCAGAGGAACAGAAGTAGAAATGTCTCCCCAGTAACAATCCTGATTTATCACTATGTCCAATTTCCAAAATCGTGTCGTGGACAAGTACAATAATAACCGGTTCATGTGAAGATCCGTGTTTCAGTTCAAAGTTGTTTACAATTAGCCTACCTGTTAAATACCTTCTAAGGAACCTTTAATGTTTCTGGGTGTCTCTACACTCCTGACAATGGTAGTCTGGGTCTGTCACCCCACGAAACCCTTCGTACACCCCAAAGACATGGACACCCGGTAAGAGGGACGGAAGACTCGGAGAGTCTAACCCCACGTCGATTCTGATCGGTTAAGTATGTTAAGGGGAGAGGGGTCCCCACCTTCCCGGGTCGACTCTATGTTAAAAGATCTACCCTCAATTGGATACTAGGTTGGAATTCAGAGACAGGTCTTACAAGTTACCAGTCCTGTGATCCCGGGAAACCTTGGGAGGGTCTTTCGAGGTCAACACCCAACCCTGTCACCTCCTGAAAGGACCCTCGTCTCCCCATCCTTCACTTCTCCTCCCGGGGAAACAGAGAACCACACGAGGGGTTCCGGACCGATGACCGACTCCTCTAACCACATAGTCCCAGAGAGTTAGGATGGGACCAGTGGGAGAGTACCCTAGTCAGAAAGTTGAAGGTTTGTGGTCCCTCCCTCGTGTGAGAAAGTGGGTGTACCTCTTCTCCCCAGTACCCCACGACGACTCTCTAGAATGACTTCGTTTATACAAGTTCTTCCTCTGAGTTCTTAAGGGGGGGGAGGGGTACTGATGGTCTACACTCATCTACCCGTTTCCAGGTGACTTCGTCTTGATCGGGATACCAAGACTATATGAACCTCCCAAACTTTTGTAGGTACCGAACGAACCGTGCCCCCCACCCACCCGAATCGACCCTCCGGAAAGTGACAAGTCACAAGGGACTACTTAGATTTCAGTGTAGTATTGTTTTCTGACTGGTTAAGTAAACCCTCCACTTCTTTGGTTTCGAGTCTTTTCAAATACTTGTGCAGGGTCCTATCGTCCCGATCTTAGTCGTCTCGGGACTCGGGTCCGTCGGACTCGGTCTCGGGAACGAAGACTCGAGACAAAGTATACTGAAGGATCGTCCTGTACTCTCGAGTCTACTCTGACTAAGATCTCGTAACAAAGGATCTTGACGATTACGGATGAAGATTCTCGACCCCGTCACGACCTTTGTTTCTTCTCTTCCGTCTCTTACCAACTACCGTCGTAGTCATTTCTATGTCCACGATATTGTGATCTTCTAAGGTCCCCCCTCCTATTACCTGTTTTCCGTTCAAAACAGTGTAAGAGAGAAGTCCACTCTGCCCGACACCCATTCTGTATTCATACTCCACCCCCTGTCCGACGTCTGACGAGACAGTCGAGGGGTGTGTTAATAGACAATAAATCGGACCAAGATACTCATAGGGGTAGTAGATCGGTTAAGTCCCATTTTCTTAGGACTCTCTAATTTGTGACCTCTTCGAATCGAAAACTTTCTTAGTAGTCACTTCAACCAATTTTGAAAAGTTAGAACAGTTATTTTAACCAATTTTGAAAAGTCAGTTTGACCAGTCTTTAGGTCAGTCCACGTAACTTTTAAGTCCTTCGAGTCCGGTATGATGAAAGTCAGCCCAAAACAGACTTGAAGACGTTTTAGTTAGCCTGCGAACCAGTCAAGTAGTGCGTCAGGACCCTCAGATCTGCCTTCATGTTCGTCCGAAGTGCGTGTGGCTCCACCACTCAACCTTTAGACCACTCAAGACAGGTCTTAGGTCGTTCCAGTCAGGTTTTACGACTAGTCAGGGCTCTAGTCACACCACTCTGTCTCCAGGTTCGTCACATCAGTCTATGAATGTTGTTGGATACGGGGCGGTAGGGGTTGGGCGGGGGGCGACGTTGAACCGTATCACACCCGGGTTGTAGGACAGTACCCTGACCCAAACACACCCCATCTGGCTCTCTGTCTCCTAACTGACACTTCCCCTCGCTTTCGCCTCTGTTTTACCACGACAACCCCCAAAGATCTTCGTAGAGGTGGTCGTCGGCCCGGTTCCTTCATTATCCGACTCGTCCCCACCGTTAGGGTCTGTTTGGGAAACTGACGGAGTCCCTCTGGGGGTTACGGTGAGACAACTGGAGACATTTGGATCGTACATCAGTTCGGTAATCCGGAAGTTTTCATCGGGGGGACGATCGGTGACCCGTCGGTCGGTCCCACAACAGGGGAGGTCCTGTGACAGGGTACTTATGTGTATCGACGGACAGGGGAGAGCCGGCCGGACATACAAGAGGGTGCGAGGAAGGGGAGAGACCGGTCTCGACTCGTCGTTTCGGTTCTCGACCGGACCACGGGGTCGTGTACCTCCACATCGACCCGAGACTGGGTCGAGGAGTTTGTCCAAGGTATACCAGGAGGCCGGCGGGGAGTAGGGAGAAGGGGTGGAACTGACAAAGGCTCTAATTTTGGGAAAGGACCAACAGTCGTTTGTCGGAACGACGAAGACGCCGACTCGACCACACCTTATGAGTAGTCTTCCGACCGACCTCCCCCTACCTCGAAGACCCGAGAACCCACCCCCCACGCCCCAACGTCCACCGGACTCTCACCTCTACGGGGGCACACGGGGAGTCGGGTCGACATCGGAGACCTCGTCAGGAGCTCACAAACCGGTACCGTAGTCCTGGGGTTCAGAGTTCCGTCCCTGTACGTCACTAGACTTGGGATACAAAACTTGGGTCTTAAGGAGGACGTCGATTCTCTCTACACTACCTTCGTCTCTCTCCCTGTCGACTCTACCCTCTCCTCGACTCTACCCTCGTCCCTCCGATTAGGTGTATGTATTAGTGATCACTGTTTGCCGGTTAGTCAGCCGTCGTCCCTTCGATCTGCATCGACCCCACTCAAGGGTCGACGACCGGGACGACTGGGGGCACAAGTGGGGAAACCAAAGTCCGGACACCCCCAGAACTCAGGACCCTGACCTCATAGTCCAACCTACGAGGTCCCCGAACCCTGACTTGGATAAATGGGACCATCACTTCATAAAATTTTTAATGTGTCGGTCAGGCCGTCAGGACCTCCAGGACCGACTTGGCAGTGGAACCCAACCTCGGACAGAGCTGAGACCGAGACGGAAAGAGGGACCTTTCCGAAGACAACTGACGCTTTGAACTTCTGTGTGTGTCTACGTACGCACACACGAACACCACCAACAACGACGATTCAGCACAGGTTGTGAAACACTAGGGTACTTGATGTCGTACGGTCTGAGGGGACAGGAAGTGACAGAGGGCCTCAAACGAGTTTGAGTACAGGTAACTCAGTCACTACGGTAGGTTGGTAGAGTAGGAGACAACGGGGGAAGAGGAGGACGAGAGTTTTAAAGGGTCGTAGTCCCAGAAAAGGTTACTCAACATAGAAACGTAGTCCACCGGTTTCATAACCTCGGAGTCGAAGTCAGGAAAGTTACTTATAAGTCCCAACTAAAGGAAATCGTAACTGACTAAACTAGAGGAACGTCAGGTTCCCTGAGAGTTCTCGAAAAAGGTCGTGGCATTAAGCACGTACACACGTGTACTGGAGAGATCTATTTGTGGGTCACGAAGATCCACGGGTACTTTAGGTGTTCGTTACGGGTGGGTCCGAGAGATGTGAGGAACGTGGGGACGAGTCGTGGAGAGGTGGTGGTTCAGGTCGGGTCTCCGAGTAGACCTGTGTGTCCGTGTCAACTAGGTGAAGATTCGGGGACTACCTTGGTACAGGACCCCTAAGAATCGAAAATAGGGAGGAGGTAGGACATGTCCGGGTACGGGTCCTCGACAGAAGAAACTAGGAGTACTAATCGAGGAACCACGTGTCCGATAGTAAGAAGGGTAAAATGTCTACTCTTTTGACTGGGTGTCTCCGTGTTCCAATGAATGGGTTCCAGTGTCTCAATCATGAACCGTCCCCAAGTCTACGTTTGGTTACGGGCAGACTGAGAGTCCGGTGTGAGACGTGCGGGAGGAGAGAACCGTCTAAGAGAAGGGGTGGAACCTGACGGGGTGGGGCCCCCTGTGGCCACATAAATTTGTAAAATCGGAGTCACACCCATACATCGGTCCCCAGATGTGTACGAAGACAATTTTGGAAGATGAGGTCGGACACACAAGAGGTATTAGAGTCACTAACCTAAGAGGAATTTGATTCGGGGTCACGTAAAAGGAGGGGTAGATCGAAAAACCAAACGGGAGTAGTGGTCGAGTCCTCGTCTGGACTGGGTGTCGACACCGAACCTTCCCTGTGTAACAACAATTATGATACTGGAAGGAGAAGGAACATCTCACGCTACGACCAAAGTGACGGGGAGTGGCGTCGAGATCCTTTTCCCGTCCCGTCCTTGACACGGGTAAAATGTCCGTTTCTTAACTCCGAGTTCCGAACTGGATCCGTGTGACTCCTACTCCTCCTCGACCTTTGGTTTCCGTTCAGAGAGATAAAAAGGAGAGTATAAACAGGATTCTACTCTTAGTGAACTACACAAATAATTCATGAGTAAATATCCAAAATTAAGTCTGAAGCTTTAGACTTAAAGTCTCTTCTTTCTCGTTAAGTGGACGGAGAAGTCTGTCTCGAGTGAACGGTCACTAACCGTTTAGATGAGTTTCGGAACTTTAGAAAATAAAAATTTTTAGGAATACGACCTCTCTTTTGGTCACTTTGTCTAGGAGACTGGACCTCCATTGGTGGGACGACGGGAAGTCTCCCAAGGTGTCTCGGGGTTTCGACCGAGACCCGGGTCCAATGTTTGACACTCGATGTGACAGTAAGTTTAGCGGTCAGACGGTGAATGGTTGAATACGGGGTCCTTACAAGAGGCACGGAGTCAAAGGAGTAGACATGTTACCCCTGTTATTACAATAGACGGAGTGTCTTGACAACACTCTTAGTTTGTCCGCTTACAGACACTTCGTGTCTCTTATGACAGACCGTACATTCTTCACGACTTACTTAGGTACAGTAAGCGGGTCGGTGGGACAGAACCGACTGCTACACAACTCCTGATATCGCACGTCATAGACTAAATTTACCAACGGAACCAATTTCCTTACTCAGTTACCGTAGTAGGATGACTCAGTCTTTCTTTGCGTCGGTTTCGTTAACCATCTAAATTAACTTGGCAATCCTTACAAAATTTTTTATTCCTAGTCGAACACCACCTACGACAGTAAAAACGTGTCCCACCGACGGTGGAGGAACGGACACCCTCCGACCTCACACTCGTCTAAACGGAATTGTGGCGAGGGGCGGGGGGGAAGGTCCTCTTCACGAAGGTCCTCTTCAAGGGTGCCTCCACTCTGCGCAGTCTGTCTCCTGAACGGCGGTCACAAAGGAACTAACGAGTCCACGGGAGTCGCAGCGGTACCCTAGTCTAGGACCTTTGGGACTCACCAAAGGGTCTACCCTGGAACCTCGAGACGACTAAGCAAGACGGAACTAAGAAGATCCCCTCGAACCGTTTCCCTAATAAGTGAAGGGGAGAAGGAGGTGTTCGGAGATAAATGTCCCGGTTGAGACAGACGAGACCCGTCCTTCCCCACAACCCTCCTCCTGTTCCTGTCGGTGAAGGAAGGTCCGGGACGACAGAAGAGACTCCCTGTAGGCCCCGGAACTCGTTAAGGCCCTTTCTCCGACGGCCGACGGTGTCTCTGATGGGGAGGGACGTGGACGGGCGGCCTTAACAGACCTCGACCCTGGAGAGACCTCTCCGAGTCCCCCATTGAATCCTGTTTGGTGTAAATATAGGTCCACTGTGACCAATCAAATCAGTAGTTTCCCGTCGGACTCACCCTTCCTTTCCTAGGGTCTCACCTATACTCTCTGTACTAGTATAATGGATGGAAGGACCAGTCACCACAGGTACCTTTATTCCAGGGATTAGGAGGGATATGGGGACGGGACGAACTGGGTTCGACATACGGTCGGAACTAGACACTACCAGGGAGTACGGGGTTGGAGTCAATTCCGACAAGGAGGACGGAGTCCTGGAAACGTGTAAGACAGGTAATAACTAAAGGAGTCGAAATAGACACGTTGAGGAGTTCGATTCCAGAGTCAGACTAACAGTGAGAAGGTCCCTCCCGAAGGAGCTTCGACACGTGTTTGGAGGAGGAGGAAGAGGGGAGGAGGGGGTATTGTGGGGAAAGTCCTAATCCAATCCTATAAACAAAAAGAGGGAATAATGTGTGTGATTCAAGATACCTAAAGAGGAAGTCCCGTGAAACGTGTCAACAATGCTTGAAAAAGAAACCACAGGTAGACGACCTTAAGAATCGGTGATTACCAAGTGTCTACGTAGGAAGTGACACGGGAAGACCAAGGGTCCTTCGACGAGTGAGGTCCAGTGTACACAAAGGTCCCCACTGGGTACCTGTCACTGACCGACTACGACCTTATGTTTCTCGGTCGGACGAACGGAGCTAAACTCTGTTGAGAATTCCCGGTAGACTCGAGATCTCACAGGGTATCCTACCGACTCCGGAGTCAATATTAGTGTGCCGTCCGGTCGAGGAGAGACGGGTCGGGACGGAAGGAACCAAGGAACAGTAGAAGACGTTTGTGGGGGAATTTATGAAAGACGTGTGTCGAGAGACTTAATCAGAAAGGTGCCTGGGGGTAGACTCTATGGGTGGAATGGGTGAAGAAAGTCTTTGGAGAAAAAAAAAAAAAGGAATAGTTTCGAAGAGAGTCTCTTCTAAGACTTTTCGAGTAAATGCACCTTCATGGTTACCAATTATTATCGAGTTACCCAAAGGAAAGGGTCTCAGTAGACGACAAATACTACGACAAATAGACGACGAATGTAGTTTCGGATCTATTTTAAAAATCCTCAGTCCCTTCACCCATTACTGCATTCCGACCCCGTGAAGCCTAAGTAGTCGTTTAGATCCTGGTGAGGAACGGTCGTCAGATTCACGGACGTGGATACAAGTAACCACTCCGCCTATGAAAAGTCTTGGTAGCTCCAGGTAGTAGAACCCCCAGAGTCTCCCTCTTCGTCCACCCACACTGTTTCTCCCCGGACGAATCGACACACTGGTGAAGGGGAAACCTCGAGTCAAAGAAGTTGATATTTTACTACCTAACATCATGGGCAATATTTTGACGTAAGTACCTAACCGGTTTTCAAGCAAGCTCAAAAAGGTATTCCTTTTTGAAAACCGGTTAGGTCATGTATACACGACAATAGTTCTGTTAAATGTGTAAACAAAGATATGCAATTTTACGGTCTTTATCTAGGGAACCTTGTCTCCAAGGGTTTGAAGAAACAAGTGTCGTGGGAATCTCAGTCATTAAAAGATACCACGACAGTCCAGGACCACCGAGTCTACCATTTCTCAGACGGACGTCACACCCTCTGAGCCAAAGTTAGGGACCCAACCCTTCTAGGGGACCTCTTCCTTCACCGTTGGGTGAGGTCATAGGAACGGACCTTTTAGGGTACCTGTTTCCTCGGACCGTCCGATATCAGGTACCCCAACGTTTCTCAGTCTGTGTCGACTCGTTGATTGTGAATCGGGTTTCCTTTATGATTTCTCCAGGAAACTAATCCATAAATCCAGAGTTATTACGTTTTGCACAAAACATCAGTAGATGTTTAGATTTTTATCATGTGTATTTAACTTTCTTTTTTCTTTTTCAAATGTAACTAGACATTTATCGGTGTCAATAAATGATTGCCCTACACACAACCCGTGTCGTGCTGAAGAGTTTGGAACCTGTGGTAGTGAGTAAAGGACATGGTGTTACTAAAAGTGTACCATAACCGAAAAATAGTGTCGTTGGTGGTCTTTTGCTTGAAGTGTTTCTATACTGCAACAACCTTCCTTACAGTGCGTCAGATTGTACCTTTGACCCTGGATCATCTCGGTCGTCACACGACTCGTGGGCTGTCTACCGCGACACGAAGGGAGTTTTGGCCTTCCCAGGACCGTCGCAGAAGTCGAGTCAAGCCAAGTCAGCGAGTCAGCGCAGGTTGAGGAACGCTGGGGCACCTGACGTCGTGTGGTCCGGAGGGACAGTTAGCGGTTGAGAGTCTCACATGAGTCTGAGTACAGGTAACTCAGCCACTACGGTAGGTCGGTAGAGTAGGAGAAGCAGGGGAAGAGGAGGGCGGAAGTTGGAAAGGGTCGTAGTTCCAGAAAAGGTTGTTCAGTCGAGAAAAGTAGTCCACCGGTTTCATCACCTCAAAGTCGAAGTCGTAGTCAGGAAGGTTACTTATAAGTCCTGACTAAAGGAAATCCTACTTGACCAACCTAGAGGAACGTCAGGTTCCCTGAGAGTTCTCAGAAGAGGTTGTGGTGTCAAGTTTTCGTAGTTAAGAAACCGGGAGTCGAAAGAAATATCAGGTCGAGAGTGTAGGTATGTACTGGTGAACTTCTTGGTATCGAAACTGATCTACCTGGAAACAGCCGTTTCATTACAGAGACCGTCACAGAATCACCTAGACAATAACACGGGACTACAGAGTCCCGTGGAAACCCTCGACGGTGGAATCGTAATCCAGAAGGGTCCACCGAGTTACCAATTCTTAGTCGGACGGTTACATCCTCTGCGTCCAAGTTAGGGACCCAACCCTTCTAGGAGACCTCCTCCTTTACCGTTGGGTGAGGTCATAAGAACGAACCTTTTAGGGCACCTGTCTTCTCGGACCGCCCGACGTCAAGTATCTCAGTGTGTCTCAGACTGTGATGACTCGTGTCTACGTTGTGTTGGAATCGTGATTAGTGCTAATAAACGTCCCTCAGCCTAAAAACTATTAAAAATGAAGAAAGAAATATAAGGGGTGGGGGTAGAGAAGTTATTACTTGTGTACTACGGAATTTTCTCTAGTCTTAGTCCACTAGACTAAGTCTCCACTATCGACATGTTATAGTACTTACATGATTATAATGATTACCATTTATAAAAAAGAAAAAATTTTTTATTAAAATGAAATAAAATGAAATATTACGACATAACCAAAACGGTATGTAACTGTACTTAGGTGGTGCCCACATGTACTCAAGGGTTAGGACTTGGGGGGAGGGTGGAGGGAGGGGTATAGTAGAGAGACCCAGTAGGGTCACGTGGTCGGGGTTCGTAGGACATAGGACATAACTTGGATCTGACCGCTAAGTAAAGAATGTACTATCATACGTACAAAGTTACGGTAAGAGGGTTTAGTAGGGTGGGAGAGGAAGAGGGTGTATCAGGTTTTCAGACAAGATATGTAGACACAGAGAAAACGACAAAGTGTATGTCCCAATAGTAATTTTGTAGAAAGATTTAAGGTATATATACACAATCATATGACATAACCACAAAAAGAAAGACCGAATGAAGTGAGACATATTAGCCGAGGTCAAAGTAGGTGGAGTAATCTTGACTAAGTTTACATAAACAAAATCACCGACTCATTATGAGGTAACACATATACATGGTGTCGAAAGAATAGGTAAGTAGACGACTATCTGTAGATGATTACCATTTACAATATAGTACACGCAAAGTGGTGTGTGTGCGTGTGTGTGTTAAAGGAATTTTTTTTTTCTTTTCTCTCCAGTCTCTTTTTTTACTAAAGGTACAAAAATTTTTAGAGTTTGGGAAGTCTTTTCAACCCACTCTTCTGGTTTTCTCTACTGAGATTCGACCCTTCGGCATTCCGTTCGTGGTGGGTGTTGCACGTGGTCTCTCAAAAGTGGTACGAACGCCAGGCGGAAAGGAACCTTCCTTCCGATAAGTGGTAAGGTAGTCACCCGGAGGAACAACCGTCTCTACTCTTGTGTTCGAGACCCTCCAATAGGAGGGTCTTCTACTGCGTAGTCTTTCTGAAGAGACCCCCCTTCGCCGGTCGTCCCCGGTGTCCTCTACTCACCAACCAAAATTAAGAGAATGAACTGGTACGGACGTCACTGAGAGTGGGTACTATAGAGAGAACACCTACGACATGGACAGGAAAGTCAGTGTATCGAACCCAGTGGGTGACGAGGTCGACGGTTCATTTACATCTCTTTCTTTCTACCCCAACAAGACGTACACCAGCACACACACGTGTGGACGGGGAGACTATTATAGTCCGTAGACTCGGTACGTACGGAAGGAAACGACCTGAAGGTTCCCGTCGTAGAACACGACTAGACAAAATCGGTGCTCCTTTCTACCTTCAAGTTTCGAGGAGATCCTCACGAGTCTCCACCAGTACTTGGACAACGACCTCCAAGTCTACCTCTGTGTCACTTCCTCTTACGGTGCTTTCTCTACTATTAGAATGGTGAACCAGTAGAGAAGAACGTAGACGAAGGAAAGGTTAGACCCTGTCAGGGGAGGTCGAAAGTAGAGAGAGAGAGAGGGAGAAGAATATTCCGATGGATAAGATAACCTAATTCCGGGGTAGGAATACTAGAGTAAACTGGAATTCATGGAAGATATTCGGGGTAGAGTTTTATGTCAGTGTAATCCCCAATCCCGAAGTTGTACTTAAACCCCTCTGTGTTAGATATCTTGTTACTTTTCATTTTACTACAAAAGTCATACACTGTACATTATAATGTATAGGGAATAACCATGCATTCACACCCGGACCTTGATGCAAATTTTTATTGATCTATTTATTTATTCTCTTCCATGACTTTAACTTTGTATTGGAGGAGGTGTAACTCCTTAAATTTTAGATAAACCCTTTTGTTATGTTTTTAGACATTCACACTTTTTGTTTTCTAATTTCCTGTCAAAGTCTATGTACAAAGAAGGCGATAGACTTTCATCTCCAAAGGATACTTTGGAAAACATTCACTTTTACCACATTTCGTTTCTTCGTTGAGGGAATTTTATGTAGAACGGATTCTGCGTGTTTTATTCAGTTCTATTTCGTATCCACGAGTGTCTGTGAAGTTTAGATACAACCGAACTACAACTCCACGATTCACGTCGACGACCCCTTCCTCGAACCGTCGCGGTGAGAACTACGAGTCCCACGTGTGACGGAGACAGTATCAAGCGACGTTTTGTTTACGACTTACGAAAAATGGAAGGTGAAAAAAAAAAAAAAAGTTTTTTCGTTTTCACCAGAAGTAAAAGTGAATAAAAAACATTTTCGTTTTCACCAGAAGTTTAGAGAGAGTAAATCCCTTTGGTCCATGATTACATGTAGAAAGTGTTTTCCCTTCAACATATTTTGAAGATTTTCGCTTTCTTTGAAAACTTTTCACATCCTATGAACATATATAAGTACATGACGACTTCGGATCGAACTTCCTAAAATTCGTATTAGAGTATCGTACGTTTTACTCACGTCGATATGTCATCAAAGATCTAAGAAACCGTAACGGGAAGAAATGCTAACCTTACTTTTGACTGGAAAAGTTCAGGACACAGGTAACGATTCAAAAGGTTTAAACGACCACATAACTCCCTTCGTGAAACAGTCATAGTAGAAAATCTTAAAATTTATCGAGTCGACATTAAGACATTGGAGATGATCGAAACAAGTATTATTACCAAAGGTTCGAGGTAAACAGAAGTCTGAGGTCCTTCAGTCCGAGAACCACTCACTGGTGTGGTAGCACCAATAGACCCAGAAAATCTGGAAAAAAACATATCAAGAAGACACATAAGAACGATGAAGGAAAATTAAGAAGTCGTCAGACACTTTGTTTTTCAAGGTCTACATATTAGACCCAAATCTTTTCCGTCTCCTTGGTCTCTAGTTTAACGGTGATATACCACCCAGTGTCTCTTTCGTTCTCTTAAGGTCTTTTTATAGACGAAGACGAAGTAACTGATACGATTCCAAAAACTGGTACACCTAGTGTTGTTTGACACCTTTTAAGACTTTCTGTACCCTTATCGTCTGGTTGAAAGGACAGAACACTCTTTGGACACACCTCCAGTTCTTCGTTGTCTTGGAACATACCTTGTTGACTGACCAAGTAATAACCCCTTCCTCATGATATGCCGATATTTAACAGTGGGATAAATAAATTGAATATACGTCTCATGTAGTACGTTTTACGGTCCGACCTACCTAGTGTTCGACCTTGGTTCTAAAGACCCTCTTTATAGTTGTTGGAGTCTATACGTCTTCACCCTATAGATTACGGTCTTTCACTTCTCCTTGATTTTTCGGAGAACTACTCCCACTTTCTCCTCTCACTTTTCGACCGAATTTTGAGTCGTAAGTTTTTTGATTCTAGTACCGTAGGTCAAGGTAGTGAAGTACCGTTTATCAACCCCTTTGTCACCTTTATCACTATCTAAAATGAAAGAACCGAAGGTTTTAGTAACGACTGTCACTAACGTCGGTACTTTAATTTTCGACGAACGAGGTACCTTCCTTCCGATACTGTTTGGATCTGTCACATAATTTTTGGTTTCTGTAGTGAAACGGTTGTTTTCAGGCATATCGGTTTCGATATCAAAAAGGTCATCAGTACATACCTACACTCTCAACTTGGTATTTCTTCCGACTTGTGGTTACTTATCTACGGAAGTTTGGCACCACGGTTTCTTCTGAGAACTTTCAGGGAACTTGTTGTTCCTCCAGTTTGGTTAGCTAAGATTTCCTTTAGTTGGGATTTATAAGTAATCTTCCTGACTATGACTTCGACTTCGAAGTCATGAAACCGGTGGACTACACTTCTCGACTGAGTGACATTTTTTGGGACTACGACCCTTTCTGACTTCCGTTTTCCTCTTCTCTCACCATCCCCTATTCTGCCAATCTATCGTAGTGACTGAGTTACTTACACTTAGACTCTTTGGGGTCCTCTATCACTTCCTATCCCTTCGGACCGTACGACGTCAGGTACCCCAGTGTTTCTCAGTCTGTGTTGAATCGTTTACTTGTTGTTGTTGTTATTGGACGTATACACCTTATTTACGGTGTTACATGAGATCACATTCCCACTTCACTGTCATCGAAAGTATTATACTATTTCATAGTCGGTGACGGATAGAGGAGTAACTGTGAGAGAATCTAATGTAATCCTCTTCTGTCTCCTACAATCTTTATATAAACCAGATGACAAAAACGGACCTATGTCTAATGAACTACTAGTTAGAGTATGACTTCGAAGTAAAAATACAAAAATTTCTCAATATGAATCAAATATTTTTATTGAAAAATAGAACTTTACTAAAAACCTTAACTCCTCAACACTTCTATCATGTCTCTTAAAAGATGTAGGAAGGAGATCGAAGAGGATTACAGTTGTCGAATGTGTCGGTAAACTATTCCAAGTGAATAGTTTTGACTTTGTAATTGTAGTCATGTTTTAATGAGTGATTCGGTATCTGTCAAAACTCAAAAGAGTCAAAAGGTGACTGCAGAAAAAAGACAAAACTCTAAGTCAGTTACTATGGTGTAACGTAAATTAATGACACAGAGGAATCCGAGGATTGGACACTGTCAAGTTGCAAGAGAGGAACAGGAAGTACCAGAATGACAAACTCCTTATGATTAGTATAACATTTACAGGGATTTAAACAGACTATAAAAGAGTTCCAATCTGACCCCAATACCGAAACCCCCTTCTTATAGTGTCTCCATTATCTGGAAAGGTTATCGTAGGGTAGTCTCTTATGTGCTGTAGTCATACAGAATAATGATTACTACAATTGGAACTTAACCAATTCCACCAAAAATGGTCCAAAGAGATGATATTTACGATGACACATAGGGAAAAAGATCGATAAACAATATTCACTCCGTTAGGTCGGGTACGAGTGACTCTTCCCTTAATTTGATTGGAGAACCCTCTTTTGATCATACTTAAACACCTGTACACAAATTTTACGGTATCATCAATTCTTCATAAACCCTCCCCCCTTACCCCGATGAAACTCCGACATGTTTATAGGACTAAGAAGAATATAAAACGGGTGACTAAAATCGTAGAGACCCACCCAGAACGGACGTCGTCAATAATGACATTACTAGATAATTATCATTATCTTTTATTAAATTTTTTATTCGTAAAAGATAAAGGGAGTCAGGAGATTTATCTTAAGAACCCTGAAGGGACCACCCGGTCACCAATTCTGAAGTCCGAGGGTTACGTCCCCCGTGTCCAAACTAGGGACTAGTTCCTTAATTCTATGGTATATGGTGTGTCACACCTGTTTTTTTTTTTAGACGACAAATAAAAAAATAATTTAATGAATACTGAAGTACCCCTAAACAAAAAAACGACTTTAACAACATCGAAACCGGCAACTTTCAAGAAAGTCAAGCCGAGGAGACCGAAGACTGGAACAATTTTAGTGAAAGAATGAAGGACTATGGTGTTTACGAAATCCAAGTAAAACGTAAAAAGGACAGGGTCTGTATCTCAAGGAAAATGACCTCGGACCAAGGAACAAGACCTGCTACCATAAATCTTTGGTTCTAGACCCGTACTTCATACGAACAATGATGACTTACAGTCACGAAGATCTAAGAGAATCACCTGTCTCGATCCTTTACATAGATAGATGTCTACCACTGACGTCGGATCTTTAATTTTCTGCGAACGAAGAACCTTCCTTTCAATGCTGGTTGGATCTGTCGTATAATTTTTCGTCTCTGTGATGAAACGGTTGTTTCCAGGTAGATCAGTTCGAATACCAAAAAGGTCTCCAGTACATACCTACACTCTCAACCTGACATTTCTTTCGACTCGTGGTTCTTAACTACAAAAACTTGACACCACAACCTCTTCTGAGAACTCTCAGGGAACCTGACGTTCCTCCAGGTTGGTCAGGTAGGATTTCCTCTATTTAGGACCCACAAGTAACCTCCCTGACTACGACTTGGACTTTGAGGTTATGAAACCGGTGGACTATGTTTCTCGACTGAGTAACCTTTTCTGGGACTACGACCCTTTCTAACTCCCGTCCTCTTCTTCCCCTGCTTCTCCTACTCTACCAACCTACCGTAGTGGCTGAGTTACCTGTACTCAAACCCATTTGAGACCTTCAACCACTACCTGTCCCTGCGGACTACACGACGTCAGGTACCCCAACGTTTCTCAACTTGTGTTGACTCGCTGACTTGACTTGTAGACAGATGTAAACACATAGATGTCAACTCCGGACACTCTAGAACAAGGAAACGCTCCCCAGTTTGAACCCGAGGGACGTAACCTTCGTATCTCAGAATCGGTGACCTGGTGGTTCTTTCAGGGTTCAAAACTTAGACCTGTTAATATGTACGAAAAAGACAAAGGTTTCCAAGACAAGTAAAAGTCTAGACAGTGGGTAAAATTCCCATGGCAAACAACTCAAAAATGTTTACATATATGTGGACACATTGGTGTGGGTGTTAGTTCTATCATACTGGAGTAGAATTGAATTAATGTAGACGTTTCTGGGATAAAGGTTTGTTCCAACGTGAGTATCCATGTTGCACAATCCTGAAGATGTATAGGATAACCCCCTTGTTAGATTAGGTGCTGAGACTCGTACTTCTATACTTTAAGTAGGTACGACGTTACATATATTCATAAAACGAAGAAAATTTACTACTTATCATAGGATATCATACCTATAATGTGTTAAACAAATAGATAAGAAAACGAAGCCCGTATACTCAATGAAGGTCTAACCCCGACAATACCTATTTCGGAAAACATTATAAGTACACGTCTGGTGTTCTCGAACTCGTGGCTTAGGAGCAGTCACGAGTCCATAACAGTTCGAAAATTAAGATTGGTAAACTCATTTAGACATCACCTTTGAGTTAAACACCAAAAGTAAAAGTAAGGAGACTACTAGTCAAGTCAAGTCAAGTCAAGTCAGTGAGTCAGCACAGGTTGAGAAACGTTGGGGTACTTAGCGTCCTGCGGTCCGGAGGGACAGGTAGTGGTTGAGGGTCTCAAGTGAGTCTGAGCGCAGGTAACTCAGTCACTACGGTAGGTCGGTAGAGTAGGAGACAACAGGGGAAAAAGAGGGCGGGGGTTAGGGAGGATCGTAGTTTCAGAAAAGGTTACTCAGTTGAGAAGTGTATTCCACCGGTTTCATGACCTCAAAGTCGAAATCGTAGTAAGGAAGGTTTCTGGTGGGTCCCGACTAGAGGAAGTCTTACCTGACCAACCTAGAGGAACGTCAGGTTCCCTGAGAGTTCTCCTATTTACTTCAATTAGTCACAAAGCACATGAACGACTGGTAACGTATAAAAGAAACCACTTTACAAGTGAACTGAAACAATGTGTATAAAATAACCCAACGAATAGAATGCCCAAATCTGACAAACAATATATAAGACCTACGTTCAGGAAACAGACCATATATCTATATATATCATTTATAAAAGAGGGTCGGATACCGAATTGAAGAATAAAAGAATTTCCCTAGAAAAGTTCTCATCTTTAAAAGTTAAAATCAATCCTAGTTAAATACTCAAAGAAAAAAAAGAAAATACCAAGTACACAAAACGCAGGATGGAGAGAATCCCTTTTATTTTGCCTTCATTAGAACAAGTCCTGAAGTCTCTGTTCTTTCTCTCGTCCGAATACTTCACAGAGACTGGACGGACCTGTGATGAGACTGATGAACACTCACATCAGTTGGGGTACTTAACGTCGTGCGGTCCGACAATGGTCATTCAGCTCTATATCTATTCTAACTCTCACCCAGAACCTTAAAAACTCGGGGATCGACAGACTGGTCGGTACGGGTCAATAAAGTCAGTGAGTCAGTACAGACTGAGAAACACTTGGGGTACCTGACGTCGTGCGGTCCGAAGGGACTGGTAGTGGATGAGGACCTCGAACGAGTTTGAGTACAGGCAGCTCAACCACTACGGTAGGTTGGTAGGGTAGGAGACAGTAGTGGAAGAGGAGGACGGAAGTTAGAAAAGACCGTAGCCTCAGAAAAGGTTACTCAGTCAAGAAGTTAAGTCCACCGGTTTCATAACCTCCAAGTCGAAGTCGAAGTCGTAGTCAGGAAGGTTACTTATAAGTCCCAACTAAAGGAAATCCTAACTGACCAAACTAGAAGAACGTTAGGTTCCCTGAGAGTTCTCAGAAGAGATCGTGGTGTCAAGTTTTCGTAGTTAAGAAACCACGAGTCGAAAGAAATGCCAGGTTGAGAATGTGGGTGTGTACTTATAACCTTTTTGGTATCGAAACTGATCTACCTGGAAACAACCGTTCCATTATAGATCTTAGTCTGATGACGATAGTGGTGATAGTCTGGTGACGATCATATCGACCACTACTACAATCCTATCGTCCCCGTAGTCAAACAGAGGTATCAATTGTCCGAATACCCGAACCCGCTCAGTATATTGAAGAGGGTCTAATTACCCCCCTTCAGTCAGGACCAGACACGGAAGAATCGGTCAGATGACATCCTTATTCTACCTCTATTCCACCCATCAAATTACTCCAGACGAAGTTTAACGTCCGTCCGTGTGCTTCACACACCTTTATGGACGGTAGAGTAGAAGTATTTTGACACTCCATCTATACCAAAAGAAGTAAAAATATGTACCTCTTTAAAAGTATGTACCTCCGAACCTCTCCGATCCATTGAACAAGGTGACTTTCTTGACCCTTCACGACCTTAACTCTATCTACGAGGAGAAACGAAAGACGGTATTCCCACGATAGTAGACGTATAGACTTCAATAACTATAAAGAGGGTTGTGAGAAATAAGGTTAAATACGAAGTAGGTTGGGTCGTAAAGTGTACTACATGACACACATATTCAATTTATTCGTTCCACTATTGTATGTCGGAACTGCATGAGGAAAGGACTAAACCTTGGTCAGGTAACAAGGTACAGGCCAAGATTGACAACGAAGAACTGGACGTATGTCTAAAGAGTCCTCCGTTCAATCCACCAGACCATAAAGGTAGAGAACTTCTTAAAAGGTGTCAAATAACACTAGGTGTGTCAGTTTCCAAACTGTATCAATTATTTCGTCTTCATCTACAAAAATACCTTAAGAGTAACCTAGAGACCAAGGAGACGGAAAAGATTTAGGTCGAACTTGTAGACTTTCAAGAGCAAGTGTACGACAACTTCGGACCGAACCTCTTAAAACTCGTAATGAAACGATCACACACTCTACTCACGTCAACACGCTACCAAACTCGTAAGAAACCGTAACGGAAAGAAACTCTGACCTTACTTTTGACTGGAAAAGGTCAGGACACCGGTGACGACTCAAAAGGTTTAAACGACCGTATAACTCACGTCGTGAAAGTGTCGTAGTAGAAAACCCTAAAGTTTATCGAGTTGAGCTTAAGGTAGTGGAGGTGATCGAAACAAGTATCACTACGAAGGATTCCGGGTGAACTGAAGTGTGAGGTCCTACAGACCGAGATCCACTCACTAGTGTGGTAGCACCAATAGACCCAGGACTTCTAGANACAAGTATCACTACGAAGGATTCCGGGTGAACTGAAGTGTGAGGTCCTACAGACCGAGATCCGCTCACTAGTGTGGTAGCACCAATAGACCCAGGACTTCTAGAAAAAACACATCAAGAAGACACATAAGAACGGTGGAGAAGATTATAGAAGACGAAGACAATCCAGGTACGACAAAGACAGGACATACCTCGGGTAGAAACGTACTTTACAAGGGAACCATAGAGATTAAAAGAACTTCTCGAGAGATCAGAAAGGTCAAAATAACAAAAGGAGATAAAGAAACGTAACTAGTGAATCCTTCCAAAAGAATAGAGAGGAACAATAAAAAACCTTGAGACGTAAGGTAACCCATATAGAAAGGAAAAGAGGAAACGGAAATCGAAGAGAAGAAACCAGTCGATACACATTCCGAGAAGTCTGTCAGCAAAACGGAAAAACGTAAAGAAAAAGAACCCCACCAGTTGGTACGAGTCCCGAATTGTTTATAATACTGAGTGTTCTACTTTGTCGTAACACTTTTCCAATTACACTGTAGTCTCGACGTTAAACGAGTGTTTGATCACGACTATAGTCAAACATCGGACCTTAATATTTGTCCTTAGGGGGTTTGACGTTAAACTTCAGAGCGGACACCTCACTAACGTGACAGACCCCGGAAAAGGGTAGACCCGGAGGTCTAACGACCATATACCCTGGAGGGTCACGACAAACTCAGACCTATAATCAGCCGGGTTAAACCACTACAAACACGACAATGATAGAAGTTGGCAAAGATAAATAAAGAAAAAAAAAAAAAATACTAACATATAACTTTCATCTATTAAGAGACAATTTATAACTTTAATAAACACATGTCGATCACTACAAAAAACAATTGTTTAGGAATCTTCGACTCTGTTTTCAATTTTCAAAACCAAGTGGTTGGAGTTTCAGTACCAGAAGATCGTCAAAATCAAAATAACAAATCCAGGAATGGGTAAAACCCCATAAAAACATACACCTCTAACTCCCAAAAAAAAAAAGTATATCGGTAGGTTAACCAGATCTTAGTAAATAACTTTTCTGATCAGTACCATGTAATTTTATGGAATATAGAAACAGTTTAGTTGAATGAAGGTACGTACGCACCTAAATGAAGACTGAAGGATTATACAGATAGGAATACGGTCATAATGTACAAAACTAATCATGGCAAATTATTTTGAACTTTAGTCCATCATGTTCAAGGATTTAAAAGGGAAGGGAAGTTATAAAAACCAATAAGATCCAAAAAACGTAAAGGTACATCTAAAATCTCAGGCGAACAATTAAAGACGAGGGGGTCTCTTCGGGAACCCCTAAAAATAATCTAAACGTAGTTTAGACATCTAGTAGTTAGCTCCCATTAACTGTATACAGGTTATAACTCAGAAGACTGGATACTCGTACTATATCAGTGGTAAACAAACCATCAAAAATCACATATTCAGAATGTGTATGAAGTGACTTAAATAAAGGTTCATAAAACCCCCATGATAACATTTACTATAAAAGGTGAAGTCAAAGATCGACAAATAAAAACCATATACCTTTATATTAATTAAAATTATACAATTGAAACATAGGACGTCGAAACGAATGAAGTGAATAGTGCGATCACTGAAGAAACATCTAATAAATTCTAAAACATACATACATTAACACGACGGATCTTTATTTCTGTCTACATGAAGAAAAGGTCGGACCTACGAAAATACGAAGACCCAGAAGGATAAGATCACCGATCCTGGAGGTCATTTTAGAACTTATCTCTATTACTATCCTCTGTAGAAAGAGTTATTTTCTACTATTCTGTTAATCTATCGACATACTTTTTGTTTACTTGAGATCACTAAGGATCGAGATACACCCAAGACCCTTAAAAAGGCACATGTCGAGGGACCATTAACGAGACAAGGGTCTATAAGAAACGAGTCGGAACCTATAAATGGGATCAGACGTGTCCAACCTTAGGTCGGTTTCTAAGTTCCCCTGGTACGTCTAAAATCTTCAAGAAAGAGACGTACTGACAGAAAAGAGACCATAAGACAGGACTTTTAAGACCCGTGGAACCAGAGAGGTTTGAGGTCAAAGATAGAGAAGTTGGGTAACTCTCAAGGAAAGGACTTGAGACGAACCCAAGTGGGTGAGATGAGACGTAAGGTCTTTGACGGAGGTACGTCTTCTAACCTCAAGTCAGACTAGAGTAAACAAAGAGTAGTGAGTCAAGACTCAACGCACAACAGGTTTCAGACTTTTGTCAACAAACTAACAGACATAAACTCCTAAGGTTGTAAACATCAAGAGTCCGTACATTTGGAGACCACTGAGTATAGGCACACAACAACCACTAAAAACTGACGTCCAAGCAGTAGAAACCCGTAGTTAGTGTTCCCAGAGGTAACCCTTGTGGAAGGGGGTCTCTCCTAAACATGAACCAACCCTCGGTCTCTCCATGTAAACTAGACCTTGGGAGGGGTCGTCTGGGAGAGTTCTTAGACTCTGAATTAAATCCTCGTGGTCGAAGTCGAGGGGGTCGGACGTCCACCGAGGGAAACCACAACGGTTATTCATATAAATGGAAGTCCAGGTATAGTGGCAACCCAAAATCGAAGAACACTAAAAAAGGGGGAATAAACTTATCAGAGATTATAAGATATTCGAATCTTTAGGCAAGTTTTCAGACACAATATTAAATAGGTCCAAACTCAAAAAATTGTTCTTCCGAAAAGGTTCATAGAGCAAACGGTAGTACAACCTTAGTCTTCAGGACCAGTAAGTAAGAGGTAGACAGGAAAATAAATAGGTGGGTAACTAGTAAAGACATGCGGAATGAGTAAGAGGTAACTGGTGGTGTGACAAGGGTCGAGGACGTTCTACGAAGTCTCTCTTGTTCTCTTCCACGAACGGAAAGTCCTCACTGTATCAACTCTTTCGTAGAGATTGTGAACCTGGGAGAAAATTTTACGGGGAAGAAGTGGACGGTCGGGAAGGAAGGAAGTACCGATACGAACTGGGACCGTAGCGTCCCGGGTCAAAACTCGCCGAGGGTCACGCCCTTTCCGAAACAGGTACTCGATCTGAAGTCACCCAGGTCCCGGTGAGCTGGCCCCTGGAGACAGAGTGGGAACTTGGGTGGGGACGGGGAATGTACCATTGACCAGATGGACGCCGGAGTCGGGGTAGGTCTGAAGGAAAGGACTTTGAGGTCGTCGACTACCCCACCACCCCTTTCCTCTCTCTCCGTTCCCAACCTTCTTACACTCATCCCTGTGTGACACCCCACAGACCCAGATCTCTTGTCCTAGTCGTCCACGTCGGGCCCAGTCTTGTCCGGACCGTCGTATACGAGTGTCAGGGACTTTGTTCGGAGCGAACAATTTCCTCTTTTGTTTCGTCGGGTAGAAAGAGACGCATCTGAAGTACGTAGAAACTCCGAACACCGAGGAATTCCCGGGTCCACCGACGACGACAAGCACACAGACCGGTCCGACCGACGGTCGGGCACGGGACAGAGAGCGGGAACGTAGGGTCACAAACTTCGTTATTTAGTGGGTGTGCGACAGAGACTCCCCTTTCTCCAGAGTTGGAGGGCCCCGACACGTCTTTGTCCCGAGGGGCGTGTTTGTGCGAGGAAGGGTGGTGTCTGGCCGTCGGAGACATCGACTTTTCCTAGCCCCCACCATCAAACGCGTCACCCCCATGACGACTCCCGCCATTTCCCTACTCTCTCTTACTTCAGACAAGACGGGTCGCCGGAGTCCTTATTCCACTCTCGTTTCCGGATATAAAGGACATTCAGTCACGAAAGGTTTGAACGCGAACGGACACTGACTGGACCTCCAGAAAGAGTCTCGTCTAAGACTAGCCCCCCGTCCCCCGCGATATCACCCCGGACTCCCAACAACAACAAGTCAACGAGTCAACACAGGCTGAGAAACTCTGGGGTACCTGACGTACGTCGTGTGGTCCGAAGGGACAGGAAGAGACAAAGGGCCTCAAACGAGTTTGAGTACAGGTAACTCAGCTACTAGGGACTCCCTACGTCCTGATTATTCGAGGGACCCAACCGGTGTGCCGACCAGGTCTCCAGTGCTCACCCCTCCGAAGTCCCAAAACAGGGGAATTTCCCAGTGACACGATCTCCGACCACCTCGACGAGGGACCTTAGTAGACCTCTCGAAATTTCCACGGACCGGGGTGGGGTCCACAGTGATTTAGTCGTAGAGATACGGTCCCGATCCTGAAACACACGAAAACAAAGATTACGAGGGGGTCCTCCACACTTCCACGTCAGTCCTAACTCTTGGCGACCCGACCTAATGTCTTTCAGCTGGGAGTGGAAGTTTAAGGCACGTACGCTCGTGCGAGTCAGCACAGTCTGAGAAACGGTCGGGCACCTGACATCGGGAGGTCCGAGGAGACAAGGTCCAGTACTGGCTATTGAACGTGAACCCCTTCTTACTGACCTTTGTCAAATCGTAGTGTGAGAAGGGTCCTCGTAGACGTAAAAGTGGTCCCCGGACAAACCGGTATTTCCTTATCGTCACCACCTAGAGGCCCCTCCTTGTTCACCGGACCGCTCCGGACACTAGCGCAAGGTCGCTAAAGTACGAGACCGGAGCGCAGAGCCGGGACTCGTCGTCTTGAGGACAAAACCAGGCAGACAAGACGGGTCTTAAGGGTCTCCAGGACGTCGAAAGGTGCCGAGTCCCCGCAAGAGAGGAGGTGAGGAAATAGCAGACTCACTTTCTCCGTCGACCCCTGGGAAGGGGCGTCTTCCGACACGAGGGGCAACCACTGGGGTGTGGTGGTGACTCCTGTCATCCTTACTCCACGATTCCGGGGCCAGAACTCATCTAGGGAGTTCCGGACGTGTAGACGAAAGGTAAGGGAGACGTCGTCCGGTCGACTCGTCTCGGAAAGAGAAACCTCGGGACCCTTCTAGTCTAGACTTCCGGCCCAAGTCCGGTGGGAGGTAGGAGTCAGGGGGTCCTTAGTAAGGAGACTCTGGGAGACGAGAAGGGGTACTGGGGGGACCCTCCACCGACCGAGTGCGATGTCACCCCCCGTTTTACCACCTCCACCGTGTGTACAACCAAGGCACCTCTTAAGTCCTTCACTCTGCCAACTCGGTAAATTTTTCTTTTCTTTGGACGACACATCATGCCCCTCGAGTCGAGTCGTGAGACACTACTGGATCCACCTACCCTACTCCTCACCCCGCCCTCCCCTCCCTCCCGGTATATCGACTAGGTGAAACAACGTGTCGTCTTTGATTGTGTTGATATGGGGTCATTTTTCTCCCCCAGTGTGTTCGTAGTCCCTTTCACTCTCACAGAAGAGGTGGAGTAGACACTCCTAGCGGTGCTCCAGTGGGTCCCGTTCACAAGTCTTCCGACTTCAGAGCAGGAGTTAAAGTGACGGTGGAGCTAGTGACAGTGGTGGTCCGACCATTCTCCCGTCGAGCCGGTGTACAGGTCCTAGGACAACGAGAGTGGGTCCGGGGATCCCCGTCTCTCTCGTTCCTGGGACATCCCACCCCTACCTCGAGAACCCTAGTCCGAGATGAAATTCCTTACAGTCCCAGTATTCCTGTCGTTTACACGTCACGAACGACTGGTCTCACAGTGACTGTGAGCGCATCACAGGGGAGCAGCAACCCCGTCACGTGACACCGTCGACCCTCGGACCGGGACGGAAATGGAATCCACCGAGTACCTCGGGGAAACTCGACCAAAAAAGGAAGACGTTTCATCCCCGTTATTTCATTTTTAACCTGACCCGTTTGAGTTCGTTTGGTAGGTCGGATTATTGTTTGTCACATATTTACCACCGTGTGTAGAGAATAGGTAGGACGGTGGTAGGTAGGTAGGCAGGCATACATATGGGTAAGTACGTAGACAAATGGATAGTGGACAGACAGATTAGGCATACTACCTTCCTAGGTCACCCAGAATGTGGACCCCTCGGACAATCGAGACAACTAAGACCTAGGAGAGGGTCTCTAGGATTAAGTAGTCAGACACTACCCCGGGTCTTTATACGTACAATTTGTTCGAAAGACCCACTATGGAGATCTCCACCAGGAGTCTGGGGAGAGTCTCTTGTGACTGGATCCGGGAGTGGGGTAAAACGGCTCCTCCTTTACCTCCGTCTTCTCCCACTGGTAGTAGACACACGGAACCACTAAGGCTCAGGAACCAATCCTGAGCCGGATTGGGGACGGAGACACTCACGCCACGCACACACCACTTACCCCCACCTCCACCCCAACACAGTGGTCCCCGGGGCCGCCGTCGACCGTCGGGTGGTGCGACGGGAGAGAGGACGTGGGAGGGACGGGTGGTCGTGACGGGGTCGAGGGTGTGACTCGGACAGCTCCTCGTCCCTAAATAAGGAAACCCGGTCGAAAGGTGGGAAATAAAGGACACAATAAATACAGGGAACGAAAATAGAGGACGGACCGACCGGGCGTTCCGGGTAATACAGCGAAACCGGTACCGGTGTAGTTAGAGGTCGGGGCCCCCAGGCTCGGGGGGTCGGGTAGGAGGAGTAAATAAAGGGTTCAGAGGAGTTCCGCGACGGCCGTCGACAGGGGTGCACGCCTACCGGAGAGCCCACAACAGGAGTCTCCCCTGGTAACACTTCCCCGGCACCCGGGTAACCTAGTCTGGCCGACGTCCTCCGAGCAGACCCCGTGTCTTCACTCCACTGGCAAGTCCTTAGTCGTAACACCTCTCCACGTCACCCGACCGACAGTCCGGAAGGACAGGATCGGGTCTCCACGGGTTCCTCGAGGGAATCTGAATCTGTTCCTCGTCGGGCAGAGGTCCGGAGTGACTGAGGTAGACACGGTACCCCCGACCCCCACCCGGCCCGACTGGGTCTATGGTCGAAGGGCCCGAGGTCATATCCACTGTCGAGAAAGGTTTGACACAAAATATTTAATCGTTTACAAGTACTGTTTGTTGTCCTCCGTCAAGGTATTAGACAAATCCTTCAAGACCCAACTTGTCTCTACATCTCTTCGAAGTTTTTCTATACAAGTGGAGTATTAGGGGTCTTTGAACTTACACTGGAATAAACCGTTTTCCCAGAAACGTCTACATTAATTCGATTCCAACAACTCTACTTTCCCGAAGGGTGTACCGTGAACACCATTTCTTGGACGGACGGTTACGTCCTCTGTATTCTCTACGCCCAAACTAGGGATCCAACCCTTCTAGGGACCTCCTCCCGTACGTTGGGTGAGGTGACAAGAACGGACCTCTTAGGGTACCTGTCTCCTCGGACCGCCAGATATCCAGGTATCCCAACATTTCTCCACCTGTACTGACTTCTCTGAATCGTGTGTGTGTGTGTGTGTGTGTGTGTCTACTTTAGCAAAACCTAAATCACTTCCGGATTCAGGGCACTGTACACTTTCCATCTCTCTCGAACCTCTGAGTCTGTGTATGTGAGACTTCGTCCCACGGTAGAAACTCGTCGACTCAGACAAGTCGACTTCGACCCCACCCCGACCTGGACCTCTGAATGGATGTCGGTGACCCCCTCCGTTCGTCACGGGATCTCAGACTTAACTCCGTGTCTAATGTGTGGATCAGAGGTCAGAGTTCGTAGTGGGGTGAAGACCCAGAGACACGGTTCACTGTTTTCGAGGTAAATAACCGGAATGATACACGGTCTGTCAGACAATTTGTGAGAGGTATTTGATAGAGTAAATTAACCCATCGAGTCACCATTTCTTAGGTGGGTGATTACAACCTCTGCACCCAAGCTAAGGGCCCAACCCCTCTAGTGGACCCCCTCCTCTATCGTTGGATGAGATCATAAGAACGGATCTCTTAAGGTACCCGTCTCCTCGAACTGTCTGATGTCAGGTGCCCCGACGTTTTCTCGACCTGTACTGAATTGCTGATTTGTGTTGTTTTTTTGGGGTACTATACGCCAATGACAGTGAGGTAGGTTGTGTTCTCCTAGTCTGCGAGACCCTCCAGCACATTGTGTTGGCGCGACACCTAACGTGTGGTAGACTGTTTCCGGACCCATATTGGTCGTTACTGTTAGTTGTACAAACTGTTGTCCCCGAAACCCTGAGACTGGAGAATTAATTCCACGGCGGGTCCTCGGACGGGTCACGGCTGGTCGACTTGTAGGTGAATATTGGTTTTGTTCATATATGACCTTAGTACAACCCTTCTGTCATCCGTGGTTGTCTAAGGTCGATAAGAAAGGGAACCACAATAAAAGTAATAGTTAGTGAGGAGGACCCTGATACCCCTCTCGCTCCGTAAGACAAGATAAAGTGTGAGGTAGGTCCAAAAGATTCGAGACTAAACGTCCAACAAAACGACGAGTTCGCAGACGTTCCCGAGGACTGACGGATGTCCTTCATGAGGTGGAGGAGACGGCCAGTATCGAGAACTCCTGACCGAGGTTCGATGGAGACGTCCACCTAAAGGGAGGAGGGGAGGTTCCTTCGGAAAGAGGAGACCCGACGAAGGAGCGACACGGGGACCTGTTCGGTACGTGGAGGGAGGCACCCGGAAGTGACTCGGTAAGTGGGAGAAGTCTACGGAGAAGTGACTTGACAGGAAGTGCCGACGATCTTAGGTTGGAGGTTGGAAGTCTTATGAGACTGTAAGTCCCCGTGGGTGAAAACTTTTAGGATGTTGAGAGGGATGAACGAGTGTGAACAAGTGTACGGTGTATCGTAGACAAAAACGGAGGGTCGTCGGGTCAGTGTTTTAGTTGTAGAGCTACAGTCCTTCGGTACCGAAACGAAGATTCAGTCGTGAGGGGTTTGAAATTACACGGATACTAAGTGAACCCCTAGAACACTTTTACTCTAGGTCTAAGTAGTTCTGTCCTACTCCACACTGGTCGGGGTCCCACTACGACTGGTGTGAACCTTGTCGTTCGGGGTACGGAGAGTCAGAACCCTCAAATATTGATTTACGATGTAGACCCGGAGTGGGGCTCAGAGAATTAATCGGCACCCATCAGACCCGCGACACAAAAATTTTCGAGAAGCCCACTAAGACTACCCGTCGACCCCGATTCTCAGTGACCCGGTCGTGGTACCAACTCCTACGAATCTGATCTTCGAGAACCTCCTGTCACTGGACTAGGACCTCTGTTCCTCGTCCGACCCCTCCGACTCCATGGTATCGTAAAGTACTACTTTTCCTTCACTTTCAGTAAATCAACACAAGTCGAGAAAACGTTTGGGTACCTAATATCGGGTGCTCCGAGGAGCCAGGTACCCTAAGAGGTCCGTTCTTGTGACCTCACCCAACGGTACTGGAAGGGATGGTCCTTGACTTGGGTCCAGAGGACACAACGTCCGTCTAAGAAATGGTAGACTCGGTGGTCTCTTTGGTACCAGTCCCGTGAAGCTCTTGTAGTTCCCTCTCATGGGTGCGGACTGCTGGGTCGGTTTTCCGTAGAGATTTGGACGTCTTGGCCGACGACCCTCGACTCGGGTTCTTCTACAATCGGTCCTCGAGGGAGGAAGACGGGTCGTCGGGTCACCCCAGTCAACCAAGTCTTCCTGAGGACGGGACCGTGGGTCCTTTGTCCGATGACACACCTCAATCTTCCACGTCCCACGGGAGACGACCCTCCAAACTCGATAAAGAGAGGTCTCTGAGGGTCCCACTTCACTGGTCTCTACCTTCCCATGTCACCCTTGTATATGACTCCGGACGAAGAGGATTGGGAAGCTTTACCCCCCTCTAGTTCCGTCCGGTCCTACGAGACACAGAGAAGACAGAAGACTAAGGTCCTACCCTTTATAAACTGGTGTGTCTTTAATGCGGTTCAGGGAAGGTGGAAAAACAAGAGTAGTGGTACTAGTAGAAGCAGTCCACTGTACTTCACCGAGTATGATCTCCATTGTCCTGATTTTTGTAACTACAAACGAGATACATGAGTTCTCCCCGACCCGAGGCTCGTGGGTGTCTAGGACCAGACCTAACGAGACACCAAATATTGTGTGTCTCCAGTCACACCCCAGTCGTAGTCGTCACTACCCTCAATCTGAAGTCAGACCTCGGTCCCGGTCCCCAGTCGGATACCGACTCTAGGTCCCAGTAGAAACGTCTCACCCCCAGTCGGACATAGGTCACAACTCCGAGTCATTGGTCCCTTCGTGGTCGACCGTCCAGACAGAGTAATGTTCATTACCGGTGTGCAGACGGATACCACTTCCTCCGGACACAGATCCTCTGGACCCGTCCTCTCTTCTCTTCTCTCATCTTGAAAGGTCAAAGGAGGTCGAGGGGGTCCTACCGACGAGGTCGAGCAGTGGTCTGACTCCCTGGCTCCCAGGTCCGTAGTCACGTGGCACGTAGGCTCCGGTCAGGGGACCCGTACTAGGTGTCTCCCGGGTTGGGGACCCGAGGTCCAGTCCCGGGTCACGGAGGAAGAGTGCAGATGACCGAAACTGTGTACGAGGCCTGGTCCTTTATACCCGTCATGACGCCCCTGCCCCAGGTAGATCGCAGTAAAACCCCCACAACTCTGAGTCGGACACCTCTCCGCACCCTTAACCGGGACGGTATCTGGTCCCTATACTTTCGACCCCAGACTCCCACCTAAAGTGTCCATACACCGTGAAAGACACTAACATAGTCTAAGAATCTCCCCGGTATTAGGTTTTTGTATCAATTCTTAGTAGCGAATCCGGGCAGGAGTTTTAGGTGGGAGGGTGTTGGACACAAACAATATCGAAAGAAGTCTATGGTGACTGTTTGTTATTTGATATGTGACATATAAATATCATGGGTTAAACTATTTAAAGTTGTACACAAATATGACACTGTACTAGTGGTGTCAATTCTATTACTTGTATAGGTGTTGGGAGTTTTATTTAGACGGAAGGTAGTGATATATATTTTAATCTTAAAATATAATTACCTTACTATGTGAAACCCCCCAGGTCAAAAAGGTACGTTGAAAAAAATATAAATACGTATGATAACACATATAGTTATCAAATAATGAATAATAACGACTCGTTATAAGGTAACACACCGAAATGGTGTCAAACATATAGGTGCGTAGACAACTACCTACAGACTCAACAAAGGTCAAAAACCGATAATGTTTACTTCAACGACACTTGTAAACATTGATTCACAAACACATCTGTATGCGAGAGTGACCCGAAGGGACCACCGAGTCTCCATTGCTTAGATAGACGGTTACGTCTTCTGTACCCAAACTCGGGACGCAGTCCTTCTAGGAGGTCTCTACCTTTACCGTTGGGTGAGGTTATTGGAACGAACCCTCTTAGGGTACCTGTCTCCTCGGACCGTCCGATGTCAGGTATCCCAGCGTCTTCTCTGTGTGAACTGAATCGTTGATTTGTTGTTGTTGAGTCAAAGAAAAAAAAAAAAATTCGAAATCACAGTAAGAAATTTTTTATATATAATAACTAAAGAAAAACCAACGTACCCAGAAACGACGACGAGTCCGAAAGAAAACACCCCTCGTCTCCGATGAAAGACCAACACCACACTCGAAGAGTAACGTCACCGAAGAGAACAAAGTCTCGTGTCCGAGTTATCAACCCCGTGTCCTCGAAACAAGGGTCCGTACACCTTAGAAGGACCTGGTCCCTAGCTTGGGTTCAGGGGACGTAACCGTCCACCTAAGAGTTGGTGACCTGGTGGTCCCTTCAGGATTGAGTGAATGATTAAGATCCTAGAAGAACAGCCAAGTTGCCCCAAAAGACACATATCCTAACTTCTTCCTTAAGTATCCCGGACCTGAGGTGAAATCCGGACAAGTACGACTAGTACGAGCCGGTGGAAAGGTTACCTGAGACTTGAGACACAAATCACGGATACTTTTGTTGTTGTCTTCCTATTCTGGGGGAGGTCTGTCCCCTTGGAACTTCTAGTGTAGATCCAATGAGTCGCGGATTCTCTTTTGTATGCGATTAGTGGGGAAGGAGGTCTGTCCGGAATTTATAAAGACATAGTTAACCTCCCATTGGAGCCCAAATAACTACTAACCGATTAACAAACTGACAAACTCGTGTACTCGTGTATCATACACTTAGTACCCCAATGACCCTAACATAAAAGGAACCAAATACATTCAGAGTTCCTTAAACCTCACCACCCAAGTCTGTGCATGTGTACCCTATATTTTCTAAAAGTATTTACGACCAGCCCCAGGAACCGACTCTCCTCTGAGACGGAACCCGGGCGGCCACATTATGTGACGTGAGGTGACAGACGTACCAGGAAGACTCACTCAAACAAAGGACCTTACGCATCGATGTTGTCCTAGTACAATAAACGTTTATTTCTGTTAAAACGAAGACGGAAAGGTTAGATCCACAACAAACAAAAAGAACGAACTAACGTGACCGAAGTTGTGATCATGGTACAATTTATCCTTACCAAGCCCACCCGAAGGAACGGAAGGAAGGTTAGTATATATCGTTCCTCCATAAGTCAGAAAGTGACTCACTTTCGAAAATAAACGGGACCATCCAAGACCCGTTGGAGTTTTCCCACCGTAAAATCCTGACAAACCTCCTGGAACCTTAATCGGAACCCGTCATGCGAGAAGAAAAGGGGAAAAACCAAGTCTGGAGTACCTCTGAGGGTCAGGGAACTCCCGTCTCTACAATACAAACTAAGACCAAGGAGTACGATAAGGACTGCACCGACCATCCGAACTGTCTAAGAATCGTGGTTGGTTCAGTGACTTAGAACGTCTTTCCCGGATACACTGTACGGGAAGAAACGAGACAGGGGAAACGAAAGGAGGATTGGGTTTCCGTCGGTAGGAAGGGAGGAAGGGAAGACAAGGGGAGGTCTTTGGACTTACCTTCCGCTGTACTTTCGTTTCCCTAGTCCAAAGGACTCGTAGTTCAAGGAAAGTGCTTCTCAGGAGTAAGTTTTTATTTGGACACCCCTCCTCCCCGCCTCCCACTGACTCTGTCCTCCCTCGACAATCGTATCGAGACGAAGGTCCGACATAAAAATCCCGACCGTAAATCCGAACCGGACCCCTGTTCTCCGACCTTTTACGTTCCATAAAGGAGAAGGACAGTCGACTCTGTGACACACACTCACACACGTACTCCGGGGACGGTGGAAGGGTGAATTGTGGAGGGGCTTACCGTTTGTTCTACGTGAAGGAGGTGACCGGATGAGAGACGAGACGAGAACCGAGCCGACTAATGGTCAGGAAGTCAGGACAGAGTAGAACCCTGTGAGAGCTCCAAGAAGGGGTCTGGTATCGTGTTTGACGAAGGACGTCCCTCTCCTCGTGGAACAACGGAACCCCCACCCGAGACGTCAGAGATCGTAGGACGTACCCTCTGAGTCACCACTGTATTGACTAAGTGAACAAGCTAATAAATAAGTGTACAACGATCGGCACACCGAACACACTCAATGAATTGACGAGGCACGGAGTCAAAGGAGTACACATTTTACCCCTATTATTGTCTTGGACGAAATATTCTCACAACGTTCCTAAGTCACGTAGTTATAACTATTTCACGAATTTCACCAAGGACCATCCATTACTCCCGAGACATTTACCATCGACAATGTTAGACTCACGGATAACGTAAAGTCGGAACTCGAACCCGTCCCCGACCCCAACCTCGACGTCACGACTTGATTTGTCTATACCAGAGACTGGAAATAAACGAATAAGTTAATCTCTGAACCAACGATGGAAAGTCTTAAAATTTAAGAGTTGGAGTCGAAATCTGGGCCCGGGACGAAAGAGAGGTACCTCCTTTTCCAGAGAAAACGGGTAGTGTTCCACTACTTTATATATTAGTCTCTCCGTTACTGTAACTACAATTATCGTGAAACACCTTAAGAATCACTAAAACAGGGAAGAGACGAAACATTTCAATAAAGTGAAAAGTGGCAGAGTAAACGGAATAAATACTTAACCTTCCCTCCTGTCAATGACACCTACTAGTAGTCCAGACAGGGACGGGAAGAAAGGGTATTTGTCTTAGTAGAGAAATAGAGAGGAACGACAGCCGCCGGACGAAGGGCGACGCCTACCGTGCGGGACCTCAACACGTCACGTCTCGGACAAGTCGACATATTGGATCGGACGAATACTCGGTGACTTCGTGGATTACAGGGTAGAGGACTCAAATACGTTTCGTCCTTTTTTTTTCATATTGTAGTCAGTCGAGTTTGTCCTTACTTTTTTTCGTTTTATTGTGAATAGACTAAGGAGGGGAGGAAGGGAGGAGGGAGGAGGGGGCAGGGGTGGGGTTGACACAGTAAGGGACTCGAACCTACCAATAAGATGACAACCAAAGAAAACGGGTTCTGAATTAAGTCGTCTCCGAACAACTGTAAGGGTCAGAAGGTAAACGTTTATAAATAATTTGTGTTACCCGATCCGTGGTACCATGTACGACTCTATGTCACTCCGGCTCCAGGAACGAGAGTACCCCACACGTAATCTCAAGTTCCTCTATCTATTCTTTGTCCGTCTGTCTCTCCGTCCTGTCACAGGTTCTCCCAATCCATGTCACATCTGTCAGTAATGACCGAGACCTACACCCCTCCACTCCCAATACATGTCACATCTGTTAGTGTCTCTCAGGACCTACACCCCTCCACTCCCCCGGTCATCTGACTCCCCTCCCTTCTGTAGAGACCTCTCCACTGTGGCCTCAACTCACTGCACCCGTAGGAGTGTGACCGGGCCGGTCCTTCCCGACTCGGTGGAAGATACGAACCGGAGGAAGGTAGCGGGGGACGAGAAAGAGATCTGGTGGCGAGATGAAGGGCGGAGGACTCTTTTTTCAGAGGTCACCGGAAAGTAGACTTCTTGCCTCCACCACAAGTCAGCGAGTCAGTACAGGTCGAGAAACACTGGGGCACCTGACGTCGTGCGGTCCTAGGAGACAGGAAGTGGTAAAGGGTCTCGACCGAGTCGAGTACAGGTAGCTCAGCCACTACCATAGGTTGGTAGAGTAGGAGACGACGGAGGAAGAGAACGGAAGTTAGAAAGGGTCGTAGTCCCAGAAAAGGTTACTCTGTTGAGAAGTGTAGTCCACCGGTTTCATAACCTCTTGTCTCCACCTCCGAGTATTTAGAAGTAAGTCTGACTTTGTCTGTCTAGGTTCGTCTCTTTCCTCAGGAAATCCAGAGACTCACCTACAAACCCCACCCAGAGGGGAGACTCGGTCGACAATGTACCTATACACTCCCAGTGGAACTTCCCTCAACACGTACGGACGGTCCGAATGAGTTTCCACCGGATCCGACCTTACTACCCTTTTGGTCCCAGTGATCCAGTTCGACCACTTCTTCTTATCTTAAAAGAGGTGAGGGATATTCTTGTTACACATCTTCGCTCTATCAGTACCCAAGGTTTGGGGTACGGTCGGAGAATGACCGACCGATTCAACCCCTTCCATGAACTGGAGAGACACAGAATCCATGGAACAAACAATATTCCCCGTTCTCCATTAGCATATATGGGGGTGCCCACGAGACTCCTAGGTCACTCAAACATGTGTGTCGCGAATCTCGTCGTAAACCTTACGCACTCGTACACACAAGTCGGACTAGAGTAAAAAGTTCTCCTAATAGATAGGTGACCGTTCAAAAGAAGACACACAGTCTCTGGAGACAAGGTTGCCATGTTTACGTCAGAAGTAAGAGAGCATTCTCCGAACGGGACCTTCTCTTCTCAACACGTACCTAGCCCCCTTTACAGACTCACACAGAAAAATTATATACCTTCCTCTTGGTCGTGTCGTGCGTACCCTGTATACGGGTGTAAAGGGCCCAACACACGTAGTTTCAAAAATCGAACTTCTACACCCATAGGTGTAAACGTAGAGATTTTCCTTCAAGAAACAACTCAAGATATTTACTTCCAAAAATAAGGAAGAGAGGTGGGGGAGTAGGTAGGTAGATGGGTAGGTAGGTAGGTAGGTAGGTGGGTAGGTAGGTAGGTAGGTAAGTTGTAAGATATCGTGAAATAAAAAAACGATCCACAACATGACGAAAAACGAATAAACAAAACAAAGTGGTTCCGTTTGGAATCAGGTCCAAGTACTCTTTTTTCTGGGATGTCGTTTCGAACACACGATTACGAACTAACACCCTATGTTAGGGTTTTTCGTTCTCACTCCACCCCACCTGCATCCTGTCACTCCTTCTTTTCGTTTTGGTTCCACTAGACAAGGACCCGGCCGGAGTCGAAGAGTCTTTTGTGTCGACCAACGAGTCAGTACTCCCAGCAGGGACCTCTCCAGGACGCCTTCGTGACATAGCCCGTTCGGCGACTCCCGCCTCTTTCTTGTCCGCCGTAGAAACGACCGGGAAGGCGTAGGTGGTCCGTCGACTGACGAGACATCAAGATCTGACATAACGAACCGGGGAGGACCGTCGGTGACGCCTTCGACCTCGAACCACCCAGGGCACCTCAGACTGGGACCCGTATCACCCACAGTCCCAAAGGTAAACACCGACACTACGTTCGACAAGTGGGTGGCAGTGCGGGTCCCCTCCGGCTCGACTACCCTCGATTCTTCCTTTGTTTGTCTCCTCGTCTCCGGTTCGTGGTGACCCTTTCCGGTGAAATCTGTCCCCAGACTCTTACGGAGACCTCGTTATCATAAACTCAACTCCGGACTTCCTAATCTACCTCGGGATTCCTTTTGGCCTCCTTCCCGTGAGCGTCTCCACCTTGACCGGTACGTCTCCGGGTACCTACGAGCACACAACTCCGGCACTCTCGTCCACCCCGTCGGCCTCTCCCATGACCCCCACTCCGGCCTCTGGGGCCCCCGGTCGGGGACTTCTCGAAGGCCCACCCTACACCTCAAACTTAAAATAAGACTCTCGGTAAACTCCCAAACTCCGTCCTCACTGGAATCCGTTTCACGTCGAAAGTTTCAGTCCCACCAGCGGTGCACTTGTCTATCAACTCGCGGTGGAACCTTTTCAATAGAGTCACAGGTCCGACCCAAGACGGTGGTAGACTGACACACCCTGGGGTCCTAGTAGAGGGACTCGGAGGACGGAGGTACGTCCGTTCTCCAGGACCCTCCGGACCTACCTCCCCACGTCCCCTATCCTGGGGGGTTAGAGTCCACCCCTTTTGCCGTCACAACCTTCGAAGACAAGACACAGACACCTCTCCCTTCCTCCCTGGCACAAGTTGTTGTCGTTTGGGGTGACCGGGATTTTACGTCTCACCACTCCGAAAAGCGGAAAGAAAGACAACCAGACACCTCTCCCTGGGTCCCGAGCGAACCACCAAAGCTCCGAGACCGGTCCTCAGACGGGACCACTGCAGGAGTGGACTGACGACTTTCCTCGAGACTCAATTAGTGGAAACTTTGACGCCTTGTCAGAAGAAAAAAATTTGAAAAAACATCTAACACCATTTTGTTAACTGGTGACATTACTAAAAATCCCCATACTGAGTCCCCGTAATTAGTGTGAGTGTAACAAACCTTCGTAGTGGCGGTTGGTAGAGGTCCTTTAAAAAGGAACCGGGTTTGACTTTGGAACATTAGCAATAATTTGTCGGTGAGGAAGAGGGGAGAAGGAAGTCGGCGGCCGTTAGTGGTAAGATTAAAGATAGAGGTACTTAGGCTGATCAGGCCCACGGAGGATCTCCTTCATGAATATTCGTCTTAGCATATCATAAAAAGGAAAGACGCTGACCACATAAAGTGAATCGTATTACAGGAGTGCCGAGTAGTACAACATCGGACACAGTCTTAAAATAAAGAAAAATTCCGACTTATTATAAGGGACACACACACATATAGGGGGTTAAACAAATAGACCGGTAGGTTGTCGAACCTGTGAACCCAAGGGAAGCGGAAAACCGGTAACACTAATTACGACGATACTTGTATCCATATTTTTATCGACTCAAGGACGAAAGTCAAGAAACCCACATATGGGGCCTCACCCTAACGACCTGATAAAAATTAAAAGACTCCATGATGGCGTGTATGATAAAAGGCATCGTCAACATGGTACAATGCAAGACGCCCGGAAAGAAGTCATCCTCCACCGCCACCCTCACAGTCTCCGGGACGTCTAATTTCCGGATGGTGCGCGAGGACCACAGGAGGGAAGGAGAGGTGTCACCGAATCCCAACAGTGCTACCAGACCGAAGGTAGACGGTGTGATTGACACTCCATCCCAGTGATAGGGAGAAATTGACTTCTCCTGCGGTTCGGAGACTAAGATACCGTCTGTCGACGACGAGAACGGACGGGTCGGAGGTGAGTGGAGGAAGGCCAAAAAGGTAATCCCTCAGTGGGAAGGGGGTCAGAGCCACACACGACAAGTCACCCTCGGTTGAGACTGGGAACCGACGTCCCCATTCATTCCTAAGACGAAGGAGACCTGTACCACTAATTAAGTCGTCTTCAAAATACTGGGTCTGGATTGGTTTGTTCTCGACCAGCCGTAGAAGGTCTTCACACGTTCTCAAACCCCTTCATCTCAAACGAAAGTCGAACCCAATTATTTCTCTGTCCTACCTCGGAGGTCGAAGACCACCGGTAAAAGGGGTGGATAAGCCCACTAACATTACCTCGTACTTCAGTTGCGTCTTTACGTCTCGGTTCTCCATCTTTCTCTCTGAGTCCCTTACAATAAGTTCGTGGGCCTAGATTGACATGGACTTCGAGAATTCAGACGCGGACCTGAAAAGTTAATGTCCTTAGTTTTTTAGAAGAATCGAATTCTTCAACTCAGTTGCAAGAGAGGAAACGTGGACTTCCCTTAGGGTGAGTTAAATCTCCAATTTTTTGAACGGCTTGTAGTGAGTCGGTCCTTTACCACTACGACTTTTGAGTTTAGGAATTCCCTCAAGGACCGAATCTAGACCTAGGGTCGAGTCCTAGTCCTCATTGGGAACAGACCGAGAGTAAGTCTTGAGCCTTAGACGATCTACAGTCCTACGCCGTAGGGCCCTGTCCTCGAGGTTGGATCGGTTTCTTAACGTCCTTGGTCGTCTCGGTGCTACGTGTCCGAAACACTCGATTTGGGTACGCCTCAACCATTTAATGTCGGACACCTGGTTTAGGTCGGGTTGGGGGCAGAAACATTCCGGGCGTTCGATTCTTCCGAAAAATGTAAAAATTTACCAACCTTTTTTAGTTTTAGTCTTATAAAACCCTATACACTTTTAACGTATACAAGTCTAAAGAAATAGGTATTCATGACAAAATAACCGAGCATCAGTGAGTGAGTGACCAATAGACACCGACGGAACGTGACGTGACGGTCTGAACTCATCGACATTGGTCTCTGGAATATTTCATAAATGACAAATCGGGAAATGTCTTCTTCAGACGACTGACGCCGGTATAGAGCTCGAAGGGAAGAATCGAAAGGTGTGAGAGAAAGGTTCGATCAGAAGCACAGGAAAATTCGAAGGAGAGGGAGGTAGAGACGAGGAATTTTCTCGTCCTGGGAGTACTTTAGTCACTTACGGACCTTTCGCGAATCGTGTCCGGACCGTGAACCATTACCGAGTCCTTACTTTTTCGACGGTAGTTCCTTGGACTAAGTCGTCAACTCCTGTACACACCACCGATACACAGGGTATAGACAACGAATGAGGAAGTCACCGAGGGTTGTTCCATTTTTATTATCATCATAAATGGAGAATGCCAGGAACACTGTAGTTGAATCGGTAATGTACATCCCAAGAACCTTGCATCCTTTCCGAGTCACTCTAGGATTGACAATGACAAGGATAAATGAATTAGAGGAACCTCCATGGACCTTAGACGGTTGTTGATTTGGATCGGGGCCAGACCGGGTCGTAGGGTATCGTTCTAGGGTATCGTTGTAGTGGGTGACACTACCCACGTCTCTGGACGACAGGACTGAGTCTCGACAATACAGTATAGCTCGCCCCCGAGGTACAATGGGGAATCCTTCGTCGTCCTTCGGATGGTCGGTCCCCGATTCTCTCCCCAGACTTTTGTCCTATAGGACCCCAACCGGGGATGGACGTCTCCCCACACACACCACACATCGACCTACTATGACTGAGTAAATATCCTTTTCTTTCTCGTTTACCCAGGTCACGTCCTACCTCTACTCCCGTTCCATCTTTGTCGGTGGACTTATCGCCTCTCCCACAGGGAACCAAGTCTGATATCATTCAACTTACTCTTGTCCATCTTAACTTCCCAGGTACCCTGAAGACGGGTCCGAATTCCGGTGAGCCTGCAAGTTCTTCAGAACACCCTCCCCCAATAGACACCTGGACGACGGAGAGGTTCAGAGATCGAAACAGTTCCGGAACCCCGTCTCCCACTCGACTTATAAGGAACGGACTTGGTCGGGGTCGGGTGAGCGTTGGTGAGTGACGTCACGCAAGGTCCGGTCTCGGGTCGCAACGACGAGGGGTACCCCTGTTCGTAGGTAAGAGAGTGGGTCTCCCATCCCGTCCCCGTTTCCCCGGAAGGACCCGGTAAAGCCCTGGACAGGGAGGGATCATTGGTCTATACTGTCTCTCGTCCCCTGATAGGTTTTTGTTCGGTTCACCTGTGCGTGTGTGTACTGTGTGTGTGGGTCGTACGAGAAGATCGGTCTGTGTAGTGTGAGATGTGGGTGTGTCTCTTCGCGTGTCGGGAAAGGGTGGCGTGTGGCTCTGGGTGTATGCAGGAGATTGTGTGTGTGTGGCACGACTGTACCGGGCCGGACTGATACTCGTGATGAGGGTACGAACAACCTCCGGTCCCGTCCGGCTGTAGTCGGAAGTCCTCACTGGCTCTCTTGGTCCAGGTCCCCTGTAGTGTATCTCCGGTGGTCTCCCGGTCGTCCAAGAATGTGTGGTGCACCCGGTCACTAAGGGTGTGACCCCCGTGTGCCATCCCCGGAAACAACTGTTAAGAGCCCGGGGCTAGGGTAGACTCTTGACCGTTTGGTCTTAGAGCTACCACTCACCCCCGACCACTGGTCCCATCCTCCCGACCCTAGAGTGTCCGAAAGAGGTCACGGTCTGCCTGAATCATTGGACGAGGTCGGGTCAGGGGAGTGACAAGTTGTGTCCTTGGTTCCGATTCTCGCCCTCTGACTGCACGGGGTCCAGTGGGTCGTCAGAGTATCCTCTCGGTCCTACTCTTGGGTCCAGAGGAGTGAGGGTCACGGGTCTGAAGTCCAGACGTCTGGGACACGGGAAAGGACGGGGGGTGGTCGGGCTTCACGGGGAGGAGAGGACGGAGGGTCGTTCCCCGGTAGACCGAGACTGCGACACGTCCCCGTCCCCCGGGTGTCGTCCGTCTGACAGGGGTAGGGGGGAAGGGTGCACTCCCTCCGGACCGAATCCCGTGCCTCCCGACCCGAGGGACGTCAGCGTCTACAAACGGCGACGTACGACTCGGGACTAGGACGAGGACCCCCTCCGGCCTTTCCGCGTAGGTGTGCGACGGGTTTGTAGACCTGAAACGTCTCCCTCGGTTTCGTGTGGTAGGTCTACAAGAGTTTCGGGTCACGACCCACAGTCGTCTTTCGTCTGTAGACCACCTCCAACACGAATACAACCTCCCCTGTCTCACCCAAAACAAGTTTCTAAGTTCCATCAGAAACTTGTTTCGACCAGTACCCTCACTCGGACCCCAGAAGTCGGAGGGTGGGGCCACACACCTCACCCGGTCTGGATCGGAGAAACCCATCCTAAGTCTAGGGTCCCTGTCGTCGGTCCACCCCACTCGTCAGTATTTGAGTGTTATTATCGATGGTAAACACCTTGTGAGTGACACACGGTCCGTGACAAGACGCGAAATGTGTATGATAGAGTAAAATGTGACCGTTGTTGGAGTACCTCGTCCATGATAATGATGAGGGTAAGAGATCCGGTCGTCAGGGGTCGGAAAAACCGTGGTCCCTAGTCAAGACACCCTCTGCTAAAAAGGTACCTCGTCCCCTCCTCCTACCAAACCCCTACTAAGTTCCCACAATGTAAATGACACGTGAAATAAAGATAATAATAATGTAGTCGAGGTGGAGTCTAGTAGTCCGTAATCTAGGGCCTCCACCCTCTGGGGACGAGATCCGTCGGATCTCCGTCCCTCCAGTATAGTGACCGGGTCTCCGTCACGACCCGAGTACACCTTCGGCTACGTCCAGTGGTGACTGGGGGATACGGTAGAGTACACGTGGGGGTACCAAAGATCCCCGGTCAGAGTCGTACGGGAAGGAAAGGGGTTGTGGTAAAAGTATACTCCCTAAAAAAGTACCTCCCCTACCCTCTGACCCTCCACGGGGAAAAAGAGCACCAACTTAGAACCCCTCCCTCGGTGCGGTCCGGAAGGAGGATCCGAACACCCACCGACCACCGCCACCCACGGTTCACAGGGTCCCTAAGGTTCCTTTTCACTCGAGGGACCCCGGTTCCGGTCGACACCGGCCGTCCCGATAAATAAAAAGACGGGGATTCGGAAATTCAGTAGACAAATGTATCCCTCCTTTCCTCGACCCGAGGCACCGGGACGGGTCGTGGGAGGGAAGGGGTGTTGGACCCCTTACCGTCCGACTCGCTTCCTGGGGGTTCTAGGGCACCTCCTTCGAGACCTCGGTCTTAGTATCCGGGTGACCTCCTGTGACGTGACTCCCGAGACTGACCCTAGGACTGGCCGGGACTCGGTTCCTGAGGCACGAGGGAGGTGGGAAGGACATCGGGGCCACCTTAGGAGTCCGAATATCCTGGATTGTCCAAGAGTTCTCGTCGACCTATAGTCGGTAAGTGGGGAATCATATTTACCGAGGAACACCGTGTTTTATAACACAGGAAAGAGTTCCGTCGTAGTCCCCTTCCCCACTGTCCGGTCCTTACCTCAACCCCTCCGCAGGACCCGAGACACCGGGACCCTCTCCGTCCGGGACGAAGACCTCCGACGAGACCGAGAAAGTCGGGTACTTGTACAGAGTCCTAGATCCTGTCGTGCGAGACCCCGTCCGCATGTGTTCCTCTTCTCCAATGACTAGAGTTCCTCGTCCCCTCGACCCTCGTACTCCTCGTTAGGCACCTACAGGAGTCGTCGACGAAAGGGGTCCACACCCTCCTTTCTACCCGTCGTAGGGCCCCCCGGAACGTCTCCTCCAGTGTGAAGTTCACCGAGATCTTTGCTCACCAAAGGGATCGACCTCTCGTCCTTAAGGCCACACACGTTCTCAGTCCACGGGTTTTGAGTCCCGACTGCACTCTTGTTCGTCTATCTTGTAAGTCCCGTGACTGACCCTCTCACTCCGACCTTTCCAACCTCGATCTCGTCCTCCCCGGAACCCACAGGGGAGTCTTAGTGTCCGTCACCCCTTAGAAACTCTTAAACCTCGCTTCCTCACTGTTGGAGTGTCACGGCTGTCTCTCTCTTTAGGTCTTTCCGCTCTGTTCTCCATCCTTCTGGGACACACCGGACGCTCGTTCTGTTCCGTCGGTCTGTTCCCTCCCGTCTCCACACCCGTCCGTCTACCTGACCCGTCTGTACGTGCCTGGTATAAATAGAGTAAGGTCTCCTCGAGCCTCTTCCGTCACCGTCGGTGAGGTCCTGAGAACGGACCTTTTAGGGTACCTTCCTCCTCGGACCATCCGACGTCAGGTACCCCAGAGTTTCTCAGCTTGTGCTGATTCGCTGAAATGAAAGTGAAGAGTGAAAGGACGTAACTTCTGCCTTTACCGTTGGGTGAGGTCACAAGAACGGACCTCTTAGAGTCCCTGCCCCTTCGGACCACCCGATGACAGATACCCCAGCGTGTCTCAGTCTGTGCTGACTTCGTTGAATCGTCGTCGTCGTCGTCTTCCTCGAATCCTTCCCTTACACCTATCTCGGTCCCTTTTATCTCGAAGTCCCAGGAGGAAAGAGACCTAGGACGTCTCCTCCCCCAGTCTCCTGGACCTCCCTTCTACAGCCGAACCTCCTCCCTTTCCAGGTCAACCCACCCGTTCGTCCTGTCGGAGTATCGGTTTCTTCCCCTCCGTGAGTCCAAGCCGAGACTCACTACCCGACCTAAATGTTCATCTGTATCCCACCCCTCCCGTAAGGTCCCTCTTTGACCGACTTGTTTCCGCTTCCCGTGTCGCTCTCAGGTGTAGGAATAAAGAAGAGCTCGGGGAAGTGGTCGTAGTAGAACGTCGGACTCCCATAACTACTGTCCTACATTCGGTCCCGTAGGCCGACGACAAACTGGGTACCGAGAGAAGAGGACCGAGGGCCCTGGGAGAGGGGTCAAGGACGGGAAGAACGAGAGGAAACGACGAGGGAGGGGTAGAGAGGGTAGACTACAACCGTGAGTCCCGAGGAGGACTCGGACAGACGGACGATGTACGTGGGTAGTCCCTGTGGACCCTCTTCTCCCACCGTACAACGTCTGTCTCCCTGTCGAGTCCGTCCGAGACACCACCGCCTTCGAACCGTCCAACCTCCCTGGTTCACTTCTGCCGCATTGACCCCACAGTACCCGTCCCGTCTCTAGAGGTCCCGAGACACTACTTAGTCAAGGTCTTGTGTCTCGGAGAGTCGGTCCCCTTCCAGCTCTTTTTAACCGAGATAAAGGTCTCTCTCTTGGCTCCGTGCTTTCCCGGAACTCTCTTCCATTTGAGATGTCGAGAGGCTTAACAAAGAGGAACACGGACCCCAAGGAAGAAGGAACACCTAGGACAAAGAACCGTCTCCCCGATCTACCGTCTTCGCCGACTCCTGGCCCTCCGAACCAAGACGGATGTAAGAGGGTGATTGGGAGGCACCCTGGGGACGTCCGGGGTGGGTGGAGTCGAAGGACACCAATTCTTCCAAGGTCCCATCAGGCCTTGGCTCGGTCCGGTCGTCACTCGGGGAAGGGTCTGTCCAGGTGTGGATACGTCCGCGGCCGTTAAAAGGACGGAGACCTCCCCGGAGGACACGCCGACAGGTGTACAGACGGGACCGGTTCCGACGTCGGAAGTGAGTAGATGAGACCGGAGGGGGCCGGTCCTGCACGTCCCGTTGTCTCCCTACTTTCTCGACCCTGATCGAGCTGAAACTCTAACGAGAAGAGACGGACCGAACGACCTTCGGAGACAGGAAGAACCATGAGGAACCGGAAGTAAACCCGAAGGGACCACCGAGTCTACCATTTCGCAGACGGACGTTACACCCTCTGGACCCAAGCTAGGGACCCAGCCCTTCTAGGGGACCTCTTCCTTTACCGTTGGGTGAGGTCATGAGCACGGACCTTTTAAGGTACCTGTCTCCTCGGAACATTTGATGTCAGGGGCCCCAGCGTTTCTCAGCCCGTACTGACTCGCTGCAGTGAAGTTAAACCTCCTCAGTCGGTCGGAACCGACGACGTCGGTTTCTTCTACCGTCTACCTGCACGTGCAGTAGAGAGCCTGACTGCAGGACGTGGGATCTCACTGGGTCTTGATGTCCCAAGTCCGAGACAGGAGGTTTCGTATGACCCGTAACCCCAGAGTAGACAGTGTCTTTCTTTTCCTGGTCTAGGGGACCCACGAGTCCCCCGACTCCGGTACGAAGGTCCCTATGATCGACAGGGGAGGTCACTGACCCAGTGGTAGTCTGGGTTCGACCCACGACTCCATCTTTCTCGTGACCCCCGCCCCCCACCCGTCCCCCTTCGGACCGAAAGGGTATTGGGTCACCCACTAGACCCCTACCGGAGGGGGTGTAGAGACTCAGGGGGTAGGAGGAGACTTGCCACTTACCATGTTCTGTTGGAGTTCCCCGGGGAAACAAGATATCGAACACTTGTGTACTGACGTCCCAGATCCGACGGACCCTGTGTGGGGACCCCGAACCTCCTTCCATCCACGAAGTCAAAACCGGTTATCACTGGTGTCCCCAGGTAACCGGGCACGAAAGGAAGGTGTCTCGTGTCGGACGGACGACGTAGGTGTCACATCGGTCTTGGTCGACTCGGTGACGGAGGACGCAGGGAGAATGACGATCCATGGGGAGACCCCGAACCCCGATAGGACCGGGAGTGGAACACGGAAGTAAACGGAACGAGACCTTTCAGTTCGTTCTGAGGAGCTCTTTGACTAGTATTCGAGACACTCCCGTCCCCAACATACCCAGATCAAGTACCGAAATGAAGACCAGACGAGTCCTTCCCGTCCCGGGACTCACAAGGACAAAACCCTTCAGGGTGTCCTACCCGGGTCGCTCGTCCTGTACCTTGGGTGACCGGTTACGGGAAGGAGAACCCCCAGGGGTTCCTCGTCTCTCCTTCTGTGGGGGACTCTACGGGGTCTTCGTCCTCGGTGTTCCTCCACCCGGTTGTCGACGGAAAATGAGGTGGAGAACAACCCTTGACGGGTCGGTTTCCTGAGTCTGTAAACCGAAGGTCCAGATCTAAATCAAAACTAAGTGACCCACTGGAATCTGTTCAATGAATTGGGGAGACCCGGGTTCAAAGAAGAACCCTTTTAATGTTCATTTTAAGAGTAACAACAAGAAAAAAAAAAAAAGGAGAAGTGAAAGGGTGAAGATTCCCCTCCTCTTTACTACCCTCTATATCAGTTGACACACTATGTCTATAGTCCCCAACGTCTACTATCTCCTGTCTGTCTGGTTAGGTCTTGGGAGACTACACCGAAACTCTAGGTAGTGTGTGGAAGTTTTGTGTGTGTGTGTGTGTGTGTGTGGGGTCAGACGTGAGGGAAATTGAGGGTGTCAAAACGGTTACGTCAATCTAAAAAGGTATGGACTCCGGGTTCTTCTCCGGGGTCCAATGGTCTCCTCGACCCGTCTGGACACGACTCCGTCACCACACGAACACAATCGGTACCTCTCCCGATTCACACACTATTATTACCTTCCTTATCTTCAACACCAAAACACCGAGGTATTATTCGAGTAAAAGTTCAGAGCTAAAGTCACAAAACTCTGTAATGATCATAGAGGAGGACCGGGTGGAGGGTCACTTTCTTCGGGTAGGTAATGAAATCTCGAGTCCCGTTCCGTCGGACCTCTCCATTCGAGTGACCACGTCCCAGGGTGAAACCAGCACTCTTCACCCGTCACGACGGGAGACGGGGAGGGGATGAGTCGGAGGGAACGGGGGCGGGGGGGGGGGGTGTACTAGGACAAGGGGTTCGGAAACTCTTCAGAACACTCAGTCCAGTAATCCTGGGTCCCAGACGGGACACAGACTCTGAGTCGCTCCCTGTCTCTCCCCGGTTCTGGTCTTCGTCCTTCACCGTCCTGTGTCTCGCGCTGAGGGCTGGCTCGTCGACCGGGGACCGACCCCACTGGCACGTGAACGGTCAAGGGTCCCACCCCCACAACTCGGCCACCTCGCCGACACCGGACTCTCGGCGGAACCGGGGGCTGGACCTGGAACCCCTTGGACCGTGGGAGACCCGAAGGAGACCCTCCGGTCGGGGAAGGTGGTTTCGGTGAGGACCGCCCTGTCGACTACGGGTCCGTAACCTCCCACTCTTCGGACCGTTACTCCGGGAGGTGACGGGAGAGTGACGGGGGGTACCAGTTAGGTGTTGTCGCGCTATAGAGGTGTGGACAGAGGACCGGACGGCCCCCGCCCCCGGACCGTCCTCGGACGACAGGAGGAATCGGAGGGGATTGGATCCTTTCCGGAGGAGGTGATTCGTGGTAAGTAAGGGTAAACCAGGAGAGGGGGACTTGAGGAACTAAACCCTATCTATGACCCTTACTCTCCGAAGGGACCACCGAGTCTGCCATTTCTTAGACGGGTGTCACGTCCTGTAGACCCAAACCAGGGACCCAGTTCTTCTGGGGTACTTCTTTCCTTACCGTTGGGTGAGGTAATAAGAACGGACCTCTTAAGGCACCTGTCTCCTCGGACCACCCGATTTCAGGTACCCTAGCGTTTCTCATCCTGTGCTGACTCGCTGATTGTGTGTACGACCCTTACTTCCCCAGTAAGGATTCCGACTCCTCCCGAGTTACTCTCTACGAGATGGACTTTATAGACTTAATTATTTACGTGAAAGTAACGGGACGGTTCAAGACGTGACCGTCTGAGTTATGACTGTTTCGACAGTGCCGACAGCGACCCGGTACAGGGAAATTACTTTCCTACTTTCTGAGACCTCCGTTCGGGTCCATCGTCGACCCAGTACTCGTCACTAACCGTTCAGACAGAAGTCTTATAATTGTTATTTTGTTGTTGTTATTATCGATTAAGTATATGGCGTATGGCAAACGGACGGTGAGAAAAATCGTGGAGAGTGCACGATTGAGTAAATTAGAAGTGTTGGGATACCCCTTCCAAAGTACCTACCCCTTTTACTCCCTGTCTCTTCAATTCACGGAACGGACCCAGTGTGTCGGTCCTCTAACGACTCCACCCCAAACCTATAGACGTCTATTTGACGTGTCGAGGATGTGAACTCGTAAGTACGTCTGGCGGAGACCTAGGAAACCAGCAAGTCACCAGAGAGACGGTAGGACAACCAGGACTGACTCGAGGTGTATGAGAAAGAAGGACCTTCTATCCTTTCGGGTGCGGCCGGACTAGCTGTACGCGTGAGGAAACATTTCCTACATGGGATCACCTAGGGAACAACCAAAGGGGACGCCGACGGGGGACGAGGAGTGGTGAGGGACCGTAGGGGGTCCGGGGGTCGGGACGGTGGGGAGACACCCCTGGTACCGGGGGTCCCGGTCGGACCGAGACGCCCTGGTCACTAATGTGGGAGGGATGCCTTTTAGCGGGCGACACGGGAGGGGGATGGGACACACGAGGGGTTTGTCGACTCGGGCACGTTACACTCTCCCCGCCGAGGAACGGTCTCCAAAGGCCTTTCGTAGGTCTCCAGTGACACCCGACCGAATTCATCCGACCCGGGACTGGTGGCGAGACTTATCGGTGACAGGGAGGACCCCGACGAGGGAGTCGAGGTCTCCCCCGATTAACCACCCACCCCTCGACACCTCCCGACCTACGATCAAACGTCGACTTCCTCCGCTGTCCCCTCGGTCCGTAAACCAAGTCATCGACGGTTTATCGTTTACGGTTCTCTTCTACCTTACCTCGTATGCTTAGAAGTCCGATTTTGACGGAAGGGTTCGGGGTAGAAACAGAAATCTGGGTTGGAGGAGGGCTGTCGACCGGATGGGTGGGTGGGTGGATTGTTCGGGTGGGGAATGGAGAGTCTGGTGATGGCTCGGTCGGTCGAACCTGGGTCCGGTGGATTGTAAGCCTTACGTGTGAGGGGTGGGGCTGGACCTGGGTGTCACGAGTAGGAAGAGTGGAATCGGTTCCTACGTGCCGAGAGTCGTCCGGACGTGGTTCAGGCGTGGGATGGATCCAGTAGAACCCGGACATAGGTGAGTGGAAGGTGGTCTAGACAACTAAAGACAGTGGGTCGGATACTGGGGTGACGACCCGTCGGGTAAAGTAGTGGTGGGAGGAGGGGGTCTGGTGAGGTAGACGGGGGTACCGGGAAGCGACGGGTAGGTGTTGTAGTTGGTTGACGGGTGGACGAATGGATTACACGTCGGACGTGAAGTATTTAGTCGGTGATAAAGGTCTGGGTTGAGGGAGGTCCGAGATTATTTACACCAAGAGGTCGAGAAGACCTTGACAGGTTCATACTCTCCGGAGTAGAACTTGTCTCTCTCTAAAAGATGAGTCCAGAGTTTCCTCGTCCCGTACATCCGACCCCGAGAACTTTTTTGTAACAAAGAAGGAGGGAATGTTAAGTTCATGACGGGACGACCCTCTCGTACTCTACCGAAAGGTATGGGAGACAACGTTTTTAGAGTAACCTTTCTGTCTTTCAAAGTTTTTGATCCTCTGTCGATTTTCCCAGTGGTCCTTTACTTTAAGTCCTCCGGGGTCTACCTACCTTTCTTGAGAAATTTTTTTTCAATAAATAAACGGACACGACCCAGAATCTTTACCGTTGGGTAAGGTCATAAGAACGGATCTCTTAGGGTCCCTATCCCCTCGGGTCACCCGACGGCAGATACCCCAGCGTGTCTCAGCCTGTGTTGACCTCGCTGAATCGTCGTCGTCGTCGTCGTCGTCGACCCAGAATCGACGTCGTGCACCCTGGGACGTAGAAACGACACCACACGTCCCAGTAAATCAACGTCGTAAGTTTGAGAATCAACATCGTGTACCCTAGGCCAAGTGGTTGATCCCTAACTTAAACCCAAGGGACGTAACCCTCGTGTCTCAGAATCGGCGACCTGGTGGTCCCTTCAAGGGTTGTCTCGAGAAATAGATTCAAGGTGTCTTTCCTTTCGTCTCACCTTATCACTTTCCCAGTGTCCGCTCCTAGTCCTCGGACCCAAGACGAGAACGGGGACGGGGGCACCCACTCGAACCCGCGACCTGGTACCGTCAGGCCCCAAGACCCAAATGTGGGTCGAGACAGTGATTGGTACACCAGAACCCGTTTAGTGGACCGGAGAGACCCGGGAAAGCCATTCTACCGTCACATTCCTCCACTGTAGACCGGAGGGGTCCGAGACCGGGGTGACGACAGGAACCCGACCACCTCTCCGGGACAGTCCTCGAACCGGTCCGAAGACCACGGGAGACAGGAACCGTGAGACCAAGGTTGTCGTCCTCGGGACGAAGTTGGTGACTGGTTCGAGACGGACCACGTACCAAGGACATCCTAAGAGACACGACTCGTCCCTTTATCATCTGTCCCTCCGGCGAGGTTCATGAAGGACTCTCCTTCTGTACAGTCGTTGTAGGGGTGCCGGTCTAAGACATCAGGCCCCTCTCACCGATCCGTGGTAAAGTGTACAGTCGTGGGTGACTGACAAGTACCGACGGACCCCGTGTCGAGTTCCTTCTTCGGACACGAGTTGATCACTACAGACGTATCCCCTGTGCCTTTCCCCTGTACTTGCGGTCCCCGACCCGGAGACCCAAACAAAGGGATAACAATAGGAGTTTGGAAATCATTTTAGAGTAAATTTTCTCGTAAGGGAGTGACACTGTCCTTTACTTTCCTCTTATGACTCAGACGGGGGACCTAGTCTACGGTTCACCCTCGATGGAGGGTAGGGGGGTGAAATTCAGTCGTATTACCACCTTGCCCTCTAATGGACCTCTAGAAGGGATTTCCCACTGAGAGTACCACGACATTTCACACCGGAAACCCCGGGTGCTTTCCAGTGTGAAGTGTCTTGGATTCCCAAAGGGACCATCGAGTCAACCATTTCTTAGACGGACGTTCCGTCCCTGGGCCGAAGCTAGGGACCTTGGCCTTTGTAGGGGACCTCTTCCTTTACCGTTGGGTGAGGTCATCCAAAGAACGGACACTTTAGGGTACCTGTCTCCTCGGACCACTTGATGTCAGGTACCCCAGCGTTTCTCAACCTGTGTTGACTCCCTGATTGTGCATGGAATTCATGTAAATGGTTTTTTAAAAGTCTAAAGGGGTACTTTTACGTCTGAGATACTTCTATTGCATATCAGATCACAGACGATAAAGGTCAACCTACTTAACAATCGGGACCTACTGGGCCGACACAATGAATAGGTGAGAAGAGGAAGAAGGAACGAAATAAGTAAGTGAGGTAAACAAGTGGGCAGGTAGTTAGGTAAGTAAGTAAGTGGGTAGGGAAATAGGAAAGTAAATAGGTAGGCGGGTAGGTAAGTAAAGAAAGAAAGAAAGGAGGTATAAGTGAGTGAAACAGGTCAATAGGTAGGTGAATAGGTAGGCAAGTAAGTCCATAGGTAAGTAGATAGAAAAGTAAGTAAGTAGGTGAGTAAATGAGTGAGGAAGTCGTTTGTAAGTCCCCGGGGCGGAGTGGGGATGACGGTCCTTTAGAGAAGGAGGAACAGTCGATCCGGTTCCTCCTGAGGGTTCGAGCTTTCAAAACTTTTTACTGACGTCTTTCGTAAGCTCACCCGTCCCCGGATGGTGTCTGGGTCCATTCAGCGAAAGGGCCAAACCGGAGACAAGAGACTGAACGTTTACCAGTCTCCCGTCACCGTGCTCTTCCTCTTCTCTCCTTGACGGTCTCACTTCCCGTTCGCTCGTCGAAGGACCGGAGATACACGACGGACACCCTCTCGCCCAGGGGCCCAGATAGAAGGACTCCAGACCCCCTCTTCTTGCACAGGATCCTCGACCGGACCAGGTCGTCGCGGACGTGACGACGTCACCCCGACTAAAGACACACTCACCCGTGCACACCCACGAAGACTCCCCCAACACACACACGAGTACACGTACGCACACTCAAACGTCCTTACACATATGTGTTACGTGCCATGAAGGTCTTACACTTACCCCCACCCAAAGGTGGGACCCCCGGGAAGAAATCTTCCTTTAGTGTCGGGACGACAGGGGTGACCAGAGAGGTATAGGGGGTGGTGGAGAGAGAGCGACGTCGGGTAGAAGTAGAATCCTCCAGGGGAATCGTATCACCGTTTCTAAATTTGAGATATGTCGCATCTAGAGTTAGAGTCTAGACGGTTGATGACCGGTCAGTACACCAGAACCCGTTCACTGAAAGGGTCACCGTTTTACCCACAGCCCACGAAGACCCCTGTGTCCCCGTGTCACTCATTTGTCCCTTGTCGGGACGTACACACGGGGGGCTCAATGTGATTTGTCACCCCGGAGATGAGACTCACCTCCGCCCTCATCTCCTTTCTGGGTAAAGGGTTTTTATTACTGAAGCTGGGACTTGGGTTCGTCGACCAACCTCGACCACCGGAGAAAGACCCTAACAAATACATCGAAAAGAATATTTGTGTTTCCTACCTTTTGTTTTGTTTTTTTACAAATTTTTATTTACTTACTTACTCTTTGACAAACACCCACCGTACCTGTCCCGGACCCCGACGGTGGTAGGAAATGGGACTCCTAATTTACGAACGTATTCGAACTCCGGACTGGGGTTCCGAGAGAGGTCGGTGGGAGAAAGATCAGTGTGGATGGTCAGGAACGGTGGAAGGGTCTCTCCAGACTGAGGAGTCGTGACAGTGGACCAGTGTTAGTACTTCTTAAGGACCTTCGGGGACGGTCCTTAACCGGGACGAGATGGGTGTAGACACACTGGAACCCGTTCAGTGAAAGGGCAGAGTCGAAGACTCCTAGGGATTCATAGGAAAGTCGTAATTGTAGGACACTAAGGGAAGATAGATTCTCTCACCAATACTTCCGTGAAACTCTTCTTATTTCTTGGGGTAGTTCTCTACGTGTGACGTGTAACAACCTCCTATCCCCCGGTGGGGAATTTCCTAAGAAATTTTTTAAGGGCTTGAAAGGCAAATCCCAATAAAACCGGTCTGATACGGTTTCGGAAACTGACACACCTAGTGTTATTTGACACCTTTTAAGACTTTCTCTACCCTTATGGTCTGGTGGACTGGACGGAGAACTCTTTGGATATACGTCCAGTCCTTCGTTGTCAATCTTGGCCTGTACCTTGTTGTCTGACCAAGGTTTATCCTTTTCCTCATGCAGTTCCGACATATAACAGTGGGACGAATAAATTGAAGATACGTCTCATGTAGTACTCTTTGCGACCTGACCTTCTTTGTGTTCGACCTTAGTTCTAACGGTCCTCTTTATAGTTAGTGGAGTCTATACGTCTACTGTGGTGGGAATACCGTCTTTCACTTCTCCTTGAGTTTTCGGAGAACTACTTTCACTTTCACCTCTCACTTTTTCAACCGAATTTCGAGTCGTAAGTCTTTTGCCTCTAGTGCCACAGGCCAGGGTAGTGAAGTACCGTTTATCTACCCCTTTGTCACCTTTGTCACAGTCTGAAGTAAAAAACCCCGAGGTTTTAGTGACGTCTACCACTAATGTCAGTACTTTAATTTTCTGTGAATGAGGAACCTTCTTTTCAATACTGGTTGGATCTATCGTATAAGTTTTCGTCTCTGTAATGAAACGGCTGATTCCAGACAGATCAGTTCCGATACCAAAAAGGACACCAGTACATACCTACACTCTCGACCTGACACTTCTTTCGACTCACGGCTTCTTAACTACGAAAACTTGACACCACAACCTCTTCTGAGAACTCTCAGGGAACCTGACGTTCCTCTAGGTTGGTCAGGTAAGACTTCCTCTAGTCGGGACCCTAAAGGAACCTTCTTTACTACGATTTCGACTTCGAGGTCATGAAACCGGTGGAGTACGCTTCACAACTGAGTAACCTTTTCTGAGACTACGACCCTCCCTAACCCCCGTCCTCCTCTTCCCCTGTTGTCCCCTACTCTACCGACCTACCGTAGAGACTGAGCTACCTGCACTCAGACTCACTTGAGGTCCTCAACCACTACCTGTCCCTCCGGATCGCACGACGCTAAGTACCCCAACGTCTCAGCCTGTGTTGACTCACTGACTTGACTTGACTTAACTTGACCGGTCTAGACCCGGATCTACGGGGGACTTTATAATCAACTACTAGACACGTTACTCTTCTGGAAGGGGGAAGGACGAGTCCCCGGTCACGACAGGACCCTGTCTAAACGGGTCGTGTGTAGGACCTCCTACCGGCTGGGAAAGACGTCCGAAGGGTCTACGTCTCGGGTTACCGTCGTCACTGGCACGATACCAAAGACCAGAGAAAGAACGAGTCTCTTCTGGGTCACACCCTAGGACCATGGGATAGGACTTTCGTCTCCCGTATCACTGGGACAGAAGGTCGGTCCAAGAGGAGGTCGACTCCGATAGACGTGGAAACCTCCAAAACTTAGGAGCGGGAATCTACCTTTATGTCTATGTGTCGAACCCCTACTCCTCTCACACTCCAAACTGTTCTAGTGCATGTACTCACGTTTCAGCGAAGTCAACACAGGTTGAGAAACGCTGCAGCACCTGGTATCGGGTACTCCGGAGAGACAGGTACCCTAAGAGGTCCGTTTTTATGACCCCACCCAACGGCACGGGAGGAGGTCCCCTAGAAGGGGTGGGTCCCTAACTCAGACCCAGAGAATACAGAGGACGTAACCATCCACACAAGTAGTGGTGAGCACCGTGGACCCTTCGTTCTATCGTCTCCTACCGATCAGTCCTCTGGGTCTGAGTGGAACCCAGAAACCTGTTCAGGGTGGAGAGTGAGTCGTAAAAATGCCAAGATCCAAGAAAATGATATTACGGATCAATAACTAGTAGTCGGAACACCATCCGTGGTACGACCCTTGTAATCACTTGTTCTGAACTGGGGTACGGGAACTCCTCCCATGTGAAACCATGTCTTTACTGGTGAGAGGAAACGTAGTCGTGATAAGGAGAGGAAAGACGGTGAGTGACGTCCGTAATGATTAGTTAGTGTCGTGAGATATTGTGACTCGGGACCACATTGGTGTCCTAGAGAACCTTGGGTCGTGAGGTCCAAGGTCAGTTGACCATGACCCACCCCTAATAGGGGACGGGTCGGAAAGAGTGTCCCAGTAAGTCCCTTATTTCGTTCTACCATCTACCCACTTCCCTTACACGAGAGTTTCGTTTAGGTTCACGTCTCAGACGAAGATTTGACACGTTCGTACGTCTTGGTGACTGTCCCATCCTCCCCCGAGGGAAGGATTTATAAGAACTGTCACTTTGGTTCCTCCGTTTCGTCAAACACACGTCTCTGGTCCGGACATGGGGTCGTGAGGTACCGGATCGTGTGTGCCGGACAAGGTATTTACGGGTAACGTATTCACTTACGTAGGTGGACAGAAACGGGTCGGGGGAAGTGGATGGACCCTTCCCCCGGAACGAAGGAATAAGGAGGAAAGACCTTATTCAATCCGGTCTTGACTCCCGAGGTCCTTCTTGAGTCCTGTCTGTCGAGAAGTCTTCCGTCTAGATTCCGGGGATTACGTCTCTTGACGTCAGTTTGCGGGGAGGGTCACAGGTTTACCGAAGGAAAAAACCGGTCTCGGAGGACCCAGTCCAACAGGAGTCACTCCGCCCCGCGCAGATAAACCGTGACAGAGGGAAGGGTGAGTCGTCGATCGATTGGGTCACAAGTCCGACTAACACCTTTGGAGACCCCACAGACCCCGGACTCCGACGAGGGTCTTACACTGTTGTGAACACGTAATTGCTCTTCCTCTCCTCCGACCCCTCCCTCCGAGGACCGGTCCCGGGACGGTCGACCCGAAGTGGTGGATGAACAAAGGTTTCGTCCGTCCACTCCTCACCCCTCCACCTGAGGGGGCCCCCCTTTACCTCAAACCCGAACCGCCCGAGGTGAGACACACAAAAACTTGTCCTCAGACCGGGACGTCTGGGAAATTCCGGGGAGAGAGTAGGCCGTAGACTATGTTTGGGTTATTCCGAGACCCTTTTACCACGTCGTCCTAACGATGACGACGAGAGTGACACCTCTCGACCTGGTCTCAAAGTCACCCAGTGAGGTCCTGTGTATCGGAGTATTCTGTAGTAAAAACGGTGGAAATCTCTTTGGATCTCTACGACCCCGAGGTCTCAGGTGTTTTCCGACGGGTATCCTCGTTATCTTGTGAGCACCGTTCGTGGATCCGGGACCTCAATTCGTCAGATCTCGGTTTGGAACGAGGGGGGTGGGAGTTCGATCCCCTGGGACCCGTTTACTGAATTGGAAGGATTCTGAGTGAAGGAGTAAACTTTTGACCCCCTTTAAAATAGGTAGAGTACTCTCAAAATTTCTTAACAGAAAGAGAGAGAGAGAGGTTTGTACTTAACTCTAAATAAAATACGGTATGAGAGCTTACGTGACTCCATGTTTCTACCTTTTCAACGGCCGACACGGGAAGTCAAATTGGATCCGTTTCTCCAGTTGTTTATTATTTTATGTCACACCAATCCCGGTTCTAAGATGTGTGACCAGACCTCTACGACTCCTTTCCTCATAATTAGCAACCCTACCCCTTCTGGCCCTTAGTCCCATAACTTCCTACTCATCCTCAAACGGTCCATCTGTGTTACTCAACCTTCCCATAAACCCCTTCTCCCCTGTCAGAACCTTTCTGAACCCCCAAACTTTCTTATGGCGTCTAGACCTGTTGTCCTAGTGACCATACTGACTGCGTACACCAAGTGGCGTTTCCACTGGACCTTTTCAACAATCCTGTCTCACAAATAAAACTTCGGTCCATCTGACGTGTTGTCTACCCCTTGTTACCCTCCTAAAAGACGTCCCGTCTCCATATTCCGGAGACTGGACCCGACGACGAAGACCTCGACTCCAGGTCCGATCTTCGACGTCGTCTGTGGACGTAGGAACCCTGTCCTTACCCGCTCCCCTCGTTCTTTCTTGTTTCTCGATCCTGGCCTAGGTCTTCGGTTTGGTCCTCCTCCATGGGGTCCCGTAACTACGGGGGTTCGGAGTACGACTGGATCTTTTGAATGTGAGGTGTCCTTTTCGAACTACTTTCGTCCTTTTGTCAGATGGTCCCCACGAGAACAAGGAACCAAAGGTAGGGGTCCGTGAACCGGTGGGGTCCCTTCCTCCATCCAAGAACCCGTCACTCCTTGAAGTGAAAGGTCTCGTCTTTGGATCTTTGAGTCTCTTTAACTGGTCCAGGGGGTCCCGTGTGTCGTCTAGATCCCGGTTCCTCTCTGACTTCCCTCCCAAAGGTTTTGACCTTTACGACCCCGGAATAAACAGAGATTAACACACCCCCTTCTGACTCTCTTCTCGTCTCCTCCTTTTCGGTAAATCCCCTGAAGCACCCGTTGTGACCGACCTTCGGGTGAACCTTAGAAAGTAAACGTTTTGGGCCCGAGAATATCACAGGAACACGACTAACGGGACGCATCCACACTGTTCCCCCCTTTTGTCTCCTATTGAGTCCCTGTCCACCCTCACGAACGACTCTGTCTCCAAATCTCTCTGCGGGGGGGGGNGGGGTGGGGCCTGACCCTTCTCTTCTTGCAGACACTCCGATACCTCTGGTCCCGGGTGAGGGTACGTCCGGGGACTCTCTGGGAATTCTTGGCGACTACCCCTCTGGGACCCTCCGTCCCCCTCACTTGTAATCCCTGAACCTAGGGCCCACGATTCACCAAAATCAGTACAGACCGAGAAACGCTGGGATACCTACCATCGAGCGGTCCGAGGGGACAGGCACCCTAAAGGGTCCGTTCTTATGAACCTCATACAACACCAGGACTCTCGACGTCGGTTTCTGGGGTCCTTGTTTGTCCCGTCGGTTGAAGTGGCGTGGTACCCTGCACTTACTACTTCGATGGGGGATTTAGGAACGTTGACACCTCTCTTTACTCAAGGAGGATGGGGGTTTTACTCCGAAAGTATCCGACAAAGGAGGAGAGGACCCTTTCAGTTCCAGTAGAGACCTTTACTGCGGAGAGGAAACTACGGATTCAGTTTCGTTACTGGGTTTACCACCTTAGAAATCTGTTTCCTCCCACCCCCCTCGTGGGTCCCTCCAGCCCCTCCTCTCCCTCAAGGAATAATGACTCGTGACCGTCGTCTCCGTCGTCCTCATACTGTTCCTCCGAGAAGTACAATCCATTGGACCGAAGTTCAGGAACGCGATGGTGACTCGCGAGACACGGGGACCAACCCGACGTCCTTACGACGAGGTCCCGACCGTAACTCTGTCCCTTGAGTGACCCTCTTATGAACTTTGTCTGTGTTGGGTCTTCCTTAAGCGTAGGTATTGTATAGTCCTTACCAATGTTTAGTCATTACAAAACAAATATGTGTTTACAAACAATGTTATACAATGTTTGTCTGACGAATGTTTACTGTGTTACCTTTTCACTCGATAAAACTTGTCTCAAGTGTTTTCCTCCTATTTGAGTTCGTACGAGTGGGAGGAACCATTAGTCCCTTAAATTTTGTGTTATTACTAAAATAGTAGTATAACCATTTTGAAGTCGGAATAATATCACTTTCTTTCCATCTGTTCTTACACTCTGTTCCAGAGTAGGGGTGGTCCTGTCTTCACATTTAACCACGTTGGTGACAGGTTTCGTTAAGTAGACATCATTTTATAATTTAGACTTTTACACGCGTCGTTAAAACGAAGATCCTTGGATAACTTCTTTGTAATCGTGTACATATCCTACAAGTAAAGTCACAATTACCACTTTAATTTTACACTTCGGTTGATTTATAAAGGTTAGTCATTCTATAGCGACTTCATACCAAATAAAGTGTTGTCTTGTGTTAAAAAATCAATTTTCTACTAGGGATATATAAATACACCGATTTAGAGTCTTAGTAACAACTTACCCTTCTTTTTTGGTTCAGTATCTAACTGTATACGTCCATTAGGACTCAGTTCCAAGGAAAAACGAGATTTGTTGGTTCATGGGTTGGATGAGATCAAATTTCCTTCTCCTCAAATAAAATAAAATAAAATAAAAAAAGTTTATCGTTCATCAGATCTTCTTCATTAACACTCTCGACCCAGTCGACGAGTAATTACGTAAGAGTCCTTAGAGGAACCGGAAAGAAAAGACGAGTAACGGAGTACCAATATTTTACCGATGACATCAAGGTCTGTAGTGTAAACATAAGTTCCGTACTTCTTTCCTTTTCCTTTTCCTTTTCCCAAAAGAGAAACGTTTTGGAACCGAAAAAGAAACCATCTCCTTCGGGAGGAACCATCGGAAGGGGATTATAGAGTAATACATCTTGACCTAGTAGGTGGTCGGAAATCTGGAAATACAAATTGTCCCACTCCAATGGTCTTTAGTAAATCTCATCTAAAAAACTAATACAGATAAGACTGACCACACTCCACTATGGAGTAATATCAAAACTAAACGAAAAGAGATTATTAATCGTTATAACTCGTAAAAAAGTACACATAGAACCGGTAGACATACAGGAGAAACCTCCTTGTAGATAAATCCAGAAGACGGGTGAAAAAAATAACACAACGAACATAAAAACTATAACTCGGTGTACTCGACAAACATTTAAAACGTCTGATTAGGGGTCAGTCAGCCCGGTGTAACAAACGTTTATAAAAGAGGGGAAGAAACCTAATAGCAAAACAAAACAGATACCGAAAGAAACGACAGTTTTCTAAAACTCAGATTAATCTAATAGGGGGGGGAAAAAAAAAAGATTAAAGATAATGAGATCTTTTTCTATGACGACTTTAAATACAGTCCCACAAGACGAATACAAAAGGAGATTCTCAAAATAACATACACCAGAATGTAAATCCAGAAGTTAGGTACAACTCAAATAAAAACACATACCACAATTTCTTACAAGGTTAAAGAAAGAAAAAAAAAAGAAAAAATGTACATCGACAGGTCAAAAGGGTCGTGGTAGATTCCTTCTCTGATAGAAAGGAGGTAACATATCAGAACGGAGGAAACAGTACCTAATTAACTGGTACACCCAAATAAAGACTTGAAAGACAGGACAAGGTAACTAGACATAAAGACAAAAACACGGTAATGGTATGACAAAACTACTAACATCGAAACATCGTATCAGACTTCAATCCCTCGGATAGTACTAAGTAAGAGTGGGTAAGAGGGAGTAAAGTTGTCCAAAGACGTGTAGGGAACTGATGTAGCCTAAGGTAATCGTCCCTTCTTTCCCCACGGACGACCCACCTACCACCTGTCACAACCGATGTCAAATTTAAATATACCTTTTATTTTGTGTGAGTACAAAGATAAAAACGTGGTTTGTGTTCCCAATACCCCCACCCTACCCTTATTCGTTACCTAAACCCACACTGTGAGTTTCCCCGGAACCCAAAGTAGACGTCAAAAATTTTCCTTCCGACTTTTTTTCTTCTGACACAAGTACATAGTGAATACATTAATTTTCAATCAAAATTTTTTATGATAGTCACAAGTCGAAACCGTGGGGATTTAGACCGGGTTAGGGTTGGGTTAGGTTGTGACGTCTTTGTTTTCGTCAGTGGACCGGTCAATGAGGTTTTTCAAGTTGTGCCCCAGGGGACCCTCTTCTCCCTCCTTTAACGGACTCACTGAGAACCGAGGTCCTCTTTTCAACCCTCGACTAGTGAATGCCGAAGCGTCGGGAAAGTCGTTCCGACAGAAACTGTCTGTCTTTCTGTTCGGGAGCCATAAAGGAACGTTTAAGTACCCCGGAGGGAGACCTCAGGAAGGAGGAAGAAGTTTGTCTTTGACGTCAGACTAATTTGGAGGACAGTTCATCGTCGTCCCGTCGACGACAGGAATTTTGGCGAATACTCTCCGAGTCCCCGTGTCCTCCGTCCTGCCTACCCTCACGACCGACCCGGGCGAGTCGCCCCTCCCGACCCTCCCCGTCTCCTCTTCTGAGGGACACAGGCGGTGACCCCAGGTGTCTAGACACAGCGGTCTCACGTCTCGGCAGTCATGCAAGAGGATCGTGTAAAATGGCTACAGAGTCGTGCATTTGTTAGGCGGACGTTACGTCCTCAGCACCCAAGTCAGCGACTCAGTCCTTCAAGAGGACCTCCTCCCGTGCCCTTGGGTGAGGTCATAAGAACGGACCTCTTAAGGTACCTGTCTCCTCGGACCGCCCGATGTCAGGTATCCCAACGTTTCTCGACCTGTACTGACTCGTTGATTCGTGGTGGTCGTGTAAAATGACCAGGTCTTTGCCTCAAGGTCCCTTTCCTTGATGGCCTCAGGTGTACCATGTCTCCGAGAGTCGGAGCGGAGACTGAGTGTCGAAGGGGCCTTTCGTCCTTCTCGTTTCCTCTCTTGACCCTACCCAGACCCCCCGCTGCTAGCTTCCCACACCAAGAATTCGTGGTCGAGGAGGTTACGGGTGGAAGCAAAGGAGGGAACGGGACGTCACGGGTTTGCTATAATGTCGCGGTCTTTGGGACGACTTTTCTGAACCAGAGATTCTTCCAGGAACCTCTAGTGGATCAGGTCACACCACAAGATTCTCACTCGTCTATTTTTAGTTTGATTTTTTTTTTTTACTTCATGTAATTGATCTTTTCTAGTCACATAACGAACTCCATTCCCAGTTATAACAAAACCCCTTAAACAGACACTCACAAAAGCTCAGTCACCGTTACCACAAAGAAGGAAGCCTAGGGTCTATCTTTCTTTCCTTGTTTCTTTCTATCTTTTTCTCGTTTTTTTTGGGGTGACTAAACCAGACATACGTAGTAAAATGTCTGTTCTTCTGACTCCAGTCCCAGCATGTCACCCGTCCCTACCCTGTCTCGGAGTCCCGAGGCACCGTTCGGTGTCGAGTTCGGCGAAGGGACCACTACCCCGAGGTCTAGAACACCCAGGAGGGTCCCGACGTTTGTAATGTCCTTCGAGAAGGACCGACGAGGATGTAAACCCGACGAACAAATGGGTCGGGACGAGGTACCCAGGGGTCGATCTCCCTGGGCACGGAAACGATAAGGACGATAACATTTATAGGTCTACATTAGTGGAACAAAGAGAGACTCCGGAGATCGAACTTCTTCAAGGACAAGGAAGGACACCTTAGACCTTCGCTAGTAGAGTGTCACCGACCCACACCAGACCCCATGACCACCTACTCCGGGAATTTCCCATACTTCCTGGTCCGGGGTACAAAGGTGACCCTCCCGTAGACCGACCCAACCGAGTGAACCACACCGGTGCAGTCCTGGTTCTTTGGACTCAAGGTTAGGACAACACGGAGGCGGAACGACGTGTCATAACGTGTCCAGTGTTCCAGAGACTCGGAGTCAAACGAAGAGACATTTTATTCGATTATTAGGGATGGGAGTGTCGTTACTAGTCTAATTTAGTCGCAACTATCTATTCGAGTGACCAAACCTGTACCCACTAAAAATGGACTGATCGCAGACTTTACCGTGGGGTGAGGTCTTGAGAACGGACCTTTTAGGGCACCTGCCTCCTCGGACCATCCGACGTCAGGCGCCCCAGCGATTCTCAACCTGTGCTGACTCGCTGAAGTGAAAAGTGAAAGTACGCAACCTCTTCCTTTACCGTTGGGTGAGATCACAAGAACGGACCTCTTAGGGTCCCTACCCCCTCGGACCACCCGACGGTAGATACCCCACCGTGTCTCAGTCTGTGCTGATTTCGCTGAATCATCGTCGTCGTCGTCGTAGACAAGGAATGGGGAGTGAGAAAGACGATTCACATAGGTTAAAAGAAAACTCCCTGGTGTAGAGAGTGTCAACCGGGGTCTCTACCCACACCGACTGGGGGTCAAACGGGGACATGAGAGTGGGAACTGGGTGTGGACCGTTCAGTCGCACAAGAGAGAAGGACCGAATCACTACCAAGTCCGTACTTACGTACTTTTGCACTTCGTTCGGTCTGGTTCCCTACCTCTTTCCCCCGACAACAGACGTGGTGACGATCCCGAAGACTCGACTATCTTCTCGGGTCTCGACGTTCCTCAGTCATAGACTACTCGGTTGTCCGACTTTTTCTCTAGACCCTCTGCCCCCTCATTCTCTGTCGAACGACTGTGACGAACCCAAAGAGTCAGGTCTATCTGTATTCCGTTTGAGACGAAGGTAGGAGAGTTCGGTTACTTAAGAGAAACACCCATTTGGTCGAACTGAGCTCAAAGAAAGTGACCGTCAACTCTTACGACTGATTAAGTCATCGGTTTTGTATATTTCACAGTTTTTTTTTTTTTTTTGTTCGCGGAAAAGAGAGAGACCCTGGAGGCTCCCGGGGAGGAGAAAAACGGAAAGGACGAGGACGGTCGTCGGAGAGACGGAAAGGACCGTCATAGGACGTGCGAGTCACGGAGGACTCTGTGAGACAAGAGCGACCGACCCCTTCGCGGTTGGAGTGGAGAGGACACTTGGGTAGGACCTGTCCTTTCCCCTGGTAATTGACTGGTGTAAACCAAGTCTGTAACTAAAGAAATCGTGTCCCGAGGTTGAGTGAGTCAAGACGGGGTCACTCAGGGTGAGGAGGAGGTCCTTCGGAAGGTCCGGAAGTCGGGTGAACCTGGTAAAGTTGGTACGTCGTAGAGTAGAGACGGACCCTTTAAGGAGGGTAAGTGGTTCGACGGGCTCAGACTCGAGACGGGACCAAGACGGGGGAAGAGGGGTGGTGAGGAGGGTTGGGAGGTGTGGGAAGGGGAGAAGGGATATACCCTAGACAGGGAGCCGATGACGAAGGACGGACAGGGCAAGAACCGTCGGAGACGAGACCGAGAGGGGTCCGACAGTCACGTGACTCTCACCGCAGAGGAGTGGACGTCTATTCCTCCCGGTACGGCGTACAGGGGACCGTCCACCGGCCCTGGACGGGTCTACTACCCCCGGAGAGCGAGTAGGGAGGATTGTCCACTACCGGTAGTCGGTAGTCGGTTATACCGGAAAGTGTGACTTGAGTTGGATGACTGGGGTCGCACCTGATGACAGGTCGGACCCCCCACCCTAGGCTTCGTAGAGGAGAGGACACGTTGAACCGTCACGGAGAGTTCAACGTCCCCCTTCAGTTACGAAGTCCCGGTCAGAGATCGACCTCCACTCTACGTGAGTGTCAGACCCCAGTTGTAGTCGAACTCTATGCCAGGACGATTCTCCACGGTCTACTTTACATCCTGTGGGTCTATGTGAACTTAAAGTCTATTTGTCGTTTAATAATAATCGTATTTATATAGGACTTAAAACGATATGTTTCGAGTACTAGACTCGGTGTCAGTTAACTTCTGTCATTCCTTTTGGTGATCCGGTACACCCATACTGGATTTAGTTTATGGAATACTAATATACCACCTCCACTGTTTATCTAAATTTCCCAATTTAGACCATCTGGTTCACGGACTTTTTGATACCTATTTCCAAGCATTGTAACATGTTCTCCGTCACTGGTTTTGGTAGGGTTTCTTTTTCTTTACGTTCTCCCGTTTCACCAGACTCCTCCGAAATGTTTGTCGACTCCTTTCTTCTCTTCACTTTCCGTTCCCTCTTTCCCTTTCTATATGGATTGACTTACGTCTCGAGGTCTCTTATCGTTCCTCTCTATTCTACTTGAAGAATTCACTTGTTACGTTTCTTTATCTCCTTTTGTTATCTTACCCTTTCTGGTCTTTAGAAAAGTTCTTTTAACCTCGTAAAGTACGTTCCTACCCGCCTTCACCGTTCCTGGATGTCTTCGTCTTCTCTAATTCTTCTCCCCCGTTCTTATGTGTCTTCTTGATATGTTTTTTTCCAGAATTACTGGGTCTATTGGTACTACTACACCAGTGAGTGGATCTCCACTCGAAGGGCCTCACACTTTAGTTCGCGCGGAATCCTTCGTAATGATATTCGTTTGATCACCTCCACTGTCTTAAGGTCGACTCGAGAAATTTTAGCGCTATTTTCTACTACGACACTTTCACGACGTGAGTTATGCAGTTGTTTAAACCTTTTGAACCGTCACCGGTGTCCTAACCTTTTCCAGTCAAAAGTACGGTTAGGGTTTCTTCCCGTTACGGTTTCTTACGAGTTTGATGGTTTGTCAACGAGAGTAAAGTGTACGATCGTTTCAATACGAGTTTTAGGAAGTTTAATCCGAAGTTGTCATACACTTGGCTCTTGAAGATCTACATGTTCGACCCAAAGTTTCTCCGTCTCCTTGGTCCCTAGTTTGACGGTTATAAACAACCTAGTACCTCTTTCGTTCCCTCAGGGTCCTTTTGTAGATGAAGCCAAGTATCTGATCCGATTTTGGAAACTGATACACTTAGTATTGTTTGACACCTTTTAAGAATTTCTCTCCTTATGGTCTGCTGGAATGGACAGAGGACTCTTTGGAAATACACCCAGTTCAATCTCGGTCTATACCTTGTCGACTAACCAAGTTTTAACCTTTTCCTCATGTTGTTCCCACATATAACAGTGGGACGAATAAATTGAATATCCGTCTCATGTAGTACGTTTTGTGGCCCGACCTACTTAGTGCTCGACCTTAACTCTAACGGTCCTCTTCAATAGTTGTCGGGATCTATACGTCTACTATGATGAGATTACCGTGTTTTACTTCTTAATTTCTCGGAGAACTACTTCCACTTTCTCCTCTCATTCTTTCGAGTGGACTTTGAGTTGTAATTTTTTTGATTCTAGTACCGTAGGTCAAGGTAGTGAAGTACCTTTTATCTTCCCCTTTTTCACCTTCGTCACTGTCTAAAATAAAGGAACCCGAGGTCTTAGTGACGTCTGTCACTGACGTCGGTACTTTAATTTTCTGTAAACAAGAAATCTTCCTTCGATGCTGTTTGGATCTGTCACATAATAACCGATACCCAAAAGGTCATCAGTACACTCTACACTCTCGACCTGTTATTTTTCCCGACTCGTGACTTCTTAACTACAGAAGTTTGAAACCACGACCTCTTCTGAGAACTCTCAGGAACCTGTCGTTTCTCTAGTTTAGGATTTCCTTTAGTCAGGAGTTTATAAGTGACCTTCCTCTACGACTTCGAATTCGAGGTTGTGAAACCGGTGGACTGCACTTCTCGGTTGAGTAACCCTTTCTGAGACTACTACCCTTTCTAACTCCCGTTCTCCTCTTCCCCCGATGTCTCCTACCCTACCAACTTATCATAATCGTTGAGTTACCTGTACTTAGACTCGTTTGAGACCCTCTGTCACTTCCCGTTTCCTCTGACCACGCGGACGTCAGGTGCTCTAGTGTTTCTTAGTCTATGTTGAATCGCTGGTTTGTTGTTGTATTCATATAGGTTTTATTACGTACTCTTTATGTAATTATAAAAAGACAACTAATAGACTTCGATTTAAAATACAGCCACAAGAAAAACAAAACTTATTTAGACTGTTGGGATCGAAACACCGATTTCGACCGTCTCCAATGTCACCCAACCTCTCCCTAAGGGACTATGTTTTGGAACGTTGTCCACCGACACCTCAACGATGGAGACCTCTTGAAGTCTCTTCTACTTCTCTCTCCCAGTAAGACCTTTTGTGTAGTGACAGACGAACCTCCACCTACTCGAAGGTCATGACAGAGACGAGACTCAGTAATTGACGTCCGGAAGCACTTAGACACAAAACTCCTAGACCGACATAAATTTCATGACACTTGAGACTAGAGGAGGGGTCTAGAGTCCCCAATTCGAGTCCTGAAGTGCCAAAGTGTAATCTTGGCGTCTTCAGGGGACGTCCACCGGGATTTACGGTTTCCCGGACCTCTTATTTTCGTCCCCTCCCTGCTAACGTTGTCTGTAATCGTCCTTCCCTTAGTTGAAGTTTTAATCAAAGACGTATAACATGGGCTCAAAAAGTAACTGAAATTAACAATTTAACCTCTACCTAAGGAGACCTCCCTTTTAAGACTAAAGTCCTACATTACTTTACTGAAAAAAAAAGAATTTTTTTTTCCATTTAACGTATAAATTTCCCTTTTATAAAAGGTCACATTATTACCGTTATAACTTTCATTCAACGGTTCGAATTTACGTTTTACTAATGTTCATACACAAACGTAAACCGGGTCTCAAAGTTTTGTGGGTCACTGTTGAATTAACTCGTCTTGTGTTCCGAGTATTTGGAGAAAGGAGTTAAAGGATGTCGTCGTCTGTCACGACACGAAGAACCGACGGACCCAACGCAAAGTCCCGTGTGACCTCGACGACTTAAGTATCCATACTAGGTCAAAGGACATTCGTTTTCGTCCACCTCCTCAACTGTATTTCGGCTCGTCACTAAGGTGTTCACCGTGTCCACTAGTCCAGCCCCGTCCCCCCGTTTGACGTTGCATTACCTACCTTGCTCACCAACGTCCCTGTGCAGTCCCCCCTCCTGGGTGTCTTATAAGATCTTCCATCTTGAGCTCAGAAATATAAATCTTAATCGGAGTTCTGATTATTGTCTTGTTCTCGTGTAAAGACACGTAACACAAAGAAGGTAACCCCCAGGTACACATTCGTCCTTCGGATTTTGTCCTTCGAAACCGGGTAGTCTCTATGGGACCTTTTATCGAAACGTCGTGGATCGTCTGTGTATACCTCACTGGGTGGAGGATCACTTCTTCCCTTGAGGAGGTCCTGAATAAGATTACACCCCGTCAGACGTAATACCTCGGTCAGATCGTGTCCTCGCCCTCACCCTCCGTCTCCCTCGGCTCTGGCCGTCGACACCGGGTCAAAGGACTATAAACGTTCGAACCGAGGGTAACACAAAGAGACAAAGGGAGAACGAGGTGGGATGGACCGAGGCAGTAGGAGTTAAAGGAAGAAAAGAGGTGAAGCGAGAAGAGACGAAGGTGGTCCGGCTCCGCTCGGCATAGGACCCGGCCCGGCACGGGAACCGAGACCGGAGACACACGGCACACACCACCCACGTGGCCCCCACCAAACACCGAGTCTCCTACCTTTGACAAAAGGGGTCAAACCTTGCGACCGGAACACACCCCCGGCGAGTCTAAAAAGGTCTGCGTCACATGATGACGTTTCTCGAGACCACAGAGGCAAAACGTTCTCGTCCCAAGCCCACCCCTAAAAATCCGAAAGAAGGGGGACTTTACCTTTCCAGTCACTCGTCTACTGTTGGGGGTGTTTCCCTTCGTCTTCCTACACCGAAAACCGGTTTGGGTATCGATTCGCATTTCCATTGATGATTTACCCACTTAAGTCTCGTTGAGACCTTCCTCCCTCTTCTCTGACCTCTCGACCTTTCGAAGACCTCTTCCCGTGTCCCTTCTTACTTCCCCGACCCGGACACGATCTCTCGTTCCCTCTCTCTCACCAAGGTCCTCTCTCTCAATCCCATCCCACCTATGGTCCCAAACTCCTCTTTCCTCCAAACCCCTCCCGTCACGGTACCTGTAGAGTCCCCTCTTTCAAACTTTACCAGGTATACAGTTCCTTCTTTGTTTGGAGGAGAGTCTAGGTCCTACCTATCAAGACTCCCGTTCATTCGAGTTGAGTCGTCTCTGGGGCACGTACACCGAATTTGTGTCAATAAGTAAGAAAAGAAAAGGGGGGGTAAGTAGTCTGTAAATAATTTATGGATGACATACGGTCCTAAATTCGAAGGACGGGAGACCTTCAAGAACCCGACCACCCTCTCGGGTCGAAGGTATTTTTATAGGACCCTATATGACATCATTTCGGATCTACTTGGTCAGTATCAAGTCCACGACCACTCTCTTCTCCCCGTCCGGACAGGTAGTCCGTCGAACACACTCCGGAAACTTCCCACTCTCTCGACAGACTAATCAGAGAGTGAGGAGGGTCCGAGTGCACTCGACCGGAGCTGAGAGGGTGGGCTTATAAGTTCCCCCGAAGAGGGCGTGAGGTCCAGGAGACGAGACATCACCTGTGGTCCGGAAGAACGGGACTGAGGGGTCTTGAAAGACATAGTCAGCTCGAAAACAAGTGTCCCAAGAGGAGGGACATCTAGGAGGGTGTGAGACACATTGGAGACCACGAGAAAACCCAGTGATCTGATTCGATTAAACTTTCTCAGTAAGGGGGACTTACAACTCTTACTTATTTCGGAAGTACAGATCGGTAAGACTTAGTAGAAGCAGGGAGAATTGTGGTAGTAACAGTAGTATACAAAACGAAAATTGTTAAAGAATTACTGAAATCCAAGGTCGTTGGGTCCACTTTATCTGTTCATCTCTAAGAACGAGGACAGATGCAGTAAGTGGATAGGTGGGTTGGTAGATAGGTAGGTAGGTGGAATGTTTCAACCGTGTTAGTACCCCCTTCCGAATGACACTGTTTTTTATTTGTACTCATTTTGAGGTACGCCTTAACCCGTAAAGGAAAGATCTAATAAATGATTAATATACGTCTGTATATATAGATATATAAAAAAGTTTCAACCATGGTAAAAAGTCTCTTCCGGAACAAACAAAAGTAAATTACTGTCCACTGGTGACGAAGTACCCTTCCACTTTATGTATCGGAATGTTCCTCAGTACTCCTGTTTAAGTACACTCTTTCTACCTCGGGTATGTCCGGACCCACCTTTCGAGCCGGGAACAGAGATTGGTGATTGTTCCAGAGGAAGGAGACAGACCCAGAGTTCCTCTGCGTAGACGTCTCGCTCCCCTAACAGAGTAACTGAAGGTCTTTGAGAAAGTCGAAAACAAAGAGACATTGTCGAAAATAAATATCTCTTGAATGACGTTTACTCGACTAAATTAAGGGTACTCGGATACTCATCCACGATAAAGATGGGAGTAAAATCTCTGGTCCTTTGAATCCTTGTCTCTCCAACTCATGGAAGTTCCAGTGTGTCGTCCCGTACTGTGTTAGTCCTGAACTTGAGTCCAGACACATTGAAGTCTCGAACACATAAACCAGTGGTGTAGTATGGTAAACGACGTACAGTCACCTGGGTCCTTTCCTGTCTCGTCCGGACGACATGAGTCCGATCATTTCTGGAGCCACGTCCCAGTGGTCGTACCTCAAGTCTCATTTCGTTCTGTACGTAGGAGGATTTGATCGACCCGAATTAGGGGTCTCGGACGCCGTAGTGTCCCGTAGGTCCCGAAGACGGTAAGGGAGACGACCCGCCCCGTCCGTGCCGTGTCCGAGTCGACGGGAACCCCTTTTTGGTCACGAAAATGAGGTTTGGCCCACAGACCCGGAGGGCCGTCACATCCAAATCCGTCACATCAAGGGTCTCTGGGTTTGTGACAGGACTCCGAGTCTCCAGTGTCCCTCCCAAGTAGGGACCTTTGAGGTAGATAGGTCTCTGAGACCCAGTCCTAGACCGACGGAGTTGACTTTTTAGTGGGGAGGGGTACTCTGTTCGTAGGATGCACCTCGTCGTCCCGGTGACTTACGCCGTCCAGAGACGCAAGAGTTAATAAATAGATGGGGGGCGGAGGGCGGTGGGGTCAATAGACGTAGTTGACCGACTCAGAACCGCCGGCACTGGTCTGTTCCTCTGCCGTGTGGCACCGAGGGTATCGAGGGTCGCGTGGGCGTACCCTTGCCCTTCGGAGTCGGAACGGAAGGGAGACGGGGGAGGAGGAGAAGGTGGTGGAGGTCGTGGGGTCAGGCGGACGTTAACTTGGGTCTACGGTCCTTTATAGAACCAACATGACGACTTCACTTTTGTATACCCAGACTACTTTTGAGAAGACAATGTCAAAGTAATCATAGAAGGGGCCTTTGAGTGTCTACCTCCCCCTCTGGAGGCTCCGGTCGCAGACCGTGAGGTACACGTCCTCCCGCCGTGTGTGCACGGGACGACAGAGCCTCTTCTTAGGTGCGTCCGACGAACCCCCGACCTCTCCCTTGCTCCCTTCCTTGTCTTCCGGGAGGTGGGTGGGCGAGACTCGGGACAGAGACGGAAGGGTTCTTTGAGTTCTAGGATCTAGGATCAAGACTGAGACTACGAGTGACTGACACACTACCACCCGTTCAGTGTTGTGGGGAGACTCGGAGTCAAAGGAGTAGACATTTCACTGCCATTCGCTCTCACAATCGTGAGTCAACACAGACTGAGAAACGTCGGTGCACCTGACATCGGGTGGTCAGAGGAGACAGGTACCCTAAGAGGTCCGTTTTTATGATCTCACCTAACGGTAAGGAAAGAGGTCCCCTAGAAGGGTTGGGTCCTTAACTTGGGTCCAGAGGACGTAACTTCCATTTAGGAAATGGTAGACTCGGTCGTCCCTTCGGGTTTTACTACTATTTTTACAGGAAAAGAGTCTCAACAGCGTCACGTCGGTTCCATGGAACCTCTCACCTGCTATCAGACTCTCACGTTAACTGACTGCTTCGTCTGGGGGGGGGGGTTGGGGCGTTTCGACACTCTTGGTTCTGGAACACACTGGGTAAACCGTCGTTTTGAACTCGATTTGCCTGTACTCTGATGAGTAACTTTAATACACAGGAGCGACCACACTTATAGGTATAAAAACGGGGGGTTTATAATAATACAAACTAGAACTCCACGACGGGGTCAGGGACGATCCTCAAAGTGTACAAATCTATCTGTAAAGTTTGGGGTTTACAAGACTTCCGACCTTGTGTAGGTCGGTGTTCCCAAACCCCATCCCCAAACAGTTGGACAAAAACCTTTACTTCCCCTTTAAGTAAACACCAAAATCCCCTAAAAAAAATTTTCCAGATCTCAACACGACCTAAACTCCAGAAAAAAGTTTCCGAAGGGTGAGGCAGGTGTAAAGGGTCCACAATCGACACTGGGTTCTTATTAATTAGTCCTAAGATAGTTCGTACATGGTTCATAATCCGTGACATGTGTGTTATAAAATATTCATAATAGATAACATTGGAGGGTTGTCCGGACACTTTGTAAAGACACTAAAAGTGCAAAATGTCTACTCCTTTACCCCAGAACCTTCCACCCACTGAACGAGAATGTCCATTTCGACTATTCAACAACAACAAATCACTGATTTAACACAGACTGAGAAACACTGGGGTACCTGACATCGGGCGGTCCGAGGACACAGGTACCCTAAAAGGTCCGTTCTTATGACCTCACCCACCGGTAGAGGAAGAGGTCCCCTAGAAGGACCGGGTCTCCGACTTGGGTGTAGAGAGGGTAACCGTCCGACTAAGAAATGGTGACTCAGTGGAGCCCCCGGGTCCGACTATTCTCCGTTTAAGTTTGGACCAGACTGGTCGAGGTCTCATTCACGGAGTCCCACGGTACTTTAGCACCTCTCTCCTTCCCCGACAGAACCCTCCCCACTGTACGTTCCTGTTCCAGGACCTCTCCCACTCCCTAGGAGTCGAGAAGGGAGATCGACTCCGCGTAAGAAGGGTTCGGGTCTGGATGTACAGAAAGGGTACGCGTGGACCAAGAAAGGGAAGAGGTCGTCCCTGGTGGTGGAGATTAGTTCGGACTTCGGTACAGAAGAGAAAGGAGTTGCCACTCCTACATTCGAGGGTCTAAGAGGAACCAGGACAGGACAACGGGTACCAAGAGTCAGAAGAGTAGGGTGGTTTACCTGGGGTATTCAAGGTCTGTCGAGTAGAACCTCACTGACTTGTCCGACTTGTTCCAGGTTTCAGGTGCTCTCGAATCCGTATTCCACGATGTCTGGTGGCGGTCCCACTATCCTCGACGGGACCCCTCGTAGTCCGGTTCTAGAGGGACCCCTGTAGAACGGAGACCTGGTAAATGAGTCGACGGGGGTCGACGGGAGTCACAGAGGAAAGAGACATCTAGGTCGAGGTGACCCTCGTCAGGCCCGGACCCAAACCGAAACAAAAATGTAATGTGTTCCCCTAGTACTTGTATAAGAGTAGTCTTTTTTTTGTGTGTTCACGTGTTTCATTTGTTATTGTCAAGATGAAATGGAGGCGGGAGAAGTTGGATAAGAGAGGGGTCCCATTGATGACAAATGTCAAGCCACACATAGTAACGACAGGTAGAAGAACCACAAATAAACGTGTATAAATAGTAAACCTGAACAAACCCCGTAAAATATATGTGTAGAGTGTATCACATGACATGAAGCGAAAAAAAAGACGAGTGGTATACAAAATTTCTAGAAGGGTACAGTCCAGTATATTCAGACGGAGTAAGTAAAATTGACAACGGAGTATCGATAGGGTACCTACAGGTTCCCGAATGTATTGGTGAGGAGGCGACTACTTGTGTGTCCAGAAGACGTCACTTGTAGTACACAACCATAATAACATGGGAACCCACTAATGAAAGATATTCTCCTTAACGACGCAGGTTCTCACACTATCAAAAATAAAAACGATCCAAGACGGTTTAACGGGAGATCTACCGACTTAGTTAAATCGTAGAGTGATTAGGGAACCCGTCGTTCTCTAGTGTGGTCAGTTAAGATTCCCTTTAGTGGGGACTTATGAGTAACCTTTCTGACTACGACTTCGACTTCTAGGTCATGAAACCTCGATTGTTGGCTGAGTAACCTTTTCTACGACTACGACCCTTTATAACTCCCATCCTCCTCTTCACCTGCTGTTTCCTACTCTACCAACCTACCGTAGTGACTAAGTTACCTGTACTTGAACCCACTTGATGCCCTCTACCACTCTGTTCCTCCGGACGTGCGACGACAAGTGGGGGCACCCGTTTCTCAGTCTGTGTTGAATCGTTGACTTGTTGTTGTTTTAGGGTAAAACTTCAGTCTCCGTCGTCAGGAGGATCGACCGGCCAGATCCTGAGGGGCCGTCCACCGAGACTCTACCGAGTAAAGGGGAGACCCCTTCAAGAGACCGTCGTCACACCCTTCCACCTGAGATCGATACGGTCCCAGTATCCTCCCAGTAGTCATATTATCGCACTAATGTGCCTCTTCCGTTACCGTGGGGTGAGGTCATGAGAACGGACCTTTTAGGGTCCCTGTCCGCTCGGACCACCCGACGGCAGATACCCCAGCGTGTCTCAGCCTGTGCTGACTTCGCTGAATCGTCGTCGTCGTACTAATGTTCGTCCCCTAAACCTCGGTAATCATGGACTCAAAGTCAGGACGAGGTAGTAGGTACTCGCAACACTAGAGGTCGTTTATATTGAAGAGACTTCGAAAAGTACACTTCTTGTTCTCATTGTTATTGATTAGTACCACTGTCTACCGGACTTAGACTTCGGTCCACTATGTATGTACATTTCGTGAATCATGTCAGAGATGGATGTCGTTTACCGTTACTTACCTTGGACCGTGAAATATGACTGAGACTAACGATTCTAGACCCAGGACAATGGGTTTTGTACCGGAAGAAAGGAGATCCCGCAGGGGTATAGACACAGTCGGTGACTCGGGACGGGGTCCCGTCCGTGTCACAACCGACCGACGACCGGACACGGACGCCGTACGTCTCCAGTCTCGGGTACCCCTCGTCCCCTATCGTGGGTGGTCCGTCCTGATCGTCAAGACCGGAGGACCGGAGGACCGGAGGACCGGAGGACCGGAGGACCGATCCTCCCCTCTGTCCTGTGTGGACCTATTTGTGGTCATTTGTCTCCACCCCCTAGAGTGTTTGTGTCCGGACACGGTCACGTCGAAGAGGCTCTATTTGTGTGGCCTCGGTTCAGGGGTCCACCCTCGCCTCCCTCTGCACCTCTCATACACCCAACATCCACCCCCGTCCTCTGCCACCCTCTCTCACGTCGGTCTGTCTACCGTGTCGGACCTTTCCACTTCCCCTCCTGTCTTCACCCCACGTCCCCCAATGGGTCTTCCACCGACACGAGGACCGTGGGTGACACCTCTCCTTCTACGAGACCCGATCAACGGTGGTGTCAGGAGTCAAGTTAAGGGTTGGGTGGAGAACCGTCGAATCGGAATCCATTTAGAAGGAGGAAAAGACCTGACACCAAATTCGTAGAATTTTACCGAATACACCCCCGACGACTTGAACCAATAGATCTTAACAAAGGTCGAACTTTGAAGATCCTTAATGACGGGGTATTATTGTAGGGACGATACTGGTCAGAGTAGAACTTAAACTCAGCGACACCGGTAGTGAGATTAGAGAGGTTTCACGGTCGTGAATCATGAAATACAAGTGTAGACAAAGAACAGATGAAGACGGGATATCGAAACCTACGTCCACTTGGACTTTAAGTCTAGAGTAAGATGTGCTCTCATGTACTCCCTGGACCCCGAGTGATTCAACTTTGGTCAATGTCCTCCGACCGTAGGACGGAGAGGTCTACGGTTGACTCACCAGGTTCCACGTCTGTCACCCAGTCTGAATTGGTGAGTCACAGGGGTGTGTGTGGTGGTCGTTTTCTGCAGACCGAGACCAGTGTGGGTGGCACAGTCCGAGAAACGGGTTTAGTGGAACAGATTAGGAGTATCGGTGTGGTTCCATCCACGCCAGTACTACGGGTGACATGTCTACTCCTCACCCTCGAGTCTCTCCAACTCAATCACGGGTTCCAGTACATCGACCACTCGTCATGTCGACTCGAAGGGTCCCGGGGTGTTCGTCTGGAGTGGAGAGGAAACGACGAGAAGGGTCTCTCCCTCGAGTGTGGAAGTGACTGTAGACTCTCGAAGTGAGTGGTAGTTAAAGTGAAATTTGGTAAGAGTTCCAGGACAAGGGAACGGTAGAGGAGGTCCTTCGGGAGCGACTGGTAAGGACGGTGAGGGTCCGCAAACAGGAAAAGAGAAAGGGGTCGCGTGTGAAAACTGGAAGGGCAGACATAGAAGGACCACGAGAATTAGTACGAGGTAACCCATCTTTTCCCCAAGAGGAGGAGAGGTCGACCTTGAACAGTAACATTTCACCCTAAACGGTAAAAGATTTATTTATATAAAATTACATTAGCATTTTTCTTTATGGACAAAAATATTGTTACTTTTGACATCTCTTGATAATCCGATCACCGAGTGGAGAGACATTGGGATGTCATATTTTATCCTGGTTAGGAAAGTGTTTGCACTCCGTGATAGAATCAAACCCGAGGGGATCTTCAGTCGAGACCCTATTCCAACACTAAATAAACACTCCAAAGACACCCTTGCCGAATAGTCATCAACTCAACCTTGTACTCTACCCCTCACCTTCTGTCGGTCCTCTCCCACACAACGGTCGTCCACTGGCAATACCCGTTGACCCAAGGTAGAACGACCTCTTGAGCCCCTTGGTTAATCCTGGGTTCTGTATCTCAATGGAGGGACGTTCCCACTCCCTGGACCAACAAATTGATGTTGAGACAGTCAGTGACTACCTCTCGATGAGCGTCCGTCTCGACCGAGATCACCGGTCTCTCTTTAGAGTCCGTTTCTCTATGTCCACGACCTCCCGTACCCTCGACAACTACTCCGTGGTTCTCGTCGACGGTGTTCATGGACGTCCATGGACCGAGGACCATTGTACCGTCACTTCCTCCATCTGGTCCAGAGATGTTTGTTCCTTGAGTATTGGGAGAACATCTGTGTATTATTACTTTTTGACGTCTCGTCTACCCCGAAGGGTCCACCGAGGCGACCATTTCTTAAACCGACGTTACGTCCTCTGGGCCCAAACTAGGGATCCAGTCCTTCTGGGGGACCTCTTCCTTTACCGTTGGGTGAGATCATAAGAACGGACACTTTAGGGGATCTGTCTCCTGTCTCCTGTCTCCTCGGACCGTCCGATATCAGGTACCCCAACGTTGTCAGTCTGTACCGAATCGCTGATTTGGTGGTGGTGCCTTGTCTATAGTCGTATTTCCTCTCTCTTGGAGGGTCCAGACTTCAGTCTACCGGTCCTAGTCTTAGGGTTCAGACGGTGATCAAAACTCGGTCAATAAATCAAGAGCTACCTCGAGTCCAAGGAGTAGATATTCTGTCTTTAATGTCTTCATCTTTGTAGAACCTCACTAAAACTTAAACAATTTTAGTTACGTGTGTTTTGTGCGTCGCGTTCCGAGTAGTAAGCGACTACAAGTGAGTGAGTCGGCACAGGTCGAAAAACGCTGGAGGGACCTGACGTCCTGTCGTTTAAGGGACAGGAAGTGAGAGAGGGACTCAAACGAGTTTGAGTATAGGTAACTCAACCACTACCGTAGGTTGGTAGAGTAGGAGACAGCGGAGGAAGAGGAGAACGGGATTTAGAAAGGGTCGTAGTCTCAAAAAAGGTCACTCAGTCAAGAAGTATAGTCCACCGGACATAACCTTGGAGTTGAAGTCGTAGTCAGGAAGGATACTTATACGTCCCAACTAAAGGAAATTATAACTGACCAAACTATAGGAACGTCAGGTTCCCTGAGAGTCCTCAGAAAAGGTCGTGGTGTCAAATTTTCGTGGTCAAGAAACCACGAGTCGGGAGAAATACCAGGTTGAGAGTGAAGGTATGTACTGATGACCTTTTGGGTATCGAAACTGATCTACCTGGAAACAAACGTATCACTATAGAGACGAAAAATTATGCAGTATTTCACGTAAGTTACAATGGTAGTAGTAAGTAATCTGTAGTAAATACAGGAATCTGATATTTTCTCCCGGAACGGACTCGGACCTCAAGGTGAAAGTGTCTCCTTTCCCTCCGAAGGTTCCGATCGCGTCCCCTGGTCAGGACGGTTCCGTAAGACTACCGGAACGTGAACAGTGTATCTGGTGGGTCGTTTCCGGACTGGGTGTCAATGGATTCAGAGTCACATTGTACATTCGTAATTCGACGACTACCCTCCCTTCTATCCTCAAAGTCACACCCAGACCTCCTGATCACCCCTACCCTCTCCATGGGCTTCACGGGAGACTGGGGTCCAACCCGGGTAGGACAGTTGAACATCCTTCTCTTCCCTTCGCCTTGGTCCCGGACTTGGCAAAACAAGTGTGTCGCGACCAGGAACGAGACCTCTAACCACGACTCCTTTCTCCCTCGACGGGAGGGAACCGGGGAGGACGGTCAGCGGGGAATCGACACCAACGACCACCAGGGACCACCGGTCCGACGACGGCCGTTCACGAAACGTGTCGACGGCACGTGTCGTCGGTCTGAGGCTCCGTCGAGGGGCCGACTCCCTTGTAAGGTCCTGTCTAACCTGAGTAATTCGTGAGAGACGAGGGACGAGGACCGTTTTCGGACCTAAGTCTGGGTCCGGGATAGGAGGGCGGTCGGAAGGAGAGCGAGGGGAAGTATCGGACACTCGGAGAACCCCCCTCCCCTGTCCTACAGCGAGTCGGGGAGTTGCAGCGAAGGAAAGAGATCTACAAAAAAGGGAGAAGAGGGGTACCAAGGAAGAGGACGACGAGTCACACTTTGCTCGGTGCTGTCCGGGACCTTCCGTTACTTTCCTTTCGACCCAAGACCACAGCTCAGACGACACACTGAAACTCGTCCAGTGGATTGGAGAGACCCGTCGACAGACAAACCTAACAGTCGTCCTTGAGGACCAGGGGTGGAAGGGGTGGTGAAACACCTCTACTCCTTTCGCACAGACCTTTCGTGACTACACCCTTTTGCCTACGAGGGCCCCCGACCTTGTGTACGAAAGATCTCCCCAGTCCGCAACCAGTAGAGTCTCGTGCGACTTAGTCTCTTGGCTTGTAGCCTCCGTAGGTCACTTGGTCGGAGTGAAATGTTCATCCCTTTGACTCCGGGTCGGTCACTGGTCCGTTCGACCCCAACCTTCGACCGGAAGAAACGTGACATGGTGGAACAGTAAACTTCTACCACTACTACTCTGTGTGCTGAAAGCTCGTAAACACCCGGTCTGGGATCAGAAGTAGTGAAAGGTACCCGGACAGACAAGTAGGAATGCTCCACCACAATCATCGTAGGGCGTCTTCACTCTGACCTTACCACCCATACCGATACGGTCTTTAGACAAACGAATTTGTCGTGAAAAAAAAAAAGAGGACCCGGGTCTTTGAAGACTCCTACAAAACGTCTGTGTCTTCCTTTTTAATAGAAAGTCCTGGACCCCCATACGACCTTCTCTCTTTCCGAATCTCTACACGTGACCCGGGGCTCCCCGTGCCGGTGGGAGACCGGGGTCACGCCGATCCTGCCCCCGTGTTTCCCCACCGGAGAAGAGGGTGTGAACGAAGAGTCAAACACGACCCCCGTGTTTCGTCCCACCCTTTAGAGGGAACCTCACCCCCCGTCCACGGCCGTGAACATGTTCCCCTCCACTTACCTGGATCCCCCATAGTGGTTGTGTCCACACTGAAGGTTGAAGTCGGAGGTGATCGAAACGTTGGGACCTGTGTACTCTTGTATAGATTCGGACAAAGGGATAGACATTTTGTCGGATATAAGTCGTAAATTGTGACCTCTCTGAACCTTATTTGAAGACTATCTGAGTCAAGTCTTCGGTTCAAGATGCCACTTCCGCAACTTGCTTCCTGTCACCCCCCACGAGACTCGAGTCGGACCCCTCCCTTTGAACTGGGGTCGTCTCCAATCGACCGTTCTCCCGTCCCTCGCCCGCCACCCTGGAGAGGTTAGGGAGGTCGTGGGAGGGTCATCTTCGACCACAGACGGGTCTGTGGAGAACCGGTCCCCGAGGTCCCTCGGGTTTGGGTCGGATCGAGCCCGGTCTGTCCGAAACTGTCTCTGGGGGGGGGTGGGGAGCCAAAAGAGGGTCAGTTCCCGCCCGGTCCCTCGACTGTCGCGGTCTCTCTGAAGGACAGAGGGATGGGACGGGAAGTCCAAACCCACATGGGACACCAGAAGGGCGGCTTTCCAAAGTGACCGATACTCCATCACTACCTCAATATGTAGGAGGACGAAGGACCCGGAGACCCTTCTCCCTGCGCCGTCGAGCCCACCGAGACGCGGAAACAGGAACTCGGTTCGTCGGGGAGTTCCCCTGTCTCGACTCAGTTTCTTGAGGAGCAGAAGTCCGTTCCGGGGGTCGTGTCCCGGGACCGGAGTCCCAGTAAGGGTTCCACGACTCTTTGGGTGATAAGAGGTGGGTGGGTGGGTAGACTCTTCTTTTCTCGGAGAGGGCTGTACCCGTGCACGGGTACACGGACACGCACGTACACGCACGAACACACACGCACCCACCCCTCCCCAGACCTTGGCTCTCAGGTCTCACTCGACGGCTGGAGAGAGGCGAGAAGGAAGACCCTTGAGGGGAAGACACTGTCGTTGTGCTGTTGCTTTTGTTTTACTAGAGTCTCTTGTTTCGTGTTGCCCTTCTTTAACTTGTTGTCACCCACGCCCCTCGGCGATACTGCCCCCGTCCACGTCCGACAGAAATGGGGGGAAGAGGAGAGACTAAAAAACCCCCATGGTCCCTTACTTTCACTCCGCACTCTCGATCCTCCAAGTCTCTTGCGAGTTCCCACCACCCGCTCCCGACACATTCTGGGGGCCCCGATCGAGTCGCGAAGACCTGTGTAGTAGGTACGTACACCCCGTCCCCCGGGTCCAGAACCAGGACCTTAGGGTCGCGGGGTGGGAGGGCTCCGTCTCCACCGTAGGGACAGAGAAGACTGTCGGCGTCTTAGGGATGAGAAAGTCAAGTCTCAGACCATCAAATGACGGTCCCCTTTTTTCCTTGTTTTTCCCTTCTTTCTCCTTTAAGGTAATATTTGAGAACTAGTTTCGCGTTCGGAGGAGGGAAGGAAGGTGGAAGGGGAGGGAGGAAGGAAGAAAGAAAGAAAAGAAGAAATAAAGAGCTCATCTTTCTGGGTCCCTTACATTTGTTTCTTAGAGGATCGTGTTTAGTCCGACGGAACAAGGGTTTGGGGTCCTTCTTGTACAAAAGGACCTTCGACCTTAGACTCTCCAGACGTACCGGTCGACCCCGGTCACCGAGTCTGTCCCTACACTAGTCCCGTGTCTTAGTCAGACAGCCGAAGGATACCTCGAGACTTTATCGACGGTGAATCCAGGTTTACACGATGGACTTCCTCCCAGGGTCTCTTCGGTCTCCCCAGGTGACTCCAGTGGACCTCGGTCCCACGGGACCCTCGACTAAACGATCTTTTACCCAGAGTTTCTCGTCCTACTCGGAACGACAGACGTCTCAGGAGCCGGAGAAGACCCTTCCAGGAAGGCTGGACGTCTACTGAGGTAGTGCACATGTAGCTACGTGTTTAGGAGGGAGGTTTGTAAGACGTGTGATTACCGAAACAAAAGAAGACTTTACTTTGGGGATTGTTCTCCGTTTCGGGGTCGGTATAGTCAGTGAATGTGAACTTATATTTACCCAGTAGACTGGGAAAAGGTTCCCGTCCCAAACCTATGTTCCTTCCCTTTCTCGTACTCTTACGACCCAGACGTTATCCCCTGTGGACTCCCCCTTACTGGGTCTTTTCTTTCCCCTTCTCGTCCTCTCTCACAAGAGTCTACAGTATGAAATCCTACCCCGGTTGTGAAGGAACTTATTTTAATTCTGAAACGTTCCAGTACGGTTTGGTCTCTAGTCTTTCAGATGGAAGAGTACTTGTCACACACAACTCTTTCCGTCTCCATTGTTCAGGACCACGATCCGTGTATAGTTCAGGACGTGGGCACCGTAAAGTACGTTAGGGGTGTCACGGAAACATTCCGGTTCTGGTGAGTAGGGTACACTGGTTTCTCCCTTACTTCTCCGTCTCTTGTTCAACCTCGTTCCCCGTCTCGAAGCCACCTTACACCTGAGCACAGATGTCGAAAGTCTCCTGGACGGAAACGATGGTGTCGGACGTCGGTGGACGCCACACGAGACCGACAAAACCCGTGCTCACACAGTTAAGGTTCCGAGTCTCGAGTTCCGAGATTTCGATCTCCACCCTCCACTAGACTGGTTCTAGTACGTGTCTTTATGGTCGTGTGCACGTTTACGAACCAAGTCACAGAACGTGTATAACTCCCGACCTATTTTATACGTGACAATAGTAATAATAATAATAAGGTATCCCTACCTTGTTTATAGGTCGGGTTTGTGATAGTGTCGTATAGTCCTACAGTCCCGACCTCCGTGGGAGATTTCGTCTAGGGGGTTGTACCGGTAGGGGGACACTGTCTTGTCTTCTGACTCCAGGTAAATACCCTTCACTAAACGGATTGCAGTGTACGTACACATGATTCAGTGAAGTCAGGACAGACTGAGAAATACTGGGAAACCCGACATCGGGTGGTTCGAGGAGACAGGTACCTTAAGAGGTCCTTTCTTATGACTTCACCCAACGGTACATGGAGGAGGTCCCTTAGAAGGACTGGGTCCCTAACTTGGGTTCAGAGAATACAGAGGTCGCAACCGTTCGTCCAAGAAATGGAGATCGCGGTAGACCCTTCGGGGCGGATTCCAGCGTATCCAATGATTTATTACACGTTTCAACTGTGGTTTGGGGTCGGACGACTGAGGTACTGGCCGTGGGAAAGGTAAGAGAAAACGGGTCGAAACGACCACCTCACCTGAGTTGTTTCGGGGAATTTAGGGACAGGATCCGGAGGGAAGAGGAGGTCGAGGACAGGGGTTCTGTCGGAGTCTTCGACTAAAGTGAGACTTGGTACCCCGGACCTTACACGTCTCCGTGGAGGGTCCGGTACACCGACCTTGTTGTAGTTCTCTGTGTCTGTAGTTCCTCTTCGTCCGAGGGGTGAACTTGGATCAAGGACATCGAAGGGTCTGAGGGGACCCGGGTACGGGTACCGACCCAAACACCCCCTTCGGTCTCCAATTACTACTGTCCACTTCGTAGGTAACCCGGAGGTCGTGGTCTGTTGTTCGAGGGAAGAGTTCTAGTTCGACACCTTCGACCGGGTGTCAGGCCCCAGACCAGGTCCCCAGGGTAGTGTCCCGTAAACCGCGGTCTCCCTTCATCCTCACGTCTACCTTGTGGGGACGAACCTGGACCTTAGGACAGAGACCGACCTAGAAGACGGAACGGAAGGACGGAGAGGAGAGAACGATGGTGAAATGTAAGCAGTTTTAAGATCGGACCACTGTGCCTCGAGTGTGGACACTGATTCCCGTGTCGTCTTCCTTCGGCACCAATAGTCGTCTGACCGGGCATCCGTCACTTCTCCAGTCGAGTGAATTGACCCCTTGGTGGTCGGGACTCCTGATCAGGTTCAGACCGGTCAAAGGGCTTACTGGAAACCATTCAGTGTTGTTGTGTGACCCACCAAGGAGACGGGTGTCGAGGAGATTTCCGAGAAGGTCCGGACTATAAGAACACAAGAAAGTACCACGGACGGTCGTTCCGAGTTACCTCTTGTTCTTTACTTCGTAAGTAGGACACGATACGTCGGTGATTCACGAGTCATGAAATGGGACTGGAAAACCTTCCTACCACATAGTCAATCGATAACTGCGTTATGACGACGTATTGTTCTCGGGGTTGAGTAACCGAACGGTGTGACTAGCAGACAAGAGTCCCTCCAACTGTCTCCAAGTCTACCAGAGTCGACCCGAACGGAATGTGAGGAAGAACGACGTCCAAACACCCCTACTCAGACGAGAAACACAGGTAGTAGGTCGACTGCGCCTCACCCCCACTAACCCGTTCCGGAACAAGGAGGGCACCTTCACCGCCTCCACATGCTCCCTTCGTCTTAGTGTGCTTTGAAGGACTCTTCAGTCAAGGAACCGGTTTTATTCAGTGTGCTGGAGTGGGTCTCATTACTCCGTTTCTCTTTTCGAGATGACCCCACTCGGGTACGGTTCCGAACCGACGGTCCCTTTGGACAGTCGGTTAAGTCGTATTTTCCTTACTAAGTCGAAGGAAATATCCCTCCAATTTAATAAATGGGCTGAAAGAAATAGTGTGTTTGACTTATGTTTATAAAGGGAAGGGACGACGTAGATTCCTAACTTCTAAACTCTAAGTCGGGAAGGACACACGTACGCGCGATTGAGTGAACTCAACACAGACTGAAAAGTACTGGGGTACCCGGTATCGGGTGGTCGGACGAGACAGGTACCCTAAGAGGTCCGTTCTTATGACCTCACCCGACAGTGCGAGAGGAGGTCCCCTAGAAGGGTTGGGTCCCAGAAGGAAGGTGTCCTTTAAACCGAACATTCTTGAGCTGTCCTCTCCCATTACCTATCAGGTTTCCTCACTCACAGATTATCACCTTAAAACAATTCGTATCGGTGATTCCCTCTTCTCTAATAGTCTGCAGGTGTAGACGTCAGTGAGAGAAGTACCTGCGAATTCAGGGTAGGACTAATAGCACCGGATCTTTTCAAAAGGTCGTCAAAGAGTCTAGGTACGGTACGAGAAAAGTGTAAAAGAGAACGATTCGGTACTAAGAAACGAAGATCTTTGTATTATGGAGAAGGCTCTCTTCATGATACCTTTGGAGTGGTGTTTATGTGAGGGCAGGGACTAACATGGGTTAATTTCCTTCTGTGACCACCCTTTTACTAAAATTCCTTTGTATTGAAATAATAAAAATTCAATTAGGTGAACGAGTTCACTTGATTGGTGATTCGTAAGGTGTCTCGACCAGACGTCCCCTAGACGACATTACCTAAGTAACCTACTAGGTAACCAATAATTTGTAAATAACGTGTTGGTGGTACCAGATTCCCGACCCCTAAGTTTCGACTCATTTAGGGTCGTAGACGGAAGGTCCTCGAGTCAGACCTCCCCCTCTGTCTGTGTATTGGTACTACAATTTCGCCTCACCTAACCTTTTCTGGGACTACGACCCCTTCTGACTTCCGTTTCCCGCCGTCTCCTACTCTACCAATCTATCGTAGTGGCTGAGTTTCCTGTACTTAGACTCGTTTGAGGTCCTCTATCACTTCCTGTCCCTTCAGTGTCTGTACTGACTCACTGACTTGTTACTTCCACACTACTCACACTACACACACCTCTGACGACCTTGTGTCTTGTCCCGTTGACATGTTCCCACCGCTGACCCCAATGACCCTTCTAAAGATCTCCCTCCTTTTCGCCTGAAGGATGAACCCATCCTACTTGTCTACGAACGCCACCATTTCAACTCCCAACTCTATCTCGACAGCCCCTGAAGAGTCCACCCCGTGTCGTACATGTCTCAGAGTGTTCCCTCTTTTTCACCCTACTGATCTCTTTGACTGGTGTTTAACCACAGGGACCCTACATCGTACTGTAACGTCCGCTCCATCATTCTCGACCCAGATCTCAACAGTCGTCTTCGGTCTAGGACCTTCGGGTTTTAGGAACCATTCCCAAACTTGAAGTAGTATGTTTGTTCCTAACCCCCTGTAACTTTTCAAGACTTGTACCTTTACTATGTTTGTTTAGACACAAAGTCTCTCTTTCTCTGTCGTACCTCCTACACGACCTTCGTCACCCTAACCACCCCTGTCTAACCCTTCCTTCACCGTCCCGGAGAGGGACCATCGTCCTCCTCCTTACCTCCCCTCCTCTACAAAGACTCTTTACGAATCCCTGTCTTAATCATCCTGGACCACCAAATACTTATATTTTCTTTTTTCCCTCTTCCTTTTACCGTCTTAGTGTCAATCTAAATGTCGAACCCAATGTTTCGTGTACCACCAGGGAAGTTGACTTTAACTCTTAAGACTCCCTTTCGTCAGATCTTCCTCTTTTTTGTCTTAGTCACAAACTACACCTCAAACTCCTCGCACACCCACCCTGTGGTCACCTCTCTGTCGTCCGTCGAACGGGGACACCTCCTTCTAGCCCCGACCTCCGTTTCTAGACTGTCCGCACGCACCACCTTTCGTGTCTCCTCCCCACCCGAGCAGGCACACGAGTAGTCCTGTGAGATCCGAAGTTCCTTGTCTCGTATGTGACTTTTCGTCGATGTTGTTTGTTCCCGTAAAGTGAATTAAATCAATAAAGTGAATTATTCAAATCCTCCAGCCAGAACCCGAAGAAGAGTTATACAGTAGTTCCTAGGTCTTGAAACGTATAGAATCGAGACGGTTGAAACAGGTAGGTATTGGTACACAGGGTGTCATTGCACTTCTATCTACTCCGAGGGTTTCCCGAACCTTGGGTTCCCTTTCTCCCATCTTTTGTGAACTACTTGCTTACAGTGTGGACGGAAAACGACACAAACCTTTCTCTGTCCTTTCCCTATCCGAGCCCCTCCTTGACCGACCAACTACTCGTCCTTATTCTCCGTTAATCTACAGATAAGTAATCACGAACACCCCAACCTTCTCTGTTGACGAAGAATTGGGATTTATCATTTTCCAATTTAGCTTTTGATGAAACTCACTCTTTCCGACTACTTTTGAATGGGACACACCTTAAGACGAAACCCGATACCACTTCATTGTCTATAACCTACTTTGGGGTGGATGGTATTTGTTTCTCTTTTCACCCCTTTAATATACTTTGTAGACAAAAGTCTGTAACCTATTGGTCGTCTTATTCTAACACAAGGGGCTCTCTTCCTTTTGTTTACTCTACTTAAGATACTAGTTGGACTGAAAAACGTAAATGGTCTGGTATCGGACCCTTTCCCCCTGGGTTCGGGGTATCTTCGGAGTGACAAAACTCCTCTGTCTCTAGTCTTAAGTCTTTTAACTCCGTCGACCTTAACCGTTTCTTACTATGACCTCTGCTCCCTTAATACGTCTATTTTCTCGAAGTCTTTTAGTGTATCTTCAGGAACACTCGAGAAAACCGATTTATGATTTGACACGTACATATATGACCCCGAGGCACTCTGACCGGTTTCTTGTTTATCACCTCTTTCTTATTAATGACCCTCAACATTTGACTTACTGAGAGACTCGAGTTCGTCAACCCTTTACAAGTTCAAGTCCTGTTGGTTCCACCTCTCTGGAGTGACTCGAGGGTCGCATAAATCGCCTTTGAAGTCTTTCCGATGTGGAATTCTCATCTCGATTCGATCAGATGATTGATCAGATAGTTGATGAGCGAGTTGATCAAATCGGGACCCCACTTTCGATAATATCTGAGTAGTACGACGACGACGATTCAGTGAAGTCAGTACAGGCTGAGACACGCTGGGGTATCTGCCTCGGGTGGTCCGAGGGGACAGGGACCCTAAGAGGTCCGTTTTTATGGACTCACCCAACGGTAAAGGAAGAGGTCACGTACTTTCACTTGTCACTTTCATTTCAGCGAGTCAGCACAGGCTGAGAAGTGCTGGGGTACCTGACGTCGGATGGTCCGAGGAGGCAGGTACCCTAAAAGCTCCGTTCTCATGACCTTACCCCACGGTAGCGGAAGAAGCTATTGTTTCGTATTTCTGTGCGGAACTTTACTAGATTGACTAGAGGTTCATTGAACGGTCTTGTTTTCAACTATGAGAAATTTCTTACTATTGTTTTGTTTGTTTTTTTTCTTACTATTGTTTTAGGTCCCGAGTCATTTTATCATAAGTTTTACTGACAGAAAGTCAGTTTTTAACGACCTATACTCTTCGGTTCATTACTGTGAGTATTAATTCTCCTTTGTTTAGTTAGTTATCTTTCACTCTCTACTGTCTACACTACCTTAATCGTCTGCACTTAAAATTTGTCAAAGAGGGTTTCGTTCGCTAGGTTCTCTCTTACTCTCCTTCTGGTTGTATCTTCGGTACGACAGACTATTGGGTTAGAGTCTTCACTATAAGGTAGTGAAGCCGGCATGAGATAGCCGGTGTGACAGGTTGGGATCGTGTCACACCCTTTACCAATACGTTGTATTTGAGATCCTCCACCCTTACACCAGCGGTGTTTCTGGAACTTCCCTTGTCTCTTCTTCTGTCGTTCTCTCTACCCCACTATAGTGTTCCAGTTCCGGTTCTCAAGGTCTTCTCTCTGCAAATTACCAAAAGGTTGTCACTCTTGGTCGTCGATTCCTAACTCCGTACAGGTGACTTAAACGGTTTCAGTGATTTTTGTAATTCTCGGTAATTCTCGTCGAAGTCAATTGGTCAAACGTCACCTGACTTCAAATTTATCCACCACTCGTTGACCTTTTGTCTGCTACATCCGATGACAAGACCCTTCCAACCTACTTTTCCTCTCTTCCCTCTACATCCGTCTTCGGTCTTCTCCTGCACCTCTTAAAACAAAGTCCCCTACACTCCCGGACTCTTCTAAAAATGCGATCTTCTTTGTCGGTCACCTGACTCTCTCCACTTCTAGGTCCTCTCCCTTCCTACTACCTACCCCGTCGGAGAGCCTCCTCCGTCCTCTTAATCTCCAGTTTCTGTGTCCACCCTACGAACCGAAACTTGTCTCTCTGTGGAGTAGGAGACTCCGGAGTCACTCCTTCCGTCCTACAGACCGATCCCGTTCTGGACTCCCGCGTCTACGGACCCTTAACTCTTGAGTATGGACTACCGGAGTTAAAAGAGTCCTTCTCATCCTCCGTTCCAGTGTCACTCGTCTCTCACTTGTTACTACAGTTAATGGTACTACTAACGAATGTATACTTCTTTCGGAACCTTTGTCAGACAAGAGTATCCGTCCCGTTCGGGAAGGGAACATTAGATTAAAGTGAAAGATAGAGAGTCGTTTGAGTAAAAAGTATCAACCACTACAGAAGTCTGTCGTGGACAGACTCAATGGTGTTCTATGCCTAATTGCTCCAACTTTACGTACTCCCACCCTTTATGAAGAGGTACTCACACTTTTTAGTACTGTAGAGTCACCCCGTCCTTGGAGGTTCCAGAGTAACTTGCAAGGTGTGTTTCCAAACAGAACAGTAGTTCGTAAACAGGTGGAAAGACGAACTAGTAGGGTGGTTGTCCCTTGAGTGATGGAGATCCCTCTCAGAAGGGTGAAAGTCTACTTAGGAATCCAGAAAAGGAAGTCGTCCCGACTTCAGACTGAAGTTCACAGGGAGTCCAGGATATCCTTCAGGGTCTAGTTCGGACAGAGGGTGAACTGTCGGAAGTCACTATAAAGAGGCGATCTTATTTAGAGGCGACAAAGAAGTGGGAGGGAATATACCGTCCCAAAAGACTGGCAGAGGAGTCTGGGTGGAAGAGGTCTAAAGGAAGTTGTTTTTGTTAGCAAGAGTTCTAAGTCGATACTGGACCGGGACGTCGAAAGAAGACTCACGGGTTTCACGAATCTACTTACAGTCCGTTGAGTGTTGAAGGGTCACGAACACCCACTACCTTTGAAGTCAAGAACGAGAGGGTCCTACCACCAGAATTCCGAAAGAGTGGTACCGATTCGTACTAGCTTAGGAAGTAAACCGGACGTCTTTCTCCAAGGTCTAAAGGGAAAACCTGGATACCGACCATACCGAAATACAAAAATCCAGTGAATTTAGAGAGACTCAAAGTCCCCTCGGAACCGTTGTGGAGTCCAATCACAAAACTTTATAATTCATTACAAAGTAAAGAGACCATAAAGAGGGAAGGTATGAACCGAGGAGAGGAGAGTAGGGTTAGGTTGAAGACAGGACGCGAGAACAGAGCCCCCTCCTGATACCGGAGTCCTCCGTCCCTTTCCTCAGAGGACAAAGCTCAACGTCTACGGACCGGGTATTCTGTGGTCTTTCCCGAGTGTGGTCGTTTTACACCTTCTTTTGAACTCGGTACTAAGGTGAGGAGTCTAAACGTCTTTAAAGGACGTATGGTCCTACCGGGGTGTCTTATTCTTACTGGGTTCTCTCCGTCCCTTGATCTACTCCCTCTGACCGTCACCAGAACACTCCCCTGTTTCCGGTAGAGGTACCGTTGAACGTCCTTGGTAACTCGTTCCTGTTCGTATCACTACCCGAAGTGTTTACTCTCACTTCGGGACCTACTGACCTACGGTGAATTTGAAGGTCCTTTAATTTTTCCACTCCTGAGGCCGAACCGACCCTACTGTGTCGATGACACACACACGCGAGTCAGCGAGTCAACACAGGCTAAGACGGTGGGGTACCTGACATCGGACGGTCCGAGGAGACAGGAACCCAAAAGGGTCCGTTCTTATAACTTCACCCAACGGTAAGGGAAGAGGTCCCCTAGAAGGGCTAAGTCCTTAGTTTGGACGTAGAGGACGAAACGTCCGCCGAAGAAATGACGATCCAGTGGTCCCTTCAGGCTTGTGTCGATGATGACAGCGTATTTTTCCGAAACTTTATCTTTGTCTCATCACTTCTGATACCCATTTCTTAGGTGGACGTTACGTCCTCTGGGGCGAAGTTAAGGATCCAACCCTTCTAGACGATCTCTTTCCTATCCGATGGATGAGGTCATAAGAACCCGAAGGGACCACCGAGTCTACCATTTCTTAGGTGGACGTTACGTCCTCTGGGCCCAAGCTAGGGACCCAACCCTTCTAGGGGATCTCCTCTCTTACCGTTGGGTGAGTTCATAAGAAGGGACCTCTTAGGGGTACCTGTCTCCTCGGACCGCCCGATGTCAGGTACCCCAGCGTTTCTCAGTTTGTGCTGACTCACTGATGCATGTCGTTTCTGATCCCTGTCAAGAAAGAGACAGTGTGGACTAGGATCTTAAGTATGAGTGACGAAGTACAGGAAGGGTCACGAAGTGAGGGGGTGAGAGGAAACACCAGGAGAGGGGACCCGTTTCCTCGTGCAGTAGGTGAGATTCTCCAAGGTTATAAAAAGAGAGAGGACTTACTTCGTGTCTCTCCAACTTACTGCTAAGGTTTGGTGTCTCGATGGTGCTAAGGTCATAAATCACAGATACGAGGGTCTCCAGGACATAGACGAGGTCAGCAGAATCGGAACGGACAGAAAGGACCTGGTATAGAGACAAATCGGATACGAGGGTAGGGGATGGGTAGTAGTGGAGAAAATTTTTGACCGAGTAAAGAAACGAGAAGAGTTTAGGAAACACGAGTTTTGTGGTTTAGGAATGTTACACCTTTACCGTTGTTGGTCGTCGATTACTAGATTACGTCAGTTAAACACTATCTACTTCAGACATCAATATTATAAACGGCCACCCGAGAGTACTTCATCATCATCCATCAAATCTTTGGTACACTACGACGTTCCATATCAAGAACCGAAACGAAACTCGAATAGTCTAACCAAGTTTCTTTCCTTTCAGGACCGGTTTTTTCGTTCGTCAATTAATTCCTACTTCAGCATTACACTGGCACTTCCGAGTCCAGGATGCCAATTGGGGAACTTATATTATACTGCGAAAGTATTGCGGGTAACTCAAAGTCTACTTCTCTGTGTCTAATTCCTTCTACTGTCGTTTCTACTTGTGCACCGGAAAATATCAAGGCGTAGAGACGTGATGAGTAGGGACCTGGGTCTGTAGGAGGGGGAGAGAGACCTCAGTCCAAGGGGAAGGGGAAGGTGACTCCCCATGCACGGTTCCGACCGGGTCACTCAGGACGGTACGGACGGATACGGGGAGGAGGGGGTATAAGAGTTTTGTGTGTCAAGGTTGAGGTGGAGAGTAAACGGGACATCTTATCGGACGGAAGAGTGTAGGATGGAGGGGGTCGACTCCAGAGACTTCTCGTCCCAACGTAGAGTACGAGTAGTCACGAATGACTCGCGGGTCGACTTGGACCCGGACCGTCCTCGTCTGTGAGTCACTATAGATGACTTGACCTGTACTAGTTTCGATGTGTCATCCTGTCACCTGTGCACCAGGGTGCTCAATACCCTAAGACAACTGAACTTAAGGTGTTCTTGCAGAGTCAACCCAATTTGAATCGACGGACCCTGTCTGCCCGACTCGTTTATTATACACCTTACTTTTTATGTGTCGTTTCGAGAAGTTTAATGAATCGGTAAACTCCTTCCCGAACTCATCCTTAAACATCGTTTCGGTACACGTAAGAGAGTCTTTGTAAGGGTGGTCGGTCCGAAGTAAAGGGACCCCTCACTGGGTATGGAGGAAGGGTGGGGGCGGGGTACTACGGAGACATCCCCACGGAAAGAGAAGAGGGAAACCTCGTGGAGAAAAAGGTTGTAAAGTACCATTACTAGAGTGATTAATACCGGACTGTGACACTGAAACTGGGTAAAATCTGTTTACGAAATAGAAGAATTATCCGAGACACAAAACTATGGGGGTTCGTCTTTGTTGATTGTCCCTTTGACAGGAGTACCTTTCGGACCCAAGAAGGGTTCTACTTAGTCCACTAAAAAGGGGTTCCACTCACCCCCGCCCCGATTCGATTTGTACGTGAGAGAGTCAATCCTGTGTAACCCCATGGTCCTGTCTTTCGGGTTAAGTGACCCGAACTTGTTGTTGTTACTTTTTATTAATAATCCTGCAAAAGGACTTTTTAGGTTACATCCAGATCGAAGTCCACGTCGTATAGGGTCGCAAAGTTTGACAGTGGTCCTTCGTTAGAACCAAGTAAAGAGGGAGGATAAGAAAAGACCATCAGCAGTATCAACCCGAGGTTAAACACCAATCTACCGGTTGTCGTCGAGGTCCGAAAAGGGAGGGTCTAAGTTCGAGTCAGTTTTTATCTTCTCTAAAAAAAAGGAGAAGATTAATTCTTTTGTTCACGAATCTAGACCGACAGTAACCGGGTCTAGGTCAGTACACAGATAGAGACTCGGTTGGTGACTTCGGTTCTCCCACCTTGACGCGGACTGACCGATTAGGACCCAGTGTACCATGGTGTTCCAGTTAAATCCAACGTACCAGGGTAAGTTTAGTGTACCTGTCCCTCATTATTCCCGTTTAATAAGGGGGTTCTTTTAGACCCCACGATCAAGGTACTCCTTCCATTCCACGTAGGTACACCGTACCTAATACGCGACGATTATTACACCAGGATTCAACATTATTTTTGTTTATAGGTAATATGCTGATTTCTCTTTTGGTGTAATAATCGTCGGGTATCAGGTACGACGTACTTGCGTATCAACCCCAGGATCCTTAGATGTGTGTACACGAGTCAGCGAAGACAACACAGGTTGAGACGCTACTATACCCGACATCGGGTGGTCCGAGGAGCCGGGTACCTTAAGAGATCCGTTCTTATGACCTCACCCAACTGTACGAGAGGAGGTCCCCTAGAAGGGTTGGGTCCCTAGTTTGGACGTAAAGGACGTCGAGGACATAACGTCCGTCTAATAAATGACACACTCCTTAGTGTTCGGAAAAACACGATTATTCTATAAATTTACACAAAAATGACTATTTCTGTAACACCCCAGGTGTCGTGGTACTTGGTACACCCGTAAATAACCAATGGAGAGTCCGGGGTCAACGTGGAGGGTCCTCGGGACAAAAGCCACACTTCGATTATAAGGCCTCCCACCTGGGATGGGAGAGAGGTATAGTCCCCACTTTGGTTAATCGTGTAAAGGAGAAGGACGGGTGGTCCTAACCAGGTGTCGCTCGTACACTGGGGTCGGTCAGGTTAGTCTTACTTAGAATAATGGCCCTGAAAACGGCCGTTACGATCCCATTCTACGACAAAGAGAAAGTGTGCTATACTTACTCTTTCCCACATCTCGACCCTCGACACCCGTCGGTAGGACCCTGGTGTCCCTTCTCTTCGACTTCTCCCCTCCTACCTCCCTCTCTCCTTATCTTTCACTTTATTTCTCTCCTTCTATTCCCTTCCTCCCTCCCTCCCTTCCTTCTTTTTTGCTCAGAGTCACTGGGACTTTGACATATAGTTTGTAGTGGTTTCGGTCTGAACGGATACCCAAAAAAAGCACACTCAGTTATAGAAGTGCAATAATAAGGTCGGTCAAATTTAGTCTGAAAGATGCTGAACGGCAGATCTTGTAAGATTTGTAAAAAACTCGACGAAGGTCCAGACTCGTCAGACACCTTCACCGACATATGTCCGGGCAGATGGGACTCACAGTACTCTTTTCCACCTCCCGTCGAGGGGAGTCTCACGGACCTTCTGAAGGGAAGTCTCTAGGTCACAAGGACCCATAGACCCTCCTACGAGCTACATGTCTCGATAAAGTCTCAAGACGCCGGACCGTTCTCCCTATCTTAAGATAGCGACCCGTCGACACACGGACGTGGAGGTCCGTGGGCCACCTACCTCGAGACCTGAGTCTCCCCCCACCTCCCCCTTCTCTCCTCGAATCTACGTTGGTGACTTTACGGGCAGAACTTAAAGGGACGGAACCATCGGTGCACCTACTACCGTTCCTCAGTCCACACACGATTCAATTCTCAAGTCTCTCCCTGAACCCAGAAAAGTAGTTCTCAGAGGGAGGATGATATGTCGAAAATTGGAACATATCACTTACAACCCTGGTGGGACTAGGGGGAGGTCCTGTCTCCGTGCCCAAGGGGTCAGTCTCCTCACAACGACGACTACCGAGCGTGTACCGATTTCCCTTATCGGGGCGGGGTTTAGTGTGAGGGAGGGACCCCTTGTCATGACTCGATCACTTTAGGGTCCCAATCTCGTCCTCACCTCTGGTTAGGGGGAGTTAGGTCCCGTCGAGACGTCCCGTAGGGGTGAGGGTCGAGAGGTACCTCAACTGTCTCTGGGGAATGATGTCGTCTGGAGAATGATGTCGTGGATTTGAAGACGGAGACAGGGAGACGGGACCCAGAGACCATGGGGGACGTACGTTTAGAGAAAGAGTTTCGGACAGAGGAACCTCTAGGGTGGGTTGTTTGCTGTGATCACCTTTATCCATCGACAGATATACTGTCCTATAATCTTCGGACTAGGGTTAATGAAGAAAAGGACTCACATATAATTATTACGACTTTTTCTTTACCTCTACTTTTCGTGTCTGTTGATCAAACACAAAATAAATTTACTTCTTAAAAAACAACAACAATCCCTTCGCTACTACTAAAGAACACTAAACTCAAATCTTTATATGAAACTCAGGAAAGATACATAACCCATCGAGTACGGGAGGTTCTGGGTCACACCGTCGGAGTCAGGAGGAAAGACGTCTAGTCTGTTCCCTCGGAACCTCGACGCATCACTGAATAACCCGTTTCTCGTCCACCTATCGGGAGTACCGAAGACCGAAGTCTAAGTGTTGCAAGGAGTGACACAGGGTCTGGTCGCTTAAGTACAGTCTCTAAGACCTCGTGCACGGACCTACCCCGTCTCACCGACTACACCTTCCTTCAGGGATCCGATCCTTTGTCTTCTGAAGGAAGATCAGGACGGCAAACGAAAGACTCACCGGAACCCGGTCATAAAAGTGGACCGCGTAGGAGTCATACCCCAGTGGTTTCACGAAGAAGTCTACGACTCAGGCTGACATAACGGGAAAGGAAGGGGTCTCTCACAAAGGTTGGGTCCCTAGTTCGGGTACAGAAGACGGGGGTGAATCGGTAAACCCTTCGGGATGGTGACACGAATTTCAAAAGTTGTAAGTCTTTTGATTCTAGTACCGTAGACCAGGGTAGTGAAGTACCGTTTATCTACCCCTTTGTCAACTTTGTCTCAGTCTGAAATATAAAAACCCGAGGTTTTAATGACGTCTCCCACTGACGTCGGTACTTTAATTTTCTGCGAATGAGGAACCTTCTTTTCAATACTGGTTGGATCTGTCGTATAATTTTTCGTCTCTGTAATGAAACGGTTGTTTCCAGGTAGACCAGTTCCGATACTAAAAAGGTCACCAATACTTACCTACACTCTCAACCTGATATTTCTTTCGATTCGTGGTTTCTTAACTACGAAAACTTGACACCAAAACCTCTTCTGAGAACTCTCAGGGAACCTGACGTTCCTCTAGGTTGGTCAGGTAGGATTTCCTCTAGTCAGAACCCACAAGTGACCTTCCTGACTACGACTTCGACTTTGAGGTTATGAAACCGGTGGAGTACGCTTCTCGACTGTGTAACCTTTTCTGGGACTACGACCCTCCCTAACCCCCGTCCTCTTCTTCCCCTGTTGTCTCCTACTCTACCGACCTACCGTAGTGGCTGAGCTACCTGTACTCAAATCCACTCGAGGCCCTCAACCACTACCAATCCCTCCGGACCGCACGACACTAAGTACCCCAGTGTTTCTTAACCTGCGCGGACTCGTTGACTTGACTTGACTGGTTACACGTCGGATGATACTACTACTACTTTCATCGAGTCAGCACAGACTGAGAAACGCTGGGGAACCTGATATCTCAGGTACCTTAAGAGGTCCGGTCTTATGACCTCACCCATCGGAAAGGGAAGAGGTCCCGTAAAAGGGTTGGGTCCCTAGCTGGGGTCCAGAGGGTGTAACGTCCGCCTAAGAGATGGTCGACTCGGTGTTCCCTTCGGATGGTATCTATGACCAATTGTCCACGTCACCATGACCGTCGGACGTCCCCCGTGGTGGCTCTTCTTTTTTTTTTGTGCCCTCCTCACCCTGTGGGGAGGGTTTCGGGTGTAAGGGAGACAACTTGTGGGGGTAGGGGGAATCCGAGGGTCCCCGTGACCTTACCTACGAGGACTTCGGAACCCTCGGAGGTCGTTTTGTTTTTGGTGGTGTAGTCCCACCTCGGGTCTCGACCTTCGAAGACCCAGAACATTTTCCGAAGCAAATAGAATCAAGAGAAACCGGGTCCCTCTGCTGTCCTCTGACAAAATGAAAGAAAGAAAAAAAAATTCCTTTTCAAAGGTAATACCTTTACCGTGCACAAATAAAAATCTTTAGGTCGGTGACCCTAGATATTGAAGACACCCTTCCTTCGCCGAGTCCCGGTTACGACTGGGAGGATATAATTTCCACCCAGACTCAAAGAAATCTGGGACCCAAGGAGGGAGGATCCGGAGAAAGTAAACAGTCGTCTCGTCCTTTGAACGAGTATCTGCTCTTTCTCTCACTGTTTTCTAACTTCAGGTCCCTAATGTTATCGCTATCGCAGTTTTTTTGACCGACTGTAAGTAACTTACGAATGACATACGGTCCGTGACCCGATACACGAAGTATGGAACTTATTAAGTGAGGGGTATTGTGACTCTTTATCCTTAATAATGGACATGAAATGTTCCTTCTTTTTTTAGATCAGAGTCTCTTCATCATTGGTCGTGTCTTACCACTTCATTCTTAGTGTGTGTCCAAACAGACTGGGGCTGTGATGAGCCTGTCAGACACAGACTTGTTTTCGTCTCCCGACGTACGAGTGATGATGTCCATTCCCGAGAGACAACTCCTTTGGGGTTCCTTCTCCGTCCGTGAAGGTTTATTGAGTCGGACTAGTCCCGAGGAGGGGATTACGCCCACCGTCCTGGTCCGTCGAGGGATTTTGTCCACCGAAGAAGGCACCCTGGGTGTCTTCGAGTGACGGAGAGGGTGACCGGGGTCCGGGAGGAAGACCTTTTGCGAAAGTACCCATCTTCCCCTACTGTCTCCTCCTGAAGTCCCTTCCCTGACCTAGTCTTCGTAACGACTCCTACCTCAAGTGGGACTAGTATGAAGGGTAACACGATACTATTCAATCTCCCACCCTGGACCACGGTCCGACGGACCGAAGGGTGAGACTGATAACACCCTCCAAAAAACCGACATGAAACTCCGAATACCCTAAAACCAAGGAGTTGGTCCCCAACTTGGGTTCGGGAGCTGTCATTCTCGTCCGTCAGAATTGATGACCCGACGGTCCCTTAAGGAGGTAGGACGGAAACATTGCCACGTCGAAACCCACTCAGTATATTGGAAAAGAGAGACTCAAAAGAGTAAACAAATTACCCCTCATCTTTATGGACCCGAAGAGACTATCGAGTCGACCATTTCTTAGACGGATGTTACGTTCTCTGGGGTCAAGCTAAGGATCCAGTCCTTCTAGGGGACCTCTTCCCTACCCGACGATGGGTGAAGTCATAAGAACCCGAAAGGACTACCGAGTCTACCATCTCTTAGGCGGACGTTACACCCTCTGGACCCAAGCTAGGGACCCAACCTTTCTAACGGACCTCCTCCCGTACCGTTGGGTGAGGTTATAAAAACGAACCTCTTAGGGGTACCTGTCTCTTCAGACCACCCGATGTCAGGTACCCCAGTGTTTCTCAGTCTGTGCTGACTCGCTGATTCTTGTCGGGTCGTGTCTTTACGGATATCAACGTTACTAAAGTAGTACACTCTACTACATACCTTTTGTGAATGTTACCAGGGACCGTGTGTCAGTTACGAATTGTTTTTAATCGACGATAATAAGAGGTTCATCTACTGTTACTTATTTATCAATGTATATTTGTTTCATATTTACTAGTCTGTCCTCCATTTCAGGAAAAGACAAACAACAGGGTGGAGTTCAAGTAGAACGGACTGGAGGTCTCTGTGAACCTTAAGAGGTTTCCTGGACTACCTCAACCTCTGGGACCCCAAAGACAAGGTCCTCCAAGATTTCGTGAAGACTTCAGGTCGTGCCATGGTAGACCCTGAGAAGATAAGTCCAAGTTGATCCTAAATAAATCGATTCTTTTTGGTGGATTGCAAGACCTTCTTGAACAAGAAGGAGGGGTGGATTAGGAAAGAACCCAGAAGACCCAGGTACGGAGATGCCATACATGGGTCTAATCTAGCCATTGTGGAATCGTAGAACTCACTGAATCGTAGGTAGTGTCGTAGGAGTCGTCGTCGCGGTACTACCCATGACGGGAGTAGTGGCACAGCAAGGGTAAGTCCAGTGGTAGTTTAGACTTGGTAGTAGTGGTGGTGGAGACAAAGACCGTCGTGGCGACGTGGTGGCATTGGTGGGGTAGTGACGACGACAGAAGTGTTAGAAGTAAAGGTAGAGTAGTGACAGTCCGAAGAAGAGTGCACTAGTGGAAATGAGAAGGTACTAGCGGAAGACGAGCCTCCGTCAGTCCTGGGAAACCATCGTTTTTGAGTTCAGCTGATTGAATGGGTCTTTCCCGTTTCGGAAGAATACCCACTGATAAGGGTTTCCTGAGTTTGTGGCTTCCTACGAGGTAGAGAGTAGAGGTGAAGAAGGACGATAAGTAAATTAAAAGACGACCTCTGTCTGGAGACAGGTACAGTAGATCCCTAAACGTAGGACCGAAGAGTCACTGGGACTTCGTTTTATTAAAAACAACGATTTCGAGTCTAACTTTTAAGGGTGCCTTCCAGGGACTAACCAAGTCAAACCAATGGAAACCCCGGTTAATGTTACCGATCTTGACACACAAGAACACTAATCGGGTCTAACCAGTGCACGGTTTGTGTCCATACCGTTGACCCTCTTTACACAACTCGTCCACCTATTACATCAAACGTCGGTGTAGGTGGACGGGGCGGATGGTGGTGGTGGGGAGAGCAGAGATGGCGTTGGAGGTGGCGGTAGTGATGGTAAGGATGGTTTAGTGGGAGCAGGACTCTTAATATTACACGTTCAGGATTCGAAGTTTAAGGACTTAAACCTTAAAGTTGTTTAACCTTAAACTACTTCAGAGGTCGGGAAGTCCTTAAAAGGTAGAGACCTTTTGTTCTTTCAACCGTACAAGTTCCTCGACCCGAGGATCAGGAACCGGCACCCTACCTCGTTTCTCCTCTCAACACCCCTGTTTAAGGTCGTGGAGGCGTCGGGACCGCGATTAGGGGCCCGTCCGGGTCGTATCGTCGTCGCACACAGATCGGGTCTCTCCCATGGTAAGGAAGTTTACGTGTTTTAAGGGTGGGGTCAGTCTTCGACACGAACGTCCTCGAGAGTCGTGCAGACGGGGGGAAGAGACCCCCCTACCCCGAACGAAAACCTAGGCCCGGAGGACGAGGACGAGGTAGAGGTTCGTTTGTAGACAAAGGTCTACAACAGGGGCTCGGTATATTTCGGTTTCCTTCTGAGTTCAATTATATAGATGTCGTCTGGGCTGACAGTCGCCGTTCGATCGCAGCCCTTACCTAGTGAGTTCCTTTCGTTCTCGGGAGTAAAGGACCACCCTGTATATCCTTTCTGTTTGTCCCGTAAAGGGGACGTTACAAATCTTTACTGGAATTGTTTCGTTGTCCGAATTCCTTTTCTTCTTTCTTTTTCTTCCGGAAACATTACTACAAATGTCCTTTTTTACAAGGTCCACCAAGACCGAAGTATCGATGATGACCGGCTCCTTGTTCTCCCTCACTTCGAGACACCCCTCCCGTTTTGCAGGAGACCTAAATGACCGGTAGTTGACGTCGGGTCTGAGACCCGGTTTGAACTTGGACCCCCGACACGATATGGACCACCCCTTCTCTGGACCGGGTCTAGGTCGTGGCGGTGACGGACGACACACTGGAACTTGGTGTAAGACTGGAGAGACACGAGTGAAAGACGTCCTCAGTATATGGTGACCTCGGAACCCCCTAAATATTTCCAAGAAGACCAGATCCCTACCGCTATGGGAGGTGAAGGTTGGTCCTCTCGGCGAGGATTCTACTCCGATTCTCTGTCTCCAGGCACCAGTTCCGTTTCTCAAGGTGTCGTCACCCCCACCCGTCGCTCGATCCCTATACTCTCGTGCGTCTCCGTGTTGTGGGATTGAACGTCAAGGGTCTACGACCATTTGTCCCTAGACGAAGTCATTTGATTAACACGAGAAGTAATGAGCAGACAGTAGTTGGTCTTTGTAGACAGAGAATTGGGTGTCAACGGACGGAAAGACTGTCGAAGGGGTGGGGGGTGGGGTAGTCCCTCTCGAGATCAGGACCCGAAGAAGAGGCTCGTGTACGAACCCCGCGGGAAGGTGGTAGGGGCGCGACTCCGGGTCTAAGGTTCGGGACAAAGGTACCCGACTGTCGAGTCTCCCCGACGCAGAGTGAGAGTGGGGAGTTGACTAACAAGAAGGAGGTTTTTCGTCGTTCATCCCGGGATTACCTACGTAAACGAGCTCGGAAGACTGCAGACCGACGTCGCACTAGTAAGTGGTAGTAGAGGAAGCCTAAAACATGAAATAATCTCAAAACGTGTGTACTAGAGTAAACTCAGAGAGCCACGAGGAGACTCATCCTTAATTATAAGAGAATGGGGTCCGTCCTCCGACTCTAGGTCTCGTCACTTCTATGAATGACTTTCCGTGTGTCAAACGTCTACCTCTTCGGTCCTGTGTCGTAAAGACCTAAAGTTTCTAAACAAAGTCGAGTTTGGACTCAGTCGTTTAACCAAAGTGGGGAAGTTCGTGATTGGAGTAATCTGACTATTATCGAAAGATGAAACTCTCCGTATTCGTCTCACCAACACACACACACTCACACACACACACACACGCACACTCACACACACAATCCTCACCACAAGATGTCAACTAATCAGTACAGAAGGTCACTGCACCCTTACCCTTACAACCATACATACGGTATGCACTGGTCTGGTACGGTGGACTCTTCTTTCCTTACCTTCCCTGTCTACTAATCCCAACAACTCCCAGTCCACCAGTGTACTACATAGAGACCGTTCCCGAATGTCGTTTCCAAACCTTGTACACGAGACAATGGGGTCAGGAGAGGAGACAGACCTAGAATGGTACAAACTCCGCGGACAAGTCATGAGTGGAGAAGGTCCTTCCGAAGGACGTGGGAGTGGGTTGAGATTGAGGGGTGGAAAGAAAGGAAGAGGTTCAGGACTCAGTAGACGCAAACAAACCGGAAGTCAAGTAAGACGACCCGGGACGACAAGAGAAAGGATACATACATCGAGGGATGTTTCCGGGGTACCAGGACAAAAATGATCCTCGAGTTGTCATCTACACCTGACGACTACCTAGTTACTGGATGTGGTAGGGAGGAGAGTCGACGTCCTTCGGTCCCGAACCCTCCTCCACACTTGAGAACAAACCAGAAACGGTATGTAGGGGTCAGAGACGTCGATAGGAGTACCGTAACTACCGGACACAACTCATGACTGTACCGTGAGTTGTGCATGGTAGAGTAGGTTAGGAGTGATGTCCTCTACCCTTAACAAGAGGGGTATCAAGTCTAAAATTTTCATCCACGTCTAACCGATGTGTTAAACGGGTTCTAGTGTGTCGGTCAATTGTCACCTCGGTCGTGGACTTTGGTGAGTCTTGTCGGAGGTTCACTGTCCTTTACTCAGAGTCTCGACAGGTACGGACTGGAACTTTACTCCGGTCCATCTCAAGACGACTTAATAAGAACTAGGAGGACTCTGGTCTCCCTACACCCGACAAACCTCGGAGGTCTACAAGGACGTTCTCCAGTAGTCCTCTTTCGACCCTTCCTAGACCCGTCATCTCACCTGTCAACCAGTACCGGGACCGATTGGTGTTATAAGGGGTTTAGACTGAAAAATCTCAGTACACTAGGATACCTGTCCAGGTGATCGGGTGACATGATCCGTAAGAAGAGTCCAACCCCACCTATCGATGTAGACACCTAAGGTGGACCTTGGTCCAAGTATCCATCCAGGGAGGGGATGTTTTTAGACCCGAAGGGGCACACTGAACAAAACCGGTCACAGTGTGTTCCCCTCCACAAGATTCGTGAACGGTGGTCCTGAACCATAGAACCTTAAAGGGAAACTTTCGGCCGGTGGTACGACTGTTTTCGAGTTCTATATGGTACTCTACAACTCTCCGGTGAGATCCACCCCCTGTCCCCCTGTTCTCCGGTAGACCTTACAAGGTTAGAGTCGACTCGGGGGTCGGTTCAAAGGGGTTACGTCGGAGTACGCACTGGAGTCGGTACAATGAACCTTGTCTTCTTGGTGAGGTGACTCGGGACAGTTGAGTGTCATAATACTCTTTATTGTTTAGTAAGACAATTCTTTGATTCTCAACCTAGGTAGACACTACGACGATGTCTACGGACTTTATGACAGGGACCAATGACGGGTTACTGAGGATCTGTGTCAACCCCAGACCTAGTAAATCTTCGCACGTGGACTAGAGTATATGTGTAGAACTGGTTTCGTCTAACGAACACCCGTTATATCGTGTGTGGGTAAGAACCGTGTTCATACTCACGTGTAGGAGTAGGTGTGTGAGTGACCGCCATGGAATCTCTGTCGGGTCGGCATGACACCCGTAGAGGTAAGTAGGTGTTGTAAACGTGAGAAGACGTACAGGTGCGAATATGCACACACGTCTTTACACGTACTAGACACATGATTTCGTGTTCTCATGTATGTGTGTCGAACTCCCTCGACCCCCCTCCCCCAGTGTGGGTGTGTGTGTACGTGTGTTAGTGAGTACCGGACTTTGACATTCAGAGACTTGAGGAGATTCTTGGACGTCGGACGACTTGTCCCAGGGGGTCGCAAAAGTAGTCACATCGGAGGTGTGAACCGAGACGAGAGAAGAATTACTCTCTCAAACAAAACCGGGGTCAATTGTTCCGAGGGTCCCGGAGGACCCGTCCGACCGGGAGGGGGCGTGTAGACGTCGGGGACGAGGAGCTGGGGGTAGGGGTCGAGACGTCTCAGTGTCGGTCCCTCGACTAACCGCACCAACGCACCCTTCCTTCACCCCTGAGTCCTTTTCCGTAAAGGTTTACAAGCTAGAAGTCGAGGTTCGTCCCCGAAGTCTGTTGGGGTTTTGTGAGAGGGGACTCTGTACCGTACGATGACAGGAGATTGGACTCCGTTTGATTAAATTAGAGTCTAGGACATCTTCCCGTTCTAGCTCCCGAACTCGGGTTCTCTGACGGACGTAAAGAGTGGAATAAAGATTGGACCCTGACCGGAACCACGTAAGAGAAACCCTAGGGATAGACCATGTCCAGTCATGGAGGGTTGTGGGACGTGTCCCCATGTCGGGAAAGTGACCGAGGGGAAACAGAAATCCCCTGATAGGACGAGTCGGGGACTGGTGGAGAAGTCGTGAAATGTGAGGTGAGGTGAGAAGGGGAAATGTGAGGTGTAAAGTCGGTATCACTTGGTGACTGTTGACGGGGTTAAAGAGGTGGTACGAGAAAAAGGTGAGGTCCGAAAACGTGTCCGTCGAGGGAGGTAAACCGTACGGGAGAGATGTGGGGAACTGGACTGACTGATACGAGTAGGAAGTCCAGAGTAGAGGGTTCGTAGGAGAGATAGGACGAACCATCGTGAATAGGGACAACCGGAGGTGGTGATCAGGCGACACGAGTGGTGACACAGGAGTTGAGGTCGTCCCGGACCGTGATCTTTCACGAGGTATGTAAAAATGACTTACCTACTTGCAGACTCAATCCTTCCGGGAATATGTAGGGTCAAAAGGAAAGGGAAGAAACGAGTAGTTAAAGATTTAGAACGTATTCTCCTTCTACGTGTCCAATTATATCGACCCTCTTTCGTTCTTCATCTTAGGTAGGTAGGAAGGTGAGAAGGTAAGCGGGTAAGTAAGTAAGTCTGGTGGTAAAGAACCCATAGATGTGACACGGATCACGTCTCGTATGTCTCTACTTATGTCAGTGGGACGAAAGGTCTTTGAGTGTCGGATCCCCTCCCTTGTCTGTCTGTGTCCAGTATCAATCCTGTATCAAATTCGATGTGTTCTGTCCGGTCACCGAGTTTACCCCATTCAACGAAGTGAACACACTCTCAGATCCGAAGAGACTGTTGAGTTGAGGCGTTTCAGTGTTCCCCGGGTCTAAGAAAGACAGAACAACGAGTGATGTACGTCCTCAACCTTCGTCTCGGCTCTTTGTCCCGACACTACGGTCACTGGTATTCCGGACCCTCTCTTTATTCCTTCTCAGATGCTACGGACCTCCTCTAAGACCTTCCAGGGGGTCTCGACCGAAGGAACCCACTCCAAAGGGTCAACCCCGATGACACACCCTCTCAACCTGGACAAATTTCCTGATCCGCACCCCTTCCGTCACCTCGTCTCTTTAGGTTTTCCTTCTTGTCTAACCTTTCTTTGATTCGTCCACGTTAGATGTCCTGGACTAGGGTGGACTGGACGGAGAACTCTTTGGACATACGTCCCGTTCTTCGTTGTCAATCTTGACCTGTACCTTGTTGTCTGACCAAGGTTTATCCTTTTCTCATGTAGTTCCGACATATAACAGTAGGACGAATAAATTGAAGATACATCTCATGTAGTACTCTTTACGACCTGACCTTCTTTATGTTCGACCTTAGTTCTAACGGCCCTCTTTATAGTTAGTGGAGTCTATACGTCTACTGTGGTGGGAATACCGTCTTTCACTTCTCCTTGAGTTTTCGGAGAACTACATTCACTTTCTCCTCTCACTTTTTCAACCGAATTTCGAGTTGTGACGTTTGTTTCTAGTTCCGTAGACCAGGGTAGTGAAGTACCCTTTATCTACCCCTTTGTCACCTTTGTCACAGTCTAAAATAAAACCCCCCGAGGTTTTAGTGACGTCTACCACTGACGTCGGTACTTTAATTTTCTGTGAATGAGGAACCTTCTTTTCAATACTGGTTGGATCTATCGTATAAGTTTTCATCTCTGTAATGAAACGGCTGATTCCAGGCAGATCAGTTCCGATACCAAAAAGGACACCAGTACATACCTACACTCTCAACCTGACACTTCTTCCGACTCACGGCTTCTTAGCTACGAAAACTTGACACCACAACCTCTTCTGAGAATTCTCAGGGAACCTGACGTTCCTCTAGGTTGGTCAGGTAAGACTTCCTCTAGTTGGGACCCTAAAGAAACCTTCCTTACTACGACTTCGACTTTGAGGTCATGAAACCGGTGGAGTACACTTCTCAACTGAGTAACCTTTTCTGAGACTACGACCCTCCCTAACCCCCGTCCTCCTCTTCCCCTGTTGTCTCCTACTCTACCGACCTACCGTAGAGACTGAGTTACCTGCACTCAGACTCACTTGAGACCCTCTACCACTACTTGTCCCTCCGGACCGTACGACGCTAAGTACCCCAGCGTTTCTCAGCCTGTACTGACTTGCTGACTTGACTTGACTTGACTTGACTTTTACCTCACTTGGGGAGAGACACCGAGATCCAAGAAAATGAACGTTTTCTTCTTTGGGTTGAGTTTGTCCAAACTCGTTTTTACTCAGGACATTGACTTCTCACGTCCGTGTCTAGTCGAATTCGTGTCAAACTAGTGACTCAAATTTATTTCAGAAGTCTTTAACCGGAGAGAGGTGGAGACGAACGGAGGACACAACCAAAGTAAGAGTCCGTTCTAGAAATTCTTGTCTCCCTTATATGGGGGACACCAAGTCAAGTCAAGTCAGCAAGTCAGTACAGGTCGAGAAACACTGGGGTACTTGACGTCGTGCGGTCCGAAGGGACAGGTAGTGGTTGAGGGTCTCGAACGAGTTTGTGTACAGGTAGTTCAACCACTACGGTAGGTTGGTAGAGTAGGAGACAGAAGCGGAAGAGGAGGACGGAAATTAGAAAGGGTCGTAGTCCCAGAAAAGATTACTCAGTCAAGAAGTGTAGTTCACCGGTTTCATAGCCTCAAAGTAGAAGTCGTAGTCAGGAAGGTTACTTATAAGTCCTGACTAAAGGAAATCCTACGTGAACAAACTAGAGGAACGTCAGGTTTCCTGAGAGTTCTCAGAAGAGGTTGTGGCCTCAGGTCTTCGTAGTTAAGAAGCCGTGAGTCGAAAGAAATACCAGGTTGAAAGTGTAGGTATGTACTGATGACCTTTTTGGTATAGAAACTGGTCTACCTGGAAACAGCCGTTTTATTACAGAGACGAAAGATTATACGATAGATCCAACCAGTATCTTGGAAACAGCCGTTTCATTACGGAGACGAAAAATTACACGATAGATCCAACGACAGATCCAACCAGTCGGGGGACACCATCGACTATGAGAAAGTCTTTCGGGAAACGTTTCTTTATCGTAAGGAAAAGGTTAGTAAGGTCGGACTAAGAGGAATCAGACTTGAACCGGTGTTCGGGTAGAGTCCGGGTTTGGGACATCGGTTCCCTCTACCTCTACGATTAACCAGTCTAATCGAGTGTATGGGATCTCTGTCCTTACCCCAGTTGCGACGGTCTCGGTTTCCCTGAGTCGAACCGTAGTAACCGTCCTAAAATCCCATGTCTTTTGCCCACTTCCTACCTGAAGGACCGTCTCCCTTGACATTCTCGATTATGCACCTTCGTCTTTTTGTGTCTTTTATGAAATCCTTCACTTCGAACATACGTGTCCCTGTAAAAAAAGAATCGAGAGGTAAGACCATGGGTCTCATAGACAAAAATAGAACCTCACATTAGTACTGGTGTCTAATTTGAGTTTGAGAAACGAGATCGTGACTTTCAGATAGAAGAACGAGGTTTGTTCTTTAGAATAAAAGATCTCTCCAACTAATTGAGGTTGTAACTGTCTTGTAACTAGGTTGCAACTGTCTCTTAAGGGTTCAAAGAGACTGTGGTCTCAGGTGGACCTACGGAGTCCCAAGTATGTCCAGTAAAGACTTACATCCCCAGTCCGATCCTGGGAGGGGGAAGTCGAGGGTTAGTGTCTCCTACGGGGTCGGGGGTTTAAAAAATCTAAAGTGACGGAACCGTAAGGACTCCCGGGCATTTCAGAACTTTCCCTTTTGTAGTCGAACACCTTATTCTTTCCCTTCTTTAATGAGAGGATCAAGGGAAGGAAGCACAAGGAATGGGAACGTCCCCAACCCTCCAATCCTCTACACTTCCCCCTTGGTTTAGATGTAAGGACCTAGCGGACCGTATATGGAGAGTCACGTCTTTAAGAGATCGCGGGGGACCACCAGTGATTGAGATTACCAAAGAGAGTCCCAAATAAGACTCGTCGGGTTAACTCTGTAGGTAGTGCCCCATTCCTTTGTCCGTGTGAATGGGGTATAGGGTATAATTCCTTTACGATCTCGACCTTACCTGGGTCTCGAGGACCGGTGGTCAGGAAAGACGTCGTAGTGAAAGATAGACGCCGTAGTGAAATATAGGGACATCAGGAGGGATCACCGATTGACTGGACCGTCCGTTACAATATTGTAAATAATAAATACTACATTCATGAAATAATGATACATCGAGATAGTTTATGTGGACGGTGTGAAACTCCACACGGTACTATGACCTAATATACAATTGTAACTAGTTCAGTTATATATTTTACACGTCAACCGTTGCGACAATGAGATTTTACCCCAGCGTCTTTACGAGGACGGTGGTCTGGGTGATGGGTGGACAAAATGTAAAGTCCTTGGTCACAAAATAGGGGGGTAGGGAAGAGCTACAAGGACCCTTCATTCGAAAGAGACATTTGAGTTAGGGTGGAGGAGGAGTAAGTGTCCTTACAGTTCTCCACGTTCCTCTATTTCAGAGAGACCCTATGTTTGCAATGAATTTTACCCTCTCCACCGTTCTCTTCTCTCCTTTGATGTGTTGTCGGAAGTCCGTCGAAAGAGATGACCTGGTATCCTTTACTATCGCCTTCCCTCGGGTCCTCTCTTACCGAGTGGAAATTACCGGCGTTACCAACCCCGTCCGACCCGACAGCCGCCTCCCGACCTTACTCAGAGTCTAGACGCCGTCTGTTTTTCTCCTCCCCAGTCCTGACCGTCGCCCCTCCTAACTGACCGGATAACCTATGGGACTTTATTGGGAGACGAGTCGAACATAAGTGGACACAGGACTTGGTGCTCAGGACCAGGACTTTCTCTCTGTTCCCGTGGTCAGACGACGGGGTGGGGGTGGGGTCTCCCAACCGAAAAGTGGGGTCTCATTTCGACCCTAACCACTTCACTCGGGGTGGTTTCCGCGACCCCGCCGACCTCCACGTCTCAGCCTCCACCTCGACCAAACCCCTCCTTCTCTCCCCTACTCTGTACTGTCCCCCACGAGCCGTCGTCGGGTTCTCTTAGTCTGTCAGGACGAGTCCTCCATCTGTAGGTAGATCTAGGGACTGTCATTGAGGTGACCCAAGGAACCTCCTAGTGTTTCTGACCGACACGGCTGAACAGTCTTTCGTCTCACTACAGACCTGGGCACTGAATCGTCCTTCCATTTCTCCTGGGATCACACCTAACCCTCTTTCCCTCTCTTCGTTGGGGGTCGAGGTGAGGTGTGGGGGAAGGACGGATATTTATTAGGGTTCACAGTGAAGTTTCCCCTGTCCCTCGCGCCCTCTCCCCGAGGGCACCGGCCACCCAACCCCGTCGCCCGCCACGTGTGGTGCGGGGGGTGGGGCCCGCTCAAACGTATTTATTTGTTTAGGTTCGGCAGCCGGGGCGTCCTCCCCCTCCTCCTCTCCCCTCCTCCTCTCCCCTCCCCCCGCCCTCTCTAATCAAACCCTTCATCGTGCCTAACGAGTAGGCTAGGCACGTCGGCGACGATCACACAGTTCAATGTCTCCGCGGCCTTAGCCGGGGTCGCGAGGAGCCGTCGCCGGTGCTGGGTGGAGACGGGTACCCCGGGAGGTACACGTGGGGAAGCGGGGCCCTGACTTTGACCGAGCGGGCCCGCTGCCCTTTGTGGTTCTTCCTGTCTGTAACGACTTGGTTGAGGCCTGACGTCTATGAACTTCCCTTTCTGCCCCGTCTTTTCTCTCGGCCGGTCTAAAGGGATTGAAAGGACCTGAACCTTGCAAGAAGCTTCGTTGAAAAAAAAGTGGACCCACATGGGGGGCTAATGACGACCAAAAAAAAAAAAAGAGGGGGGCAAGGGGGAGGTCGACGATAAAAAAGGTAGGAGAAACGGCTCTCGTTTCCTTTCCCTGTAAAAAGGTCGCTGTGTTCGGAAAAGGGATGACGGGGCCTCGAACTCTAGCGCGAAACCCCGTCGCCGAGAGCGGAAATAAATAAGATAAATAAATAAATAACCAAGAGTTCTGCGCTCCCCTACCATCGCCTCGCGAGGGCGTTTCGCTGTCGGCGGCCACGGGCGCCGGGACCCCTCGACCCGCGTGGGCCCTGTCACCGCGACCGCCACCGCGGCCGCCTCGCGACGCGCGCCGACGGATCGGGCCCCAGCACGCCCGACGACCGCGACCGGGAGACGAGCGACCGCGAGTCGGACGAGCGGGTGAAAGCCTGCCAGCTCGACGTCCGGGCCCACGACGCGGACCTTCGCCTCGCACCCCTCGTCGTTTACCTCGGCCGATAAAACCCTGCTCAGTTGGTTGACGACCTACTCCAGACACGAGAAACAACGACGGAACATAAGGAAGGGGCGCCGCGGGGGAGCGCGTCGGAGGTTTGAAACCTGGTCGGTCACGGGCACCCGAGCGAGAGACGGCGCGCCACGCGGGACCGGAGCGGGGTCAACAGACGCCCTCCCTACCCCGGTCCCTGCCTGCGACGGGACGGTCGCCCGTCCTCCTGGACCCGCCGATCGCGTCCTGGGGAGCCGAGGGCGGACCTCGTCCGCAGAGGGTGCAAGGCGCGGCGGCCCTCGCGGGACTCGCGCGCCCCGTCCACCTCCTTCCGATCCGCGCCTCCGCGCGTTTCCGCCGGTCCGAGGCAAAGAGGGAGGGCCGAGGAGCGGTCCCGTCACACTCTCGGCGGGTCGCGGGTGCGCCGCCCTGAACTCGGGCCACCGGGCCCCGGCTCCGAACGACCCGGGGGCGTCGGGAGGGGTAGGTAGGGAACTGCTAGTCACGACGGAAAATAACGGTATAAGACAACCCTTCTCTCTCCCTCACTCAATAGGGGCCCCGACTCCCCCTGTCGCTTGTCAGGAACGTCCTGCACCACCCGACCAGAGACGGGTCTGGCGATCCCGGGTCCACAACCACCAAAGCCAATACGACAGGAACCCGTGTTTGTTCGGGAGTGACAGAACAAGACTTCGACACAAAGAACAGGGTCCAGGGGACCTTACCAGGGGTTGTAAAACACAGACACACAGAAAGACCCTTTTCCTACGACTCAAAAGAGGGTAAGGGGTTTACAGGAACTTGGAGTCACATAATCTTCGGTGATCACAGAGAATCGGTCCTGTTAGGGCTCTTAGTACTTCTCTGGGTGTCAGGTGTCTTTCATCCCTGTGTGTCAGACTCCCCACGGTGGGCTGATCGCTAACCGGTCCTCTGGTAATCCGGTCCACTACAGACTCCTACACCTATCGAGTCCCCTGGGTCCCGGAGCATACTCCCCTCCTAGGTGTCCATTTCCGGCGCCGGTAGGCCCTTCTTCAGGACCTTGTCCGACCGGTACCTGTCAAAGGCTCCCCTTCTGACCCCCGCGTAGAGAATGAATCATCCTCTACCACATAGCTTGTTACTTCTCGCCCTCCATCTCGGGTCGTCCGGACCGAAAATAGGGGTGAGACGATGAATCTTCGACATGGTGGACTCCGTTTGTGAGATTAGGGGACTCGAGGTGAGACGGCAGTGTTGCCACCACGACTACCATTTGCACTCTCGGGTCGAGACTGCCGTCGCAACGGCACCGGTATGACCGTACTACGGGGTCATGGGATGTCGGTCATAGAAGAGTCACGGAGATGGTCCGTTTCCGACCGTGAACGGCTTCGTCGAGAGACCCCGTTAGTGTCTCTCGCTCCAGTCTCCCGGTCTCGTCTCGTTCAAATGACTACGGTCTCCACGTGGGCACTGACGACGGCAATCGAGTAAGGGTGCGAGACGGTCCGGGGTCCCTTCGGCCTACCGAGGCAGTTCGGTGGGTGCCAGGGGACCCTGAGGCCCCCTTCGGCCACCTGAGGCGTCACGGCTGTCTGTCGGAAACGACCGACCAACCGACACGTGTCCCCTGACGACGCACCTTCCCTCCCACAACCCTGCACTTCCGACGGAGTCCATAGGGACCCCAGGACCGACGACTCTCTGTTTGCAGACTGGGACTCACAGGACGGGTCAAGGAGAGAGGTAGTAGAGGGGAAGGACCGGGGAGGACGACCGGTCCCGCACGGGGACGGGAAAGGAGTTAGGACCGAAGGAGGCGAATTCTGAATCGGTCCGGTGCGGAGTACGAGGGTCTTGGAACCCCCACTGCCACAATAGGTGGTCCGACTCGGAAGGACAGATTTGAGGATGACTGACAGTCTGGGGGTAAAACGTCTACCCCCTTGATTCCGAGTCTCACCCCGGCATCTAAGGGTCCCTGTACACCGCTCTAGGTTCTAATTTTGTTCGAAGGTCCCTGAGACGGGGGTCGCGAGAGGGGTCACACAGACGGTGGAAGGTAACAGGTGAGAGTGCGCGAATAAGGCTTTCACTTGGACTCTCGGTCGACGTCCAGTCCGTAACACCACACCCCGTGCAAAGACGGAAGGGCTTGAATGTCCGTTCATCCTGTGTCTCTGCCCTCACCTGTCACTGGTGCAGTACACTTTTTACGATGCTCCTACCTTCATCTTCTCCAGATCCCGGGGACTACCGTCACCGAGGGACCCTTTCACTAAAAAGTTCACTTCTGAATGTCCCACTAATCCTCAAAAGGTGCGTTTACCCCTACTCATACCCCGTTTTCCTTGTCGAAGACCTTCGACTTTTGGTCTCTCTCTCTGTCCATCGGCTCCAGTTCTCCCCGGAATCTCTGTGAAACTAGAAACATGCTCGTTACCCCTCGGCACCTCCCCAGAACTCCTTTCGTCACTACATGTGTCTTCCTCCACTTCTCGGTCCATCTCCTCCCTACGGTTTATTCTCCGATCGTGTCTGGTCTCTCCTGTCACCGGACCGGTCCCGGGAACACCTCTGTCTCTTCTTACTTACCTTTACCGTCGGAGTCACCACCCTGGACTCCAGTATCGTCTCCCGTAACCCTGTCTCCCTCCCTCGCCAGGACACGCCCCTCCCCGTCCACTGGACCAGATTTACCGCTACTGGAGTCCTCGGGAGAGGACCTCCTCGGACGCCCGGTCACCGAGACCTTCACTGAGAGAGTTCCGACGTGACAGGTCATGTCATTCGTGATCAGTGTGCACTGAGTAATCTGAATTCAATTAATTTTAATTTATTTTAGATTTACATCAAGGGTCAGTGTGATTCGGTAGAAAGTATATTGACGAACTATCTATGGACTCACCGGTAGTCTGTCCTGTCACGTCGGAATCTTGTACCTACAGTGGTGTATTTTAAGGTACCCTACTGAGACACGAACCTCGTCCGTCTCAGACCCGGTCGTTTCCACAAGTCCTCGTTGAGGTGGGAAAGGGAGGAGGTGGGAGAGGAGAGGAACGAGACAAGATCCAGTCTTGTTTCTCGTCTCCACTCCTCTTTCCACTCTTGACCCCGGTGGCCTTTGAGGGTCCACTTATCCTGTCCCCTTACCAAAACAACGTCTTACTCAGACACTTTACCCGTACGTCTCCTAAGGACGGGTGCCTCCGGGTTTCCGTGGGGCACACGGTCCTAAGGTCGACCCGGAACGGTCGGCACACCGGAGTCCGTGCGGGAGTGGAGTATAGGGAAAAGACACTTCGGGACCGGGACGGAAGGAGAACCCCAACGACACCCCGAGAGTCCTCTACCGTCTACCTTTTTACGGGACTTTCCACGGTGGTGTTGTCCAGTGCTCACGGAGACCTCTCGAGGGACCTCGTGCCCCGTCGGTTTCCGTTAGGCAGGGCCTCGGTCACTCGGACCCAGTGAGGGACTTCCTACCTCCTTCCCGGCACCCGTCCCGGCAGGACCCCTTCGTGTGTCGGACTCGCTACCGGACCTCCGTCGCCAGGTCCCGGTGTACGAGTGGTGGGTAGGGTCACCCCTTTCGTCGTACGACCCCCGCCTCCGGCACAGACCCTTTGTCCTCCCTCTCTCCCCCGGTCCGACTCCCCTGAGGTATCCTCTCCCCGGACATCACTCCACTCCGTTCCCGTCTACACTCGTCTTCGACGCTAGACTCACTAGACTCGATGACCCTTCCCCCACCCAGTCCCGGTCCTCTCCTCACACCCCCGCCCGCGGGCGAGTCCCCTCAACCCTCACACCGAAGGTCTGGCGTCGAGGTCGAGAAGGGGGTAGTCGCGGAGAGAGGACCAGACCCTGGGAATTACTCGCGAGGTCGACGGGCAATCAACTAAACGAACGACACTTTTTTTTTTCCTTACAGGGTTTACCTCCTTTAGTCTACAGTGGATCCCGACCCGTCTGTCACACGCTACTGTCTCTTCTCCCACCTTAAATTTGAACGGTTTAGGTAAATCGTCCGACTCCCCCTCGTTCCCCCACAGTCGTCGGTAGAAGTTCCACTTACGACTCCCTCCGGTCCGACTAAGGGGAAGGGGTTGGTATTCTCATTGTCGTTGAGACTATCCTCCTATGTTACCGGTCACGATACGTGTAATAGAGAAAGGTAGGAGTACTGAAGGGGTTCCTAACTGTCCGAATAATGGGGTAAAATGTCTACTCTTCTGACTATAGTGACATGGAGGTAGGGTGACAGAGACTAAGTCAGGAAACCCATAACTACCGTAAAAGGTGAGGTTCTTAGGGGACCCTCTCCTTCATCAACTTTGAAGGTCCGATTTTACAGTTCCTTGGGGTCCGTCTGAGAAAGTAGGGATTTTTATTATTATTGTTGGGAATGTTCTCCTTTCCGAGTGTAAATATCTCACACATGTCCTCGGGGAATAACTTGAGAAAGGTCCCCGTAAACCTCCTCTCTAGTTTCGTCACCGACTCTCTAATCCCGAGACCTACCCCAGGAGATCCTTACTTCATGACTCTACTCTGTCCTCGTCCGAGAATTTGTCTCTTACACACACACCGTACTGGACACATCTCACGGGACGCATGTAGGGTCCATGGACCTGGAGTCAATTACCTGTCTGGAATCTAGGTCCACAGGAGTCTATAGCGGTCACGAGGGGACTCAGTCAGAATTTTGATGAGGAGAAAAGTACGACACTCATTTACTGACCAGAATTTACTGATCAAAATTATTTTCTTTCTGGGAGTCTCTGGGACTTCAGATCAAGGGAGTGAGATGACTACTCTTTTGTCCAGGTTTCGAAGTGTGGTCCGCAGTCTACTCGGACCTCCGTCCTGGAGACAGAGACCACCCGTAGAGGGAAGGTGTGGCGTGGAGGAAGGACCTGTTATCACAAACGGACCGGTTCACCGCCGGTTCTGTTCCGTTCGCACGCGAAGTGAGAGGTGAAGAACCGGGAGTCGTCTGTAATAATTAGTGAACGGTATGTGAAAGAGTGACTCGAATGTCTGTCGGAATCTTAGGAGAAGTTGTGTCCTTTGATGATGGGGCGATCGTTCTCAACCGTAAGTTCTGTGTCTCGACAACCCCTTAAGGGACCGTCAGGTCACCAATCCCGAGTCACGAAAGTGACGGTTGCTGGACCCAAGTTAGGGGCCAACCCTTTGATTGTAAGACGCTCGACACGACGGGTCGATTTTTTTTTTGGACTTCTTGATAAAGGACTGAGATTAAAAAATTTTTATGTTTCTTTATAAAGGATCTCTATTTTGATCCCTCTCAACAATTTCAAAGTAACGAAGAGACTTTCGGAATTTTGATCGTTCACCGAGGTTTGGTGTGACTCCTGGGGGTCGGGAGTATCCTTCTGTCACCCCTTTTCAGTTTCGTATACTTTGTTTTGCGGCAGACGGAATGTGTATCAGAGGGTTGAACTGTGAGAGTCTCTCTACGGAAAAGGGGATAAGGTCTGAACGGGGGTACGGAGACCTTTCAGAAGGGTTTTGTGGCACTGGGTTTTACCGGGAAGGGGGACGACTGAAGGACTTATTGACGGACCGGCACGGTTCATAGATTGAGTCTCTTCCTTTTATCCCGTGCACGACTGAAGAGAGTGGGGTCTTGGTGTCGTCCGTAATGATTAGTGAGTTGTGTGCGGGTCCCTCGGATGGATCCAAAGTCTTAGGAAGAGTTGTGTCGAGAGGTCCACCGATGAGGGTCAGATGAGCTCAGTTGTGTGTTCTATTTTAGACAACGGTTGGTACCGAATCGAAGTCTGCGTAACACGTCACTCGGGAGGAGAGGTGACGGAAAGTTGTAGAATAGAGACGTAAACTAGTGTATGTTGACTTGCCCACCCCCGTCCTCGAGCGACCAGAGGTCAGGAAGTGACTTCGATCGGACCCCGAAACATGTCTCATCCGTCGGGAGTGGTTAATCGACGACTAAATTCCAGGGTGACGGTCTCCGGTCACTTCGGTAGAGTCTTCAGTCGAGGGAAGGTGGGTGAGGGGGTTGGGTCTGGGTCGACAGACGGGTCGTAAACGAGTCCCCCAACACGGGACCTCGACCACAAAACGTCGTCAATCTCCGACTTCACTCCTTGAGGACTCAGTCTTGACGTGGCGTCCAGGGTCGACTCTCACCCCTACCGAGTCACACCACACAGGAGTCGACCTGTCTTGTCGACCCTCGTAGGGAGGAGACGGTAATGGATCAACACACTGGACTCAGAGTCACGAGGTTGGACTTTTTACCCGTGTTGTAGGAGAATTATCACAAAAACGTCCTAAGTCTATTATTGTTGACCTTGCTAATGTCGGAGTGAGTAGTGACCACCTCTGTTTTACTCCGACGTAGCACAGGTGTCGAAAAAAATTCACATTTATCTTAAAAACTCTTTTCACTTCATGTTAAAACTTGTGTGCTTTTACCAATCAATTTGAAATATTTTTATTCACATTATAAACGACGTCTCGTCGAACAAGATACACCTCTCGGTTGAGAAACCTTTTCTGGTGTAGATAATTAATTAAATTAAGAGTGTTATTAGGATACTTCGCCAATATAAAAATGATAAGAGAAGAATGTCTCTTCTCACACCTCCGGGTCTCTTCAACGAAATGAAAGGGTTCCAGTGTGACGACGATCATTCATCGTCTCGGAGTTTGGGTCCATCGGACGGGGTCTCGACCGTAAGTCTCGGTGTACACATCTGGCAGACATATTTCATGGTGTAACGGGATTCAGTCGACTCCGTCCAGTGTCTCCGGTCCAAGTCCCTGACAAGTTAAGTCAAACAGTGTCCCCGCCGTGACTGGCTCGACTGAACCACAGTCGAGTCAAGTCAAGTCAAGTCAGCGAGTCAGCACAGACTGAGAAACTCTGGGGTACTTAGCGTCGTGCGGTCCGGAGGGACAGGTAGTGGTTGAGGGCCTCAAGTGAGTCTGAGTGCAGGTAGTTCAGTCACTACGGTAGGTCGGTAGGGTAGGAGACAACAGGGGAAGAGGAGGACGGGGGTTAGGGAGGGTCGTAGTCTCAGAAAAGGTTACTCAGTTGAGAAGCGTACTCCACCGGTTTCATGACCTCAAAGTCGAAATCGTAGTAAAGAAGGTTTCTTTAGGGTCCCAACTAGAGGAAGTCTTACCTGACCAACCTAGAGGAACGTCAGGTTCCCTGAGAGTTCTCAGAAGAGGTTGTGGTGTCAAGTTTTCGTAGTTAAGAAGTCACGAGTCAGAAGAAGTGTCAGGTTGAGAGTGTAGGTATGTACTGGTAACCTTTTTGGTATCGGAACTGATCTACCTGGAATCAGCCGTTTCATTACAGAGACGAAAACTTATACGATAGATCCAACCAGTATTGAGAAGAAGGTTCCTCATTGGTAGAAAATTAAAGTACCGACGTCAGTGGTAGACGTCACTAAAGCCTCAGGTTTTTGCATTTCAGACTGTGACAAAGGGGTAGATAAACGGTACTTCACTACCCTGACCTACGGTACTAGAAGCAAAAGTTGCAACTCGAAATTCGGTTGAAAAAGTGAGAGGAGAAAGTGAAAGTAGTTGTCCGAAAACTCAAGGAGAAGTGAAAGACGGTATTCTCACCACAGTAGACGTATAGACTCCACTAACTATAAAGAGGGCCGTTAGAACTAAGGTCGAACACAAAGAAGGTCGGGTCGTTAAGAGTACTACATGAGACGTATCTTCAATTTATTCGTCCCACTGTTATATGTCGGAACTGCGTGAGGAAAAGGATAAACCTTGGTCAGACAACAAGGTACAGGTCAAGATTGACAACGAAGGACTGGACGTATGTCTAAAGAGTTCTCCGTCCAGTCCACCAGACCATAAGGGTAGAGAGAGTCTTAAAAGGTGTCAAATAACACTAGGTGTGTCAGTTTCCGAAACCGTATCAGTTATTTCGTCTTTATCTACAAAAAGACCTTGAGAGAACGAAAAAGGTACTAGGTCGCCTACAATCGTTAAACTAGAGACCAAGGAGACGGAAAAGATTTTGGTCGAACTTGTAGTCCTTCAGGTGCCAAGTGTATAACAACTTCGGACCGAACCTCTTAAAACTCGTAATGAAATGATCGCACACTCTACTCACGTCAACACACCATCAAACTCGTAAAAAACCGTAACGGAAAGAAACCCCAACCTTACTTTTGACTGGAAAAGGTCAGGACACCGGTGACGACTCAAAAGGTTTAAACGACGGTATAACTCACGTCGTGAAAGTGTCGTAGTAGAAAGTCCTAAACTTAATCGACGTGACCTTAAGATAGTGGAGGTGATCGAAACAGGTATCACTACGAAAGATTCCGGGTGAACTGAAGTGTAAGGTCCTACAGACCGAGATCTACTCACTAGTGTGGTGGTACTAATAGGCCCAGTACCTCTAGAAAAAACATGTCAAGAAGACACATAAGAACGGTGGAGAAGAATTATAGAAGACGAAGAAAATCCAGGTATGGTAAAGACAGGAAATAGCTCGGGTAGAAACGTACTTTACAAGGGAACCATAGAGATTAAAAGAACTTCTCTAGAGATCAGAAAGGGTAAGACAAGAAAAGGAGGTAAAGAAGCGTAACTAACGACTTCTTCCGAAAGAATAGAGAAGAACGATAAGAAATACGATGAGACGTAAGTCTACGAATATAGAAAGAAAAAGAGGAAACGAAAAGCGAAGAGAAGAGAAGTGTCGATAAACATTCCGAGTGTAATCGTAAAAACAAAATTCTTACCGTGACTCCGAATGTAGTTCAGAACCACTATTCCTGGGAGTCCTTTCAGGGACAGGTCGGAACCGAAGGTCTTACAAACCCGAAGGTCCTCCCTCCCCGACCCAGAACAGGAAACCTGTGACTTGACAGGAGATTCCTTCGCATCGGGTTTTAGACCCTCAGTAGGGGTCCGTCTCGTCTCAGCAAGTCCGTCTTCTAAGACGTGTTCGGGGTCAGAGTCGGGACGACATATCGGGACACGACGAAGAAAAAAAAGAGGGAGAAGACGGGACGACGGAAGGATATAGTGCACGTAGATAGACAGACGGAGACGTCAAAGAACTTACAAAGGAAAACCTAGTTCTATTCCTATTTTCAGGAGGTCTTTGAATTGGAAATTTTCACTGAGAGGGGAGGAAGAGAGTACAGACGTGTGGGAGTTTCCGGACGGGGACCTGACCACTACCCAGTCGACGTATGACCATGGACGTCCTGAAATTTTATATGGTCCCGACTGAGGGGAAGGGATTTGGGACTACACTTAGGGGCACCCGTCCCAGACCGTCACCCAACAGATTGCTCGAGACGTCAACTATCAGGGAGGGTCCAACGAGACGTCGTTTGCAACGTGAATAAAAATATCTAAAGAAAATTGATTGGTAAAACCACACAAGTGTTAACATGAAATAAAAATAGGTTTCTCAGTCTCTGTCTTTGACGTAGACAAAGGGGACTCGGTCCTGGTGGGACACGTCAAATGGGTCCCGGGGAGCGGACTCAGGTCTCGTCACGAAGTCCCCGACTACCTCCGTCAGTCGTCCCAGTGTCACTCTGAGTCATTGTCGGGATGGTGCGTGACGTGCCAAACTTTCGTACCCTCCCAATTTCTTCCCCTTCGTAACCCCAAATAAAAAAAAACCTCGTCCCACAACCCAAAACCAAAACCAGAACACACAGGTACGATTCAGTGAAGTCAGCCCAGACTGAGGAACGCTGGGGTACCTGACATCGGGTGGTCAGAGGAGACAGGTACCCTAAGAGGTCCGTTCTTATGACCTCACCCAACGGCATAGAAGAAGGTCCCCCAGAAGGGGTGGGTCCCTAGTTTCGTCACAGAGAATGTAGAGGACGTAACCGTCCGTCCGAGAAATGGTGATCACAGGAAACAAATGTATATATAAAAAGGGGGGAAACCGACGTCTCCGAGAAGTAACTCCATGTGTCCGAATCAGCGGGACGTCGTAGAATCGTCACCCTAGAATCGAGGGCTAGTCCTTACCTTGAATACAGGGGACGTAACTTTTCACACAAGAATCGGTGACTTGGTGGTCCCTTCAGGGAACCAGAATCAAAAAGTCTCTTATTTTAGTCGACTCACAAACGGTAGGTGGGTCTTCTTTCCTCCAATATCCTCTTCGGAGTCCTTACGAAGAGAGTAGAGAAAACCAACCTAAGAAGGGGAGGGTCTTCGTCAGAATAACTCAGGAGTCATTTGACCTTTCTTTCAGTCGTTCGAGGAGGTTCCCTTTGACTCCGGGTCCACATCTCTCCCCGACCCTCCCGGTCTCCTCCGACCCCAGGACCGAGAAGGTGCACAGCAGACGAACCGTCCGTCCGGAGTCGTCGTCGGCGTTCACCCGTGAGGGCAGAGGACAGATGTCTCGAGGACGGGTCCCACGACCGGAGGGACGTTTTAGAGAGACACGGGGTTTCCCGCTCCTACACCGACAACCGTCGTTCCTGAGAAGGTTAGGAAGTTTCCCACTCCCGTTCGGTTCATGCTTCCCCGCCTTGACGGGCGAACTCTCCGACCCGTGTCGGAAGGACCTTCTGTGACCTGGGGACAGAGGGGAGGACCTCTAATAACACCTAAAAGGGTTTAGGGATGTACCGACCTCAGATGTATCTGACCCAGAGGAGTCGCGGGAAAGAAGTGGAAAGGGAGTAGGGGTGGAAGGGACCGGAGGGGTGACGGGTGTCAGGTTTCGCTCCAGAGACAGAAAGGAATCGAGTCGAGTGTTCGGCGGTGCCCGTCGAGACCAGGTGGGACGGGGGACGGTCCGTCGAGTAAGAATGGACAAAAAATTCAAGTAGGTCCCTCCGGGATGATGGGGGCCTCCTGTGTAGAAGGGGTGTTTCCGACAGCGTCCTGTACCCTGAGAAGGTAGGAACCCTGAAATGTGGACGTCGGAGGACCATGTGATGTCTACCGGGCACTTCCACGGAGAAGTCGGTGGTGAACCTCCAAAAGACGTAGCCTAGTACAAGACTGTTCCACCGGACACTCCGTCCTGTCCTTGTCCCTACTTCTTTCCCCCGACCAATTTCCCTGTAATCGACTCCAAGAGGGTCTTTACCGGATACACTGAAGGGACCCTCGACCCTTCCACCTCTGAACCCTTCACTGTACCCTTCACTCCCACCAGGACGGTGGAGGTCGTAGAGGGATGAGTATCTTAGTCTCACAATCTTCCTTTCCTCAGTACACGACCCTACTTAGGGGGTTTGTAGGGACCAAGAGTCTGAATGTGTGGGAGTCATTGTCCCTCTAGGGATCGAACACGTCGACCGATGAGGCACTAGTCTGTCGAGACCGACATTGCACACCCACAAGAAGTAGAGGAGTCTCGGGGTCCAGGTAGGATGTGGACGGTAGGGTGAGGAGGTCGTACAGAACTTTCGTGGAGTGTAGGTCGTAGAGAGTCGATTCGTCCTGCAGGCGGGGACGTGTGCGTCGTGACGTGCAGGACGGAGGTCCTGTCTGACTTCGTAGAGTCGGAGGGTGTCTCGGTAGGAGAAGACACACAGTACGGACGGCACTCGGTGGGTCCGGAGGGAACCGAGAGGGTCCGGTGCCGTCCTTTGGGAGTGAGTAGACGGGGACAAGTGAGACGGGGCGGGGAAAGTAGTAGACGCACCGTCGGTCCTATTAGAAAGTTTTTGAGATTCATACTAATGGGGTCAAGAGACTAATATCGGGAAATCACTGAAGTGACCTCTTCCTTTACCGTTGGGTGAGGTCACAAGAACGGACCTCTTAGGGTCCCTGCCCCCTCGGACCACCCGACGGCAGATACCACAGCGTGTCTCAACCTGTGCTGACTTCACTGAATCGTCGTCGTCGTCATCACTGAAGTATAACGAAAAATGATACTAGGTACTCCCCTCCGGGAACGGTGGGAGAGATTGGAGTACCGAGTGGAAGAGAATCTCAGGTCGGTTTACCAACATACACCAGTACCGATTCTTGTGTCTAAGATCTGGGTCTAACGACATAAGTTCGGGTCGAGACGATTAATGACCGACACACTGGAACCCGTTCACCCAATTGGAGAGACACGAAACCGAACATAGAGATATTTGGCCCCAATTCCTATCATTCTCATAGCGGGGGAACACTCACAACAAAAATCCTAATTTCTTTCAATTTTGTTCACGAAACTCGTCACGGACCGTGAGGTCCTTATCTACAACGTCAGAGGACTTTTCTCAGTCAGAGGGGTGACGGGGTGGGTGAATCCTGTCGGCGTTCCTCTCCCAGTACCCGAGTCTCGGTGCAAGTCTAGAACGGAGACGAGAAGAACCGGCACACGATCAACTAAGTGGACAGAGACAGAGTCAAAGGAGTAAGTACCCACCCAAAGACACTCGTGACTCAATTATACATATTCTGACGACGGACCAAAGACTCTTCGTGGAATAATATAGTCTAGAATCGACAAAGGGGGTATGGACCCGGGGAGGGGACCATCCGACGACGCGTAGGAGCCTACAGTCGAGTCGACAGTGAAAGGGTACGACTTGGTCCGATCAGTCGCGGGGGCCTGACCGAGAGCTGTGGAGGGGAGAGGACGGTCTCGAGACTACTGCCCGACAAGGTACAACTATACACACCAAATCTCCGGGACTCCACGGGGAGGGACCTCTCACTCGGGGCACTCCCGTCGGAGGTACAGACGAGACGAGTGTACACCCAGGGGTCGTGAGGCGTACCGAGACGTTTGTCTCTACGAGCTATGGGTGAGCACTCTCCCTTTCTTCACAGCCTCTCCCAGACTAGCGGTAGGGTCGTGAGAACGAAGGTCGGGGAGGGGTGAGATGACACCCCCTGGGACGAAGTAGGACGTGACTCTCGTCCTTACTGGAGTCCGGGGGGCTTTGACCTCCAGGATCCGGAGCACGATTGGGTCACGGGTAGGACAAAGGACAGAGGACTCCGACGTCGTCTCAGAATCGACTCGACCTTCTTGAAAGAGTATGCTTCCGACCGTTCAAGTGTGGCCCTGCACGTGGAGACAGGGGGCTCAAAAGACCGGACGTCTCGGACCTCGTTATAGAGAGACACTAAGACCACTTTACCCCTCCGTCGTCGTCGAGTACCGTAGATCTCTCAGGGGATAAAACACCGGGACCGTCAGACACTAGTCTGCGGTTCAGGGAACGTGTTTCTCTTGCCCCCTCCTTCCTTCTTCTGTCAAGGAGTCTGACGGGGCCCCGTGGGAGAGGACCGGGCTTCGTGTGTCGGAGGGTCTCGTCTGTCCCGCTCAGGTCAGACCCACCCACATCCGACTCACAGAGACAAAGGAGGTGAAACTAAAGTAGGGTGACTCGACGGACGCGAGTCTCCGTCCGTCGGTGTGCGCCCGGACAGGGGAATTGTTTGGGGAGACAAGGAGAGGACGGAAGAGACCCTGGGTCGGAAACGAAGAGGGACCTAACGGGAAGGGACGGGAGAAAAGATAGACTTAAGAGGGGTAGGGTTCCGGTCTCGGGTGCACCCTGGTGTCCCTACCTAGGAGTCCCCCACCCCCTCCGTCCGGATTTTCATTCATTAAACCAAGTTCACACCTAGTCACTGTGACCTGGTCCGGGACGGGAGTTTCCCGGAGGAGTTCAGAGGTCGCCCCGTGGTCGGGGTATCGTCGATACCGCACCCCATTCCTCATGTGAGGTCGTCGACCCTACCTCGTGTGTGAGACACGGTCCGTAACATTAGTCTACGATCGTGTCTCGAAACGGGTCGGACCAGTAAAGTTACCCGTTTAGGAAGAAAGTTAAAGAGCAAGAACACCAGTTTTCCGTCCCACCGTCTGTCCAGGGAGTGAGTGGGTGGGGGAACATCCTTCTTCCCCAGACTCAAAGGCTTCTCCACCTCCCCATCCTGGTGCACAGCCGTCGTCATGTACTCCGGTCCGGTCGGAGTGACGCCGTCCACCCTCTTCCGTCCGGACCGTAGGCGAGTTCTCTCTTCACCGGAAGTAGACCAGTGATTCTTTTTGTCCGGTCGTATCGTCCACAAACGGGAAGACGTGTAGACCTCGGGAGAAAGCTAAAAGACCAGAGTAGAGTAGAATAGGGAGGTCGACAGGACACACCAGGTCACTATAGATTATCATAAGGACAAGATACCTACTCCTTTGGTTCCGGGTCTCCCCGTTGTGGAGAACGAAACGTCAATCACCCTTACGACCCTGATCTGGGGTTCCAGGATTCTGAGGGTTTCCATCGAGGTCAGACATAGTTGTGGTGTACGAGGTATGTCTCACTACAAAGTCGTCCCCCACCCCCCGCTCCCAACCCCGTACACGATTGGGGTTTATCTTAAGGTAACGTCGGAGGTTCCCGTCCACCCAAAAGTACCCTCAGTATGTGATTATAGTTTTTAATTAATAATTTATGATTTCGAGAATCGTGTCACGGATCATATATGTCGAGTTATACCTATCGATAATGATAATTATAATGAGGATATATTATTCAGATGGACCATTCATGAAGAACCAAAGGTTCCGTGAAGGGTGTCGTTGTGAACTCTCCAATGACAACTAGCCAGTACAGGCTGAGAAACACTGGGGCACCTGACATCGGGTGGTCCGAGGAGACAGGCACCCTAAAAGGTCCGTTCTCATGACCTCACCCAACCGTAAGGGAAGAGGTTCTCTAGAGGGACTGGTCCCTAGTTTGGACCCAGAGGACCTTCCACCGATTATAGGGGTAAAACGTCTAAGAAGTCCCCCCTCCACGGTCCGAGTCCCAGTACTGATAATATCTTAAGCCTCGAGTGGACCGGAGACGAGACCCGAGGGAGGGAGTTTGGTCCTGAACCTGGGTGGGTACAGACATTATGTACCCACTCGGACTAGGGAAATTCTCGGGACCCTGACCTGAGTCCCTCCCTTACCCGGGATTTGGGGTCCGGTCTGGCCTCGACGTAAGAGACCCCTCTCGCTCACCGGTGAACCGTAAAAGGGAAACTATGACTATGTCCGTAAAATTATCGACGTTACTAGTCCGTCCACCATAAAGTCGAGACCGGTACTCCCCGTAAGGTCCTCCGGGACCGACGGTTGCCCACTTCGTCCTTCCGAAGAGACAGGTCCCGCCGACCCCCAGGTGGGGTCCCTGAGACTTTCAAAATGTGGACGGGGTCTCGGAGTCGCACCCCTAAAGTTTGGGTCTCAGAGTTTGAGTCTACGGACCCCACCCCGTCCGATCACCGGATTCCGTCACTCCGATCGGTCCCTCTCCCATGACACCACCAGCCCTATCGTGTACGGGTGGACTTTCCCTGTCGGTAGGAGGGTAAATGTTCTGTCTGGTCTTTAGATCTTGATGTACTCTAGAGGACTCGTTGCGCATAAATGACTGGTGGAGGGTACACGGCGGCCCGGTACGACATCCGTGACTCCTATATAATTACTTACTTCGTCTAGTTTTATAAGCACAGGAACATATCGAACGGAAGATTCCTTTCCCCTTCGTTATTCATTCGATTTATTCTGTTATTGTTACTGTTGTTTTAACCTTCCTCTTTTATTTTGTTCCTTCTTCCGATCGTTTGGACAATGTCTTTCCGGAGTACCTCTAGTTCGGTCCTCTCAGATTCTCGGACCATCCTCACCAGGTCCCCTCTCGTCCCTTCTGTGGGAGGTAGTCCCTCAAAAAGGTCCTTTTCTCGATTCATCTCAGGTACTCCTAAAAAGTAAAGAAAAGAAAAAAATACTGCCCTCCTTCTTGTCGTACAAACGTATTTCTAACATAGTCCCCACTCGTTCGTTCGTGACTTAGGGTAACCTTCCGACAATATCATTTAGACAAAAATACCCTTGTGCCGTCACGAATAAAACGGAAAGCGGATGTGTCATCTCGACTCACCAACACTATCTCCAGCATACCGAATGTGTCGGAGTCTATAAATCATTGACCGGGAAGTGTCTTTTACAAACGACTCGAGTCCGGGATGGGGGTGGGGTTCAAGTAGGACACGGGACAGGTAAGAAGGAGGACACATGGGGGAAGGGAAGTAGGCGGTGAGAGGTAGTTCGACGGTCCGGTATTTACGCTGGAGGTCACAGAGAGACAACCTACGCACTGACTGTCGGAGGTCTCTCCTTGGAGTCGGAGGTTGGAAGAGTGACAGGACCAGAAAGAGTTGTACGACAGCCTGGTGGCTCTAAACTGGTGCACGAAGGAGACGAAGTCCGGGCACCAACCGACGAAACCCGGTTTGGGAATGGGTAAGTCGAGAGTTTCAGACGTTGATCGACCTGTGATGAGTTGTGCACAGAGGGTGTATTTCAAGTTTGAGGAAACAACTACCCCTGACAGAACAAGAGACAAAACATCAGTGTGTTAATCATCCTCCAGGTATATATGTCCTACTTAACTTGGTTTTATAACTTGGACCCGAAGGGACCACCGAGTCACCATTCCTCAGACGGACGTCACTTCCTCTGGGCCCAAACTAGGGACCCAGCCCTTCTAAGGGACTTTCTCCCGTACCGTTGTGTAAGTTCATGAGAAAGGCTGTCTTAGGGTACCTGTCTCTTCGGACCGTCCGACGTCAGGTATCCCAGTGTGTCTCAGTCTGTGCTGACTTCGTTGATCCCTCGTCATCGGTATATATGTCCTACTTGACATATACCGACCCCCTCCCCCGTCCGATCACCGGATTCCGTCACTCCGATCGGTCCCTCTCCCATGACGCCACCAGCCCTATCGTGTACGGGTGGACTTTCCCTGTCGATAGGAGGGTAAATGTTCTGTCTAGTCTCATAACTTGGACCGAAGGGACCAATCGAGGGTAAATGTTCTGTCTAGTTTCATGACTTGGACCGAAGGGACCAATCGAGTCGTCGTTTCTTAGGAGGACGGTTGCGTGCATCTGTATTCTCTGTGTCTAAACTAGGGACCCAGTCCTTCTGGGGGACCTCCTCCTTTATCGTTGGGCGAGGTCATAAGAACGGACCCCTAGGGTATCTGTCTCCTCCGACCACCCGATGTCAGGTACCCCAGCGTTTCTCAGGTTGTACTGAAGCACTGATTTGTCGTTGCTGTGGTGTTGTAACTTGAACTTCCACCTCCTGGACCTTAAATTAAGGAGACACCGAATGGACAAGTTTCATTAGGGGAAAAGAGAGACTCAGAGGCAAAAGAAATAATGATTTACTCCGACAAACACCGGACGGAACGACCCCCTCGCACCTATACTGGGACCAGTTCCGTCGAGGAAGTCGACTCTCACCAAGGATCTCTCCCCGACTCGACAGTCGTCGGTGACATGGGGTGTCGATTCCTTCTCGGACTGACACTCTCGACCTACCGAGTGGCGTCGCAGACACGATCGAGACCTCAGAAGACCGACAGTTCTTCGACATCCTTACAGTGCTTAGACACAGGAAGATTTAGAGTTACGGAAACGGTCGTGGGGTCACGAGACGGAAAGGGTGGTGTAAGGATAGGAAGGAAGGAACGGGCTCAGTGAGGACGGTGTGACAGGGAAGAGGAGAAGGAACTTTTGAGGTGTACGTCGGGACAGAGACTCGGAAGCGAAGACGACAAGGAAGACGGGCCTTGTGTGAAGGAGGTCTAACGAGGGACCGAGTAAAGGAATGAAGTCGGTCAAGAGAGAAGAGTTTACACGGGACGTGTCTCTCTTGAAGAGACTGGGGACTCAAATGTTATGGTGGAAGACAGTGAGAGACAGAGGAATGGGACCAAATGTAAAGAGATATCGTGAATAGTGGCGGACCCAATATATAAGTAGACGAAAAGACAAGTAGCAGAGGAAGTGACCTTCCACTTGGGTCCTCCCGTCCCAGGACAGGTGGAACCCGACGTGCGAGGTAGAGGTCCCAGGTTGGACACGAACCGTAAAACGTCAATAACTTACTCACTGTCGGGATTACCAACGTTGGATATCGGTTTTACGACGTGTGAGTCCGTTACCGAACAATCGGTAACTGGTCGAGGAAGTAAATTGTCTTAACCCAGTGTGTGGGTGAACACACGTTACGTGTCGGTGTCTATTCGGGGAACCTCTCGGATGTCCAACAACCACCCTTCCCTACACCTTCACCCATACGTGTCAGGGAAGGACCTTTCACCACGATCAGTCGACCCAAGTCTCGACCCGTAGTGTCCCGGAAGGCGGTCTGGAGTAAGACCCTACAGGAGCTAAACGGGTCACCGGTAAGACACGGGTGGAGTCACAAGTAGATGGGTCGTAAACACACGGTCGGAGGGAAAGACTCACTCCCCGAGGGGAATCCCGACAAGGAGGGAAGGAGGAGGATATACGAAACTGGAGGACAGGAGAAGACGGGAGGGGAAGTTGTGTCGTATAGACAGGGATGGGGTTGTGTGTGTGTGTGTGTGTGTGTGTGTGTGTGTGCGTGTGTGTACCACCGACTCGAGGGAGACGGTCCCCTTAAACATATGCAGTCGTACATCATCTGAAACGTAGTCTTCCGGACTCAAGAGCAGGGTATAGGTGGTGTGTGGTCAGGTTCAAGTTCAGTGAGTCAGAGAGACTCGGATGAAAGGAAGTAGTTCTTTACGTCAGTGATAAACCGAAGGGACCACCTAGTCTTCCATTTCTTAGGCGGACGTTACGTCCTCTGGACCCAAACTAGGGACCCAACCCTTCTAGGGGACCTCTTCCCGTTCCTTTGGGTGAGGTCACAAGAACGGACCTCTTAGGGTACCTGTCTCCTCGGACCGTCCGATGTAAGGTATCACAACGTTTCAGCCTGTGCTGACTTCGTTGAATCGTGCGTACGTCTCAAACTAATACTTTTGATCTACACTAAGGGATACACTTTCGTGGGTCGAGTCACGGTCATGTGTCGCCCCCGAGTCGTCTATAATCAAACTACCCTTAGGAACCCTTCTAAAGGACTGGAAGACAGAGGTGACGGTTTGATCTCCACTGTGGTTTAGGATGTTGTGGAAGGTCCACTGAAGGAAATGGGAGTGGGACTCACGCTCTTGATGTATTACCACTCCTCCGTTCACGACCCCTTTACGAATACTCCTCGGTCGACCGTAGTATTGACCAGTCGCGCAACCTCACCCCGGGTGTCGCGTGTCCTGTCAGTCAGCGTCGGTCGGTGCGTCGTCTCCGGGGCACACCGATCTAGAAGGTCAAACAAATTTTCTTCAATCTTTACACCTGAAAGTACACTTTAGTCGGAGGAGTTTTCTGACCACTGTTTAAGTAACTTTTTTTTAGTGAAACCTTGGTTTATTTTATATAGATCCCCGGTTAAACTGAGACCCCGATGACCAAAGATTGACGTCAGGATCGAAGTCTCTTTGCCCAGGTCTAGAGTCGGAAGGAGGTGGTATCAAAACTGGTCTAATCGGAGGAGAGACTCGGGTCCAGGGAATGGATATTTTCCTTACATTAATAACAACAAGTCAACGATTAAGTAGAGACTGAGAAACGCTGGGACACCTAACATCGGGAGGTCCGAGAAGACAGGACATGATAGTGGATCTCAACGAGTTTAAGTACAGGTAACTCAACCACTACGATAGATTTGTAGAGTAGGAGACGGTGGGAGAAGAGGAAAACAGAAGTTAGAAAAGATCGTAGTCCCCAGAAAAGATCACTCAACTGAGAAGTGTAGTCCACCGGTTTCAAAACCTCGAGGTCGAAGTCGTAGTCAGGAAAGTTGCTTATAAGTGCCAACCAAAAGAAATCCTAACTGACGAAATTAGAGGAACGACAGGTTCCCTGAGAGTTCTCAGAAGAGGTCGCGGTGTCAAACTTTAGTAGCTAAAAAGTCGTGTGCCGGAAGAAATGCCAGGTTGAGAGTGTAGACATGTACTGATGACCTTTTTGGTATCGAAACTGAGATGTCTGGAAACAGTCCCTTCGCTAAAGAGACGAAAAATTATGCGACAGATCCAAACAGTATCGTAACGAAGGTTCCTCGTTCACAGAAAATTAAAGTACCGACGTCAGTGGTAGGTGTCACTAAGACCTTGGGTTTTTTATTTTAGACAGTGACGAAGGTGAAGAAGGGGAAGATAAACGGTACGTTCACATTAGTATCGATTGTGACTAACTACGGAGGACCCCTAGTCCGTGGAAAGGAAGATACGTGGTTGGAGAAACTAGGAGAGTCATTGGATACTCCAACCTCGACAATTGTCGAGTCCCAGACTCTTTCCGGTCCTCAGGTCGTCAGACCGGGGTCTCGTATGGACAATTGGAGACCGAAGGGGAGGTCGAGGGAGGGAACCACCACCACTCCTACGCCCACGAGTCGTGGACCGGAAAGGTCCTCGGACCTGACCGTCGACACATACACGACAGGTAAGTAGAGGTACCTTTACCGTCGAGGAACCCGTCCGTAGAGTCAGACGAATAACGGTGTAGAAACCACGGAAGGTCTAACCGACTTCCCATTCCTTCGACTACTCCTTCCCCAGACTACCTCCCTGTCACCAGGACGGACACAGACCGAGACACTCACTGTGGTCTTCTTGTCTCCAGTGACAGGGACGGGGGCCCTACGTATCTGTGAGTCTCGATCTGTCCTTTGTTAATCGTCTTTCGGCTCTTCGCGTCCAACGACACGAGTACTCACAGCCCACGTCCCTCCGGTTTGACGAAATATCCCAGAACACGAGTTCAATTAAAAGAAGTCTCGAGAGGTTTCTGTAGTCTGGGGCTCCACTGACTCTACCCTGGAGAGGTAGACGAAGAATAATGGGTCTACGGACCACCGGTCACAAACTAGGTCCTACCCACGGGGACAGTCTGGGGGACAGGGGGTAGGGGGAGTGATCGGGGGATGGGATGGGAGTTAGGGATCAACGAAAGGTCCCGAACCGTAAATGCTGGGGGTCACTGGGGAGAAGAGACAGAGGAACACGTCTTTACCTTCGAGGTGAGTGCCTCCGCGGCCCTCTGGGACTTCTGAAGGGGTCCTACAGTGACGGGCGGTCCATTCCTCGGGACGCGTCCCCACTGTTCCGGTCCCCGTGTATGGTCTCCGGAGGGTCACCGGTCGGGTGTGAGACAAGTCTCGGAGCGGAAAACAAACCTTCTACCCTTACTGTCAGACACTACAAGCGGAAGGCACAACGGTGACTAACCGGGGGCTAGGGGTAGGCAGTAAGTAAATGAATAAGTTCGAAAGTAAATAAGGATTGAGAAGATACCCGGTCTATGACACGTGCGGTCCGACACTCTAGTATATACTATTACTTTTACCGCTTAACACGTCGCAGCGGGTCTCAACTTTCTTCGGGGACTCCTTTCCCTGGACCGAGGAGACTAAGTGGACGCGGGCTATCTTAGTCAAGGTTTCGTGAATAAGGGTTTACTTACTTAATGGGGTACTAACTTTTTTAAAACGGACAGGGTGGATCCAACGAATCCCCCGACACACAAGTGATAGACCACAGATCCGATGTGTGTGTGTGTGTGTGTGTGTGTGTGTGTGAGTGGTTGTTCCAACTCCAACGACCCACTACACGACACTAGTTCGATTGGTTAGATTACACCTAAGGCTCAGTGACAGGTTCTTCTGAAAAGGTCCAACGGGTGGTAACGACAATTCGACGCTCTTGCTGTCCACCCGTTCAAAGAAGTAGGGGTCCTCATTGACCTTACCCGTCGTGGGGAAGTCCCCACTCCTCTCCTTCGAAGTTTGTTCCCACACGCTCCGTCCGTCGTGAACGTTCCTGGACGTCTCCCGAGTGGGGTGAGGTCCAGAGACGACCGAGTCTCCGTCCGGGGATCTTCGGACGACATCGTCCTGTGAGGGACCCCCGAGACCGCCCGGGAGGCGACCTGTGTCCCCGACTCCTCGACCGTGAGTCCCAGGGGTTCGGTCCCTCCCCACCGGTTGTCTACGACTCGAACACCCTTTACCTCCCTGGTGTAGACGACCGCCCGCTCACCCGACTCAGTGTCGACCCTCAGTGTCAAGTCCACGGTGGCCTCGAGCACTCCGGTACTGTCCGAAGTCGACCGGAGTCAGTGTTCTCCCAGTAGACCCAATTAATTTTTCCACAGGTCCTCGGGACCCTTCGAGGAAGGGAGGGAACCCCGGGGCCTCTAACTCGGGACCCTAGACCCTATCGAAAACCCTTCTCTTACGGTTCTAATTACTCTACTTCCACTCCGATGCAACTGCCCCGGACCCGTCTCGTCGACACACGCAGCCCCAAAGACTCCGTCGGGTCTAAAGTCTAGTGTCACAGACAGTAGGAGTATTAAGGGGCAGTCAAAGTTAACAAGAACGAACTTCATGTCTTTCGACCACTTCTCGTCCTCTAAACCTCGGTCCCTTGTATCTCCAAACCTAAGGTCGAGACTGTAAATGGTCGACACACTAGAAGTTCCCTCAATAATTGGAGAGAGACGGGGCTACCAGAACAGACTCTTTACACCCATTATGGAACGTCCGTACACCGCCTCCAAGTCTCTCAAGGCACCTCTCATGAATCGCGAGAGGACTAAGGATCAATCGTGACGATCACAAAAAAAAAAATACGAGTCAAGGAGATCGTGAAATGTCTAGTGACTTTAGGAATAGTCTGTGACACAGGACCACAGTCTCCGTGTAAATGCCCGTCTTTCTCCGAACCGACAAAGGGAAGGGACGGACTATCCTACAGAGTATAGGACGGACGGTAGTTTCACCCCTGGATTGGTTCTCCCTAGGTAAGACACGAGTCCTCTCAGGCCGAGTCCACCAGGACCCTTCGACCCTCGATCCTTCCCTACGGTGTCCTCCCTCCTTCTTAGATCTTCTCACGACGAAGTCGAGAACCGACCACTCTTTCGACACTACGTCGTACTCACCGAGTCCCTAAGACCCCTGCTCCTTCCCGCATACGTCCAGGGACACCCTTCCCAGGGGTCGTCCCTGACTAAGCCGGTCCTTTACCCTCCTCTCACTCGTCCCTGTGGAAGTTCCCCACAGGACCCACAACCCTTTCAGGGACCTCCCGTCAAACCGGGTTTCATGTCTAGTCTCGGTCCACCCGTTGTGGTCCTCGTAAATTTCCGGGGCTTGACTCCGTTTTAGTCTTCCTCTCATTCCACACAAGGGTCGAAAAACCTCTCAGTCATCTCTTCCTACACTCCCGACGCATCTCCACAGAGTCTGTCGTCTTGACATCTGACGTTACGTAGAGGACCCTGTCCGACCCGGGTCGAGTCAGGGACCTGGACAGGGGGACGGGCTGGACTCCGAAGAGTGGACCACCATTTCCATAGAGGAGACGTGTGTTCGGACCCGGTGCACCGGTTGAACACGACTCGTTATGATCAGTGACGGGGACGGGGAGTGACCCGTCGGTCCGACACGGCCCGTGTCATAGCTTGTGAACTACAACTGTCTACTGGAAGGGGTCTTGCGACCTTCGACCACGTTACCTCAAGACCGTAAGACTTTACAGACTTCAAGGGTATCAGTCACCTTATGGCGAGAGTAGAAACATGGACTTAGTACGGAGAGGCTGATAAAGGAATCCCAGTCTCAAATATTTGATGAAATACTTGGCGAATATCAGAGGACTATGAACGTCTGCTCCTGAATGCATTGACAGTTCACAGTGTATGTAGAAGTGAAGAAAAAGACGGTCATAGATTATAACACAAGGTGTACATCATTTACGAGTCATTTATAATTGATTTAATAATAGTTAATAGTAAGGACCTACTAATCTAAGAAAGACCACAAGAGGTAGACTGGAGCCCAACCAGAGACTGTGGAAGAGACGAGACTCTGGGGAGCCACAGAACGAACTACGACTTTAGTGAACGACAATCCTGTACTGTTTGCTCGTGTGCGAGGGAGACGGGTGACACCGGTGTTCTAAACCGGGGTCTGGACACGGACGGGAGCCAAACGGAGACACCGGTTGTCCCGGCTCCGACCTCGGGACACCACCCACACAAGAAGGAACACCGTCGGAGCCCGGGGACCCGCCGTAGGTCTCTCCCGAACCCTGTGTGTTAGTACCCGTCTTTTGGGTGGAGAAAGGAAAGGATGAGACTGGAGCGGTCGTAGGAGGGTCCTAGGAGGGACAGGGTTTTATCGGTAGGTGACGGGCTCTAGACCGGCGTAGGACGAAGACCCGACGCACATGACAAACGGGCCCCTCGCTACCCGGACGTCGGACCCTGCCCTATGGTCTCCAGCTCGGAACAATCTTTCCAGTGTCACCGGTCTTCAAGTCTCCTTATCCACACCCGGTAAACGTTTCGTATAACGGACCACCCTGTCCTCCTCCCAGAGTTCTTGTCTATATTTCCGGTACCCTGAAGGAACCGGTGAACTCTTCTTATGTGTCGAATCCGTTTGAGGGGAAAGAGACAGGGACAAGAGTCATTGTTTGGTCCTCGTCCTGTTACATCCGAGGTCAGTCGTTCCTTCGTCGATGAACTCTGGGCGGTGTGACCCCGACCCACCCCGCCCGTCACCCACCCTGTCAGGAGCCAGTGTGTGTGTGAGTCTCCCTCGACACTGGTCGACTCGGAGACCTAGTCTAGTGAAGTGTCCGACCCGGAGTAGAGATTCCGAGTCTCATCCAGTCTCAGTGTACAACTGGCGGTCTGACTCTCCAGACGTGAAATTCTCGTCCCGGTTCACCCACTATACTAGTCCAAACCTGTAAGTGCGGTAGTGGTCGTGACCAGGTCCCCTACCTATCACCTCGCTCTTCAACGGAAGTCGGTCCTACCGCCCTCCCCGGTGCCGGTAGGACACCAAATCCTGACGTTTGTTCTCCACACGTATTTCACCCCTAGGGTCTCCTCGGACCCCGAGACCCTTCTGAGGTAACTCCTCCACCACGACCTTCCACCGACATTTCTTGTTCTTCGTCCACACTCCCATGTATCTCATGTTTGAGTCGACGGTGGTATTGGCTTCTGTGGGAGGGGGTGAGGGGGTGGTTTATGTCTCTAAAGTTGCTCCGTCTCCTCCCATTGAGAAGGGATCGTCGGTCCCCTACCACCAGGTCCGACCTTCCGACCGGAGGGTAGAAGTAGTACACCGAAGACAGAGACCCGACGACCGTGACGAAACAAGAGTGGTAGTTTACCGGTAACACTTTCCCGTCCCCGGGTCCCCTCATATACGGGTTTGGGAATTTCCGTCTTGAACCCCTTTATCAGTTTTAGCGTAGTGAAGGGAAATATAGAGTGACCGGTCGTGAATCGTGTACCAATGGAAGACCAGCTCCCCTCCGACCCGTCACAAAGTACGACCCGCCGACACACGGGTCTGTGTCCAAATAATGACACCCTCTCGTACAGGACCCCTTTGTGACTGTCAGACGTGTCTCCCGTAAGGTCCGACTCAGTGCTGTGCCTGTTTCCGAGTTCCTCTCTCTTCTTCTGTACAGACAAGTCTTTACCGTTCGTCAACTCCCTTCGGTCTCGTATCTTCATCACTACCCTTTGTGTCCACCTTTTTCTGTTGTCTCTCTGTCCGACTCCGTAAGGCCGAGAGAGACAAGTTACCCTCCGTTTGCTAACAGTAGGACTCCCACCATCAACTAACCATTACAGACGGACGTTCCGACACGACTCAATCTAGGGCTCCGACGTAGGTCCGGGTCGTCTTTCACGCAGCCAGTAAATTCCTACAGACGGTACCCATATCCTCACCATCCGTCACTCCGGACACAGGACCGAAACAATGGGTGTCTCTCATTCTACATCACAGTCTCTTCCAAACTCCTGTACCACTACACTGGACTAGGTCAAGTATAAGACCTCGGGTTTGATCGTTCCTACACCTTCCGTCTCTTTGGGGGAAGGTCGTTGTGTCAGACACTAAGACACCTGTCTTGAAATAAAAGAGTACACGACGATAAACACAACTCCAACTTTGACGGAGAGCCCGAACCAATAAAAGGTATCCACGACTCCCGACCGTAGGCGTACAGGATTTCAGAAAAGAAACAGATCGGACCGGGACAGACAGGACCGTGGTCTAAAGTGGATGTTCTCGGAGTACCACAATTGTTCTAGTCTCGATACTGGTCTCGAAGATAGGGTTTGACCTGACGTCATCTCATCTAGGTAGTGGAGGACGGGTAAAGAAACGTCAAGAGGAATCAAGTCTGAACCGATTGGGTCTTTACCCTCTTAAATTTGGTTTTATAAGGAACGACGGTAACCACTTCTTTTCCTAATTTCTCGACTACCAATAAAATCCCTCTTGTAAATTTGATTTCTTTATGATACAGTCTTTGAGACGAAGTGTACGGTTAGTGACTACCAATTAAGACTCAGTAAAACCGATAAGAAATTTTGTGTAGGGATTCCTGGTCAGACCCTTCTCTGGGGGGGGGGTAAGTTAAGTCTGAGGGGGAACAAGACGAAAGTGTACGGCACAGTCGAAGCAAGAGGGGTGGGGACAGGGTGGAGGAGGAGGACTGAAACGTCCAAACTGGAGGGTGAGTCCGAGGTTGGGTAACACCGTTGTAGTTACGGGGGGACAGGGTACGGGAGACGTGAGGTAGTCACCGACCCAAGACAGTCAAGGTGAGGAGACGAGTCTCTCATAGACACCGAGGGATCACGAATATTTGTCGGGGTGAGGTTACCCTTCGGGTGTAATAGAGAGGTCGGATCAGAGACTAGTTGTAGGGTGGCACGACATGAGAAACAAGTCCTTTTAACCCGACAAGTGGACGGGACGGACATATGGCCACAGAGTGCACACACACAGACGAGTACGACGGGGACATTGAAACAAGAGGTAAAGATGGACTACTTGAGTAGTGGGGAGGTCTGGACGATGTCATAGGGGTGTCAAGGGAGGTAGAAAGAGAGGGTGGGATCAAGACGATAATTCAATGATACAATTGTATAACGGACCACACACCAGTTACATATTAGGTCCGTTTTGGTGAATGACCCTGTTCAGTAAACAGAAGGTTACTCTTCACTTTTGTCTGGTTCTCCACGTGTGGACACTTCCAAGGAGGAACCGGCACTCGCAGTCACTAAACTAAATCTAGGGTGTCCACGTTAGGAGTCACACTCCGTGAATGTGTCACTCTCTTCGGATACACCCAAAGGTCGGTCCCTCTTGGAAGGGACGGATACTTGAGGTGGTCCGTCGGAGGAACTATAGAGGGGGACCTACACAAGGTCCGGTGGGTAGGAGTTTTCCGTGTGTCGACTTCGGTCACAGAAAAGGGGTGTGGACCGGGAAAGGGTCATAAGGACTAGGACCCCTTACCGTGACAGTCGTGTGGATCCGGTCTTCAACCCGCGGTTGGACTTGTGATGGAAAAGGAAGGGTAGGGGATCTAGTGATTCAGAGTCCAATGGTGGGACGGTTAGGGAGGTGGAGGTGATGGTGGTAGTAGTCGGACGACGGTAGAGAGTGGACTGAACGACGCTATCGGGGATTGTCCGGAGGAGGTTATGGGAAAGTGGGTCTTCAGTCGTTCACACTGGGCTTCCTGACGTCGGACGGTCCGAAGAGACAGGTACCCCTAAGAGGTCCATTCTTATGACCTCACCCAACGGTACGGGAGGAGGTCCCCTAGAAGGGTTGGGTCCCTAGCTTGGGTCCAGAGGGCGCAACGTCCATCTAAGAAATAGGGGACTCGGTGGTCCCTTCGGACTTCAGTCGTACCAGAAAAAGTTTGAATTACGTAGTGGGATGTCAAAGGGACCATCGAGTCCAAGTTATGGACTTGGGGACCTCCAATCCTTCTAGGCGACCTCTTCCTTCACCGTTGGGTGAGGTCACAAGAACGGACCTTTCAGGGTATCTGTCTCGTCGGATCGTCCGATGTCAGGTACCCCGGCGTTTTCTCGACCCGTGTCGAATCGCTGATTTGTTGTTGTTCCGAAATTGATCCGAAATTGAAAGTCGTGAAAGTCAGGGAAGGCCATATTTCCGGGTTCGGGGATTGCACTGGACGTGTGGGGGATTCAGAGGGGAGGACGGCCAGAAGGTCGCCCGAGGGAGCACTGTGGGTCGACAGTGAGGAGACTACCGCAAACCTACCTCCCCGACATCTACTTCCCTCGTCGTCAGTTCGGTCTCGTCCCTACGACACGAAATCGGTAATCTGTTGATCAAGTTATTTCGGACCTGCGACCCGAAGTCTGTTTCCGTGCAGGACCTTGGAAACACCGGAGAAAGTCGAGGTCGAACAGGGTCTTCTCCCGACCGACACCGGAACCTTTCCCGTGGACCGGAGTTCCTTCGGGAGTCGGGAGCACCCTTCCCCTCCCAGTCCCTTGTCCGAAGCCTTCCCGGCGTGTCGGCCCTAGGTCCACGACGGGAGATTCTTTTGTGACGGGGGAGGTGGGTCGGGCCGGGGGACCTTCCCGGAGGGGAGAGTTCCGACTGTCGTCCTCCAAATCTCGGCGGGTCCCTTAAGAGACTTCAATTAAAGAAGGGGTAAAGGAGAGCTTTCGTGAGGGTCTGGGGGTCCGGCGGACCTCCTACGACTATTACACAAAGAAGATCTACCCGAGACTATTGCGGGTGGGCCCACCAGCGCCTCTAAACATCTCTTTATTTTTATTCCTTTACCCCCAAGGTCTGTCCGTCACACGACGCGGGTCTTCCCGGGACCTGACCCTTGTCCAGGGTCTGGGACTCCCGAGGCTCGTCCGGTGACGGGACAGAGACCCGGAGTCAAAGGAGTGAACACTTCTCTCCACCTGTGGACACTTCTTGTTAAATTGGCATAGACCAGGTCACGTCTTTCGGCGGGGGGAGAAGGGTGTGGGCTCTCTTTGTGAGTGCACACATGTTCTCCTTTTCCCCAGGTGGAGTCGTGACACACACGGTGACTGGTTTCCCTTTCTTTTGGATTTATAAACAGTCATCGTCTCACCTCTGAGCGACACCCCATGACTTGTCACCATGTCAATTCGGGTATGTATGCTCACTCAATACAGGATTCTCGTGCAAGGATTCGGGTCAAACAAACATGTTGGTCCAATCGAATCCATGGGTTGACTGCGTTAGCCGATATGTCATGACATGATATTATCCAAATATTATGAAAAGTGTGTTTACTATGTACTTTTTGTTTTTTATTTCGTAAATTTTAAAAATATCATGTGATGGAACTTTTCATGCATCACGTTATGCTATCGACCGTATGTCCCCGACCGTAGTTCACTTGTCCGACGGACACCCGGTGTAGTCGTTCCCCTGTAACCGGGTGACTCCCATTTTGTCCCTGGAGTAAAACAGGTCCCAACCCATTCACGGGCTGTCTCCGTATTCGTAGTGTAAACCTTTCACTCCCTCATCCTCACTACGAAAACTTCTCTCCTTAGTCTTTTTCCGAAGGACCTTTTTCACCGTACACTTCGTCCGGAGCGTTCTGGTCACTCTACAGTCATTTACTTTTGGAAAGATTCTTGTAACACTCACTGTCTTTGTCACATTCTTTTCACATCTCTGTCACAAAGGGTGACACCTTTCCCTTCTTATTAGATCTTACTGATATCGTTCGAGGACACCTCCCTACCGCCTTCTCTTTTCCTACCCTTCAGCCCTACTCCCTCTACCTGATACCTCCCTCGACCGACTGTACGACTCCTACGCACCGTCCAAAGAGGCTTTCCCACACTGTACTCGGTCGACTCGCGTCGACGTCCCCCTCCTCTCAATCACAGCTCCTCGGTCCTTCTCCGTTGTGGCTAGGACGATTCTCTTCTGTGCCTTGCAGCCCTCCATGTCCGACTCTCCACCACTCTGACGTCTCCATTTTACCGTTCACACCCAACGACCAATCCGCACCCGTTTCGTCCCCAGTTCCGGTGCGACTTCAACACTCGGGCCCCTTGGTCACTGCTAGGACCGTACATAAAGACGATTGTCTACCGTAATATGGAGTTCGAATCCTGTCATATTGAATGTAAGGGTGGTCCGTAAAACCCGACGTCTCGACCCCAATAGGGATCAAGTCACTACTCCTCTGTCCTAGTCTCCACAAGTCTCTGACAGGTTCCAGATGTCGATCTTCTGTCTCAGGAGTCCCTGTTCCGTCTTGTCTTCCCTCATCCCACCTCTCCTTTCTTCATCCCGAGATAAAACGCAAAACCAAAAAATAAAAAACCGGTGAGGTACTTCGCACACCCTAGAATCAAGGGACTGGTCCCTAACTTGGGGCATGGGAGCCGTCACCTTCATGTCTCAAAGTTGGTGACGGTCCCTTCAGGTCCCGAGATTAAGACCTGTTCGACCGGTCCCCACCCCACCCCCCACTCCTACGTCCTACAAAGACGCCTTCACGACTTCAGGACCCTCCCGAAGAGGGGCCTCCACCCTCCTCCTTCGAGACCAAGACACTGGAATGGACATGGCCGTCGGCAGACCGGTGATTCCGGTGACGAGTCCCGTCTCTCCCGTTCCCACGTGGAACGACCTCTGAAACACGGGACCCGCAACAGTGGAGAGGGTCCCACTCGAGACCGGGGTGTACACGGTCCCTGTGCCCCGAGGGACTGGGGGTGTGTCACCTCCCGAGAGGAGACGGGCGAGATAGGGCCTCCTGGGGCTCACTTCGAAGGTTTCGTCCCCATGACTTCCTTACGGCCACGACGAAACGGCCTTTCCTCTTCATTTGCCCTTCCCGGCACCGGGCGCAATCTCTGATCGTCCAGTCTGGGGGAGCTGTGCACCTGCGTCGGGAGTCGAGAAGGCCCTCGGTGGGTTGGCGGGTGAGGGACCGACCACGGGGGCGAGGAAGAGTCGGGGCGGTCGGAGAGTCGATGAGGGACCGTCTCAGGACAGGTGACAGTTCCGTCGAACCTACCAGAGACTGTCGTCGACCAGACTGACGGGCGAAGCATGGAACGTGTGGAGTGAGGTAGGAGGGTCGGAGAGAGACTCCAATTCTGAGAGTGTACTGGTGCAAAGGTCTACTCCTGAGACTTCGAGTCTCGTGTAGAGAGTTCCTATGTTCCGATTCTTCACCGTCCCCACCCTGGACTTTGTTTGACAGTCTTCAATACAGGACTTCCTGAAGGAGGTCGGTGCCCTCACTCATGAAGGACCCTCGTTTGACGCCTGAACCGTCACCGGTATTAAGAACAGGTCCCTTCATCATGACCTATTCCGACCTCCTGTATTTACTTATTACTATCGTTACACATAGTTCCCGAATGAGACACGGTCCGTGACCATATTCGAGAAATAGTGTAATAGAGTAAATTAGGAGTATTAATGAAATGCACCGTCAAGGATAATAGAGGCGAAATATTTATTCTTCTGACTCCGGGTTTCTCCAATACAGTACACTGGTTCCAGCGTCTTGATCGTACACGACCGCGGTCTTAATAAAATTGGATTCTTCAGATCCCAGAAGGGTTCACCAGGTCACCAATTATTAGGTGGAAGGTTACGGCCCAACGTCGAAACTAGGGACCAACCCCTCGACGACGACGACGACGATTCAGCGAAGTCAGAACAGGCTGAGACACGCTGGGGTATCTGCCTTCGGGTGGTCCGAGGGGGTAGGGACCCTAAGAGGTCCGTTCTTGTGACCTCCCCCAACGGTAAAGGCCGAGGTCACGTACTTTCACTTTTCACTTTTCCTTCAACGAGTCAGCACAGACTGAGAGTCGCTGGGGTACCTGACGTCGGGTGGTCCGAGGAGGCAGGTACCCTGAAAATTCCGTTCTCATGACCTCACCCCACGGTGATTCTATGACGTTTTTTTGTTTTGTTTGTTTGTTTGTTTTTTTGTCTTCGTCACAATATTGTTTAAGTTCGTTCTGAAAATTTTACCAGGTGTAGATATATGTATATAGAAATTTTTTTCAGACTGAGGTTTGTTTGGTCTTGTCACAGTCTTCCGAACGAGACGGAGGGAGACAGAGACAGTGAAAGAGAGGCAGTGAGTTGTTTGACTACGACACGAGACAGGAGTCCTCCGAGTCTCCTCGGGTCCACTTCGCTCAGGTCCATTTCCCTTCTTGTCCGTTTCGTCGCCGACGACGTCTCAGGCTCTCGAGACCATCCCCACCCGGATGACCTCTATCACCGTCTATCACCGTCTACCCAGGGGACGTACCCCGTCAGGTTGACGTCAGGACCCCAGTGGAGACACTCTGCCCGGTGTTCGTTCCGTCCCTGGTTGTGACAACTGCTACCGGACGTATCGACCGCAAACAGGAGTCAGTGATTGGGACCCCCAATCTTCTCTCGGTCATCGGGTCTACGTGACCCGAGGAACCACTCCTCTTCCTCTCCGGGGGTCTAGGCGGACTCCCCCACTCCGTCTCCAACCACCCCCGACCCGTCCGTCTCCTCCCTTCCTCTTTTCCTAGGGGTTTCTCAGACTGAGAGGCCATCGACTCACCGTCGTTCTGACGGGACCTGGACGGACGAGTAAGAAAGGTCGAGTGAACTGGTTGAGGAACATCGGGTCGCGAAGGAGGGTGGGGCGACCGGAAACGGCAGGTGAACACATACCGTCCGTCCGTTCCGTTGCCCCTTCACAGTCTCACCCGTCTCCACGTCGCTCTCCTCGACCCGGGCACGGACACAGTGGTGCAAGGAACCGTGCTCCCGTGGAGGCGGGTCACCTCTGGGACCCGTCCCGCCCTGCCCCCGAAGCACCCCCTCAGTTCGTGGTCGCCCCCCGAGGTCGTCTCCTCAGACGGTGAAGTCGGTCGAGTTCATCCCCTCCTTTAGCCACTTGGGACCGCACCTCAACGTCCTCGCGTGGGTCGTCCACGTCCACCGATACACCTACGGTCGAGGGGTGTGCCGATACCCGCGACAGTGTCCCATCGGCCCGTGTACCGGTCCCTCCGGACCCGGAGGTCCCCGTCGCACCTGTCCCTTCCCCCGTCACCCGAGGACCATACCACCGGACCTACCCCGAGGGGACCGGTATGGAGGTCTGAGGGAGGACCTGTGGATCCCCACGGGGTCCCCAAACCCCGGGTCTTACAGGGGAAGTGGCGGGAACTCTGAATTTTCGACCACAGTCGGGAGGACCTTACTCTGAAAGGAGAGAGAGTCCACGAACTCTCAAACGTGTGACACCGGCGTCCCTGTAAGGACACCGAAGTGGGTAAGTCGCGTGGTCGCAACCAAGACTAACCGCCCAGAGGTGCACCGAGATCAAGGGTCATGGACTGACGTAGTGGGGGACGAGACGAGAAACGACTAACCTTGAACCTCCACAACTGTCCTCGTACTACAAGACAAAAATGGAGTCCCTCACCCCTACTCCTTCCCCGTCTACTGAGTGACCTGACTTACATGTGACTGAGACCCTTTGTTGTGACCGTCAAATGGCTCTATAAAAAGATTTTAGATATAGTACAATAAGAAAACTTCAGTACACGAGAACGAGACCTTTCAGACAAGTTGAGATCTTCTTAGACCGAGGGTTGAGAATGTTAATGTTAGGACCGAAGACGGTTCACGGGGGGTCGAATCGACTCCTTCCTCACCCTTCCGTTCGACACGTAAGCCTCTCCTCTCACTCCTCGGAAATTCCACACCCCTCTCTAGTTGGAATTGGGACCTAGGACTGGTCCACGCCTCCCTACTTTTTCCCGCGTAGAGGAGGAATGTCACCGGTCTAGGTCTGGCGCTGCGGTTTACCTGTAGTCTCCGACGGAACTCCCCCTCCGTCCCCAGTCGGGAAAGAAACTTCCCTTCGAAGACTCGTTAGGTTTGAAACACACGTGCGAGTCAGTACTCGCGAGACACTTTGGGGTACCTAAGATCGGGTCGTTCGAGGAGACAGGTACCCTAATAGAGTCGTTCTTATGACCTCACCCAACAGTGCGGGAGCAGGTCCCCTAGAAAGGTTGGGTCTCCAGTTTGGTCACAGAGAACGTCGAGAACGTAACCGTCCGTCCAGGAAATGGTCACTCGGTGGACCCTTCGGGTTTAGGTTTGAAGTGGACAGTGCATTTGTATCCTCGTCTCGGGATGTCCACCCTAACCACACAGGGTGACCACTGGGGAGGTCTATGGACCTATGAGATCTTCGTCCCATGTCTTATGTGGTGACAGGAGGTTAGACGAATAAAAATCTTAACCCTTTTTACTCCGGGATTCTCCTTTTTTCCTTGAACGGAGCTGGACGTCAATCTACCCGTGCCGGTCCAAGAGTCACAGAACAGGAGGTTCACTCAGGGGTCTCCGTGAGGACCCCGGTGTCCTTCCCACCTGAAAATGCCTTTGGTTCCGTTCCGTCTCCTTACATTTTCTCGGGTCACCGGTCACAACCGGTTGTGACACTACGTAGGACTCCGGTCCTCGAGGGTGGTTCTACCCGTCGATCAAGGCCTGAGTAGACAGGTAAACTGTCGGACAGGAAGGACGGTCTTATTTGCTACTACAGTACAGGGATTACGACTAACCGGGGACTCCGGTGGTGGGGGGAGGGGGGNGCGGTGCTGATAAAGGTCCCTACTTCAGTCGAGGTCAGAAGAGCTGAGGAGGGGACCCGTACAGAGGGAGTGGGAAGAACGAAGACGCCACCCGCCATTCAGGAAACTCTCAATCTGTAGTCGGAACTGAGAGTGAAGAACGGGTAGGACAGACGGGTCGGGGGACATCCCACCTGTTGGGTCCCGTCATCCTAGCACAAAGACATCTTGTTGTCTGAGTTTCTAAGACTTCTTTCTTTCCTCTTTCTATGTCTCTTCCTTACAATAAAAATAACAGGTTTCCTTCGAGTCCGAACCCCGGGTAAAGACTACGAGTAAGATTGTCGACATCCTCCCGATCGACGATGAGTGTCGCAAACGGGTGGTATTGTGGGGGACACTATATTCAGTGAGAGAATCAGAACCCTTCGAGGTTCTAGGGGGTCGGGAAGACATAAAGGTGCGATAGACCAGAAACAGTAGGTGGTCGTGTCCTCTGGTCCCGGGACACCTGACCGATGGGAATCCGTGAGGTGGGTGATTCAGGACCCGTCCGTCCCACACGAGGATGAGGTCCCGTAGGTTAGTCGGGGAAGGAGTAGAACGTTCCCGGGGTACAGAACGAGAACAGGGAGGGACTGAACACAGTCTCGACCTGTCCGGTTCTGTCCAAAATCAAACTTGAAACCGAAAGATCTGTCTCAGATTTTGTGTCTCGTTCTCCGAATAAGTCGGCACACACCTCCGTAGACCGTCCTAACAGACGACCGACTCAAGATCCTAAACTGACACAATGTTACCCGTTCACTGGATTGGAGAGACTCGGAGTCGAAAGAGTAGACATTTTACCCCTATTACTGTCGTAGATAGAGTAACAAGACAACACCCGTGACTCTTCTACATACATTTAGAAAGCCGTGTCACGGATCGTGTCCCTCCACGGATGATGTACGACGACAAGCCGAAAGGACTTCGGGGTGGACCCTGAGAAAACTGACGGGTGTAACGGAGACTTTGTGTGATGGGACTCTGGTCAGGAAGGTTTCTCTATACAAACTTGTAGACAGACAATCGGTGTCGTTTATGTCTTTAGAGGTGACTCCGGGACGATATACGTCTCGTGGTCCGTGAATCCATCTATGTTGGAAGTATTTCCGAAGTCTAGACGTGACTCAGGGTCGAAAACACGTCACTACATCGGGACCGAGAGACCAAGAGTCAAGGACTTAGACACTTTACCTCGACACTGTCAGAGTGACGTAGCGAGTCACTCAAGGACACATACGTCGAGGAAACTTTCGAGATTTCGCTTAACGGTAAACGACGTTTGCATGGTCGACAATAAAACATTAAATGTGTTTCTACTTCTTCTGGGCGGAATAGGGACGGAAGATCTTCGAGGAGAGGACTGACCCTGGACTCGTCGTAGGTGTCCTTTGTAAAGTGATAAGTATACGACGTCACGTATGTATGGTCGCCACCGTAAATCTCTCACGCCACCCGAATCTTCGGAGAGGGTTCGTCCACTGGGGAAGTGAGTAAAGTCCCCGTCCATGACACGATCTGAGATCCCCATATTTCCAGTTTAATTGACTGGTCGGAACGGGAGGACCCCGAAGGTCAGACCATCTCTTACATTCGTATATTTCTTTATTTACTCTCTCGAGGGGATGACCAGGACCCCAACTCTGAGACGTGAAGGTTACGTCCTTCACGCCCAAACTGGGGACTAACCCCTTGATTCTAGGGTGTACGGAACTCTATATCGGTTTCTTGTAGAAATAAAAAAAAATTTCTTTATTTACTCTTTTTTTAAGGTAACTAGTAATACTACTTTAACTTAGTTTTCGTATATAAGACACCTCGGACCATCACCACCTCGTCACCACAGACACAAACTACCACCGGGCCCTTCCGAAGGTACTCTTCCACTGGATACTTGACTGTTTTCCCTGGGTCAGAACACTTCTCGATTGTACTAGGTCTTGAACTCTTGACGAATCTATTTGGACCGTATCTTGTCTCGTGGTATTTTCACAGATAATTTAATTGACCCGAAGGGACCACCGAGTACACCATTTCTTAGACGGACGTTACGTCCTCTCGGTCCGATCTTGGGACCTAGTCCTTCTGGGGGGTAACTAACTAATTAATCAAGTCTCCTACCCCACACTCGTAAGGTCAGTCATCCTTACCGAACACGTTTCCGGGACTCCATTTTTACTCGAGTCACACAGACTTCTTCTCTTTCCCACCTCGGTGGACCACCTCACTCACTTTTCCTCTCTCCAGTACGGAGGTCTTTCCGTGTCGAGACCGGACACCCCAAACATTTAAAGTAGGGACCACTTGGTTTTCAAAACTTTCCCCCTCAGTGTGTAAAGTACATATTAAATGTAAGGAGAACCGAGACCATCTCTTACCCAATGTCTCCGCCCCTCGTCTCCATCCCTCTCTTCTCGGATGACACCCACAGGTCCACTCTCCGCCACCATTGTCTCCTTTTCTCCTCTCCGGGCCCGACACAAAACCTCCACTGTAACCGTCCGGAACGACGACCCGACAGACGTAACTCCCCTCTGTCTCTTCGTTCCGTCCTAAGTGTCGAAAAGTCGACCTCGTAACCCAACACGCCCCGTACCCCGACCTCGCGCCGACTTCGGGGTTCTCGGCCCAAGGACCTCTGTGTCGTCGTCGGGACCCCCTTCTCTGACCTCCCTGTCAGTCACCGTAACTTCCGCGACCGACGAATTCCTAGAATAGTAAATGTGTGGGGGTCGACACCGTAGACAACTGACCTCACTCCTCAACCAACTTTCCGGACCAAAGTGAAGGTCAAGTAGTCAAGTAGGGGCCCAAATAGTCCACGTCTCTCCCCGGACCCAAACCCTCCTCCCTCTCTGCCCGGACAGATATATCAACACCTTGTGTCGAGCGACCGACCACACTACGTTTCCCGGGGGTCTCATTTCTACAGGACTCAAGGGGAAGGGTGGTGTGCCGAGGGCCGCGTGAAGGAAGAGGTCTGAGGGCGGACCGATCCTACTCCCCGGGGGAAACTTTGAACTCGCTCCATTTAAATCCTGTTTAAGTCCTTCACGACGAAAAGTGTCATTGAGCCCTCGAGTCCCTGGCCAATGGGGAGCTCCACGAGGTCCGACCCTTACAGTGTCCTAGGGTTTCCCTAGGTCCCTTTTCCTGTTTTATGTCTCGGGACTTTCCGAGACCTCTCCTTTGGACCCTAGACTCACTGGAAATTCAACTGCAGTACCTCCTTTGGTCAGGGCGCTCCGAACACGACCGTTACCGTAGCCCTTGGAAGGAGTGATCGAGGTTTGGGGGGCCCGGGGTCTCGACCTCCCTGGGGTGTGAGACGGGGTGAGTCGGGAGAGGAAAATGGGTCCTCCTGTCAGGAGACAGCAGGGACGGCCTTTGGGGTGTCACCGTGCTCACGGAAGTACAGTCTCAGGTGAACCGGGGTAGACCAAGGTAGAGCAGGGGGACGGGTGGAACGTCAGAGTACTCCCGAGAGGGGGTAGGGAAGGAGACGGGAGACGACTCTTGTGAGAAAGAAGTAGAAACGGACAATTGAGAGAGAATGGGAAGCCTAACCTGGAATCAACATTAAGACTAGGTCCCTCAGGAGGGACCAAGGGTCGGGGAGAGGGTGGTTTACGGAGACGATTTTCGAAGGAGTGTCGGACGACGACCAGAAGGTTCGTATGGGAATAGGGTGCCACAGTAGTACCGGAAAAATTTACAGGTAGAGGGGAGACGTGTCGGTCGAGACACGGGAAGGGTCGTGGACCGCACCTCAGGTATGAGATGTTTGGTAGCAAAAATTCCACAGTTCGGGCCTCTTGCCTCAACGGAACGTGTGTCAGTGTCGTCGTAGGAGAGTAAGTAAGTATGTACGTAAACAGTGTCTCGTGGACAAGGTGCGACCCTGGATCGTTCCACGACCCCTGGGGTCCCGCACGTTTCGTTCAGGGTCTTCGATGTCAGGTCACTCCCTTCGGGGAGGTAGTTAGGGTGGTCGCCTACACGGTAACGTCCCAACTGGTGAGGATGGTTTGTCCCATGTCCGAAGGTACTGTCTGACCTTTCTCGAGAGTCCCAATCTTCCTGGTCCTTCCAAGGGGACTCCTTCGCTGGCAACTCCTCATCTTTAATTGGTTCGTTTCTCCCCTCCCTCTTTCAAAGTAAAGTCCGTTCCCTTGGTCGTACACGTTCCTACGACTCGCCCCTTCCTCCTTACTCCTTGTCCTCCTCGACACACCGATCGGGTCCCTCGGACACCCCCCTCTCACTGTACTCGGCTCCAAGTATAATTCCAAAAACGGAAATAGAACTCTCGTTACTCCTCGGTGCCTTCCCATAACTCGTCTCGAGAGTGGCTTAGTATGACCATGAAACTTTTCAAGTCTGACTGAAGACATGTCTCGTCCCTGCTCTAGGACCACAAGAGTGTGGGTCGGGGCTGCACTGTAAGCATAAGACATGTGGACGGGGGACTCCAGTGACGCAGAGATTCCTGAGAGAGGGAGACGGGGTGGGGGACTCGTAAGTAGACGGGTACGAGGAAACCCGCGACCGTAATAGGGATGCGACTTACGACCGGGGTGTCAGAGCTGTGGGAACAGAAGTCGTCTGTGTCGTCCGTCTCCTGGGTCTACGACTCCTAAGTCAGTTTCGGGTGTCACTAACCGGTCGCCGTAAATGTGGTCTCGACACCGGGAGTGTCCGGGGTCCAGACGTTAGCAACCTTCAGTCACGGTCTATGTTAGATCCAATTTAGAAGGGGCAACGGACCCGACGTCTTTGCGTCACTCTCATTTGACAAATATAAGAGGTCGACGTCTCGGACCCTGGTTTCCGGAGGACGTTTCTTTAGCACCGAGTATCCTACACCCTCCTACACCCTAGTAGAGGAGGTCGTAAGTGACAGTGTCGTCCTCTACTCCCGGGGCCCCTTTGGGACTCAGAGTGTGTCCCGTCAGTGCGACGTGTTTACCAGTCCCCTAAGTTGACCACCAGTGTCTCCAGTGGTCGGACGTGCCCCCGAGCACACTACTATGATTTGATGGGGGGTAGTATGGGTGTTAGACCCCCACTCTTTTCCTATACCTCAATTTCGGACCACCGAGTTTCGTACCCAAACCCCGGTCTGTTGGGGTCAACGTTCAGAACGGAAATAGGGAGGAATGGAAACAGTGAACCAGTTCAAAGTATTAGGGAAGTCAGACAGAATTAAAGGTGACTTTACAGCTAATGCTGACGGTCATCGGTGCACACTAAACAACAAGTCAGCTAGTCAACACAGACTGAGACACTGGGGTACCTGAAGGTCCGAAGGGACAGAAGGTGATAGAGGGACTCAAACGAGTTTGAATTCAGGTAACTCAGTCACTACGGAAGGTTAGTAGAGTAGGAGACAGTGGAGGAAGAGGAGGACAGGAGTTAGAAAGGGTCGTAATCCCAGAAAAGGTTACTCAGTCGAGAAGTGTAGTCCACCGGTTTCATAACCTCAAAGTCGAAGTCGTAGTCAGGAAAGTTACTTATAAGTCCTGACTAAAGGAAATCTTAACTGAACAAACTAGAGGAACGTCAGGTTCCCTGAGAACTCTCAGAAGAGATTGTGGTATCAAGCTTTCGTAGTTACAAAACTGTGAGTTGGAAAAAATGCCGGGTTGAGAGTGTAGGCATGTACTGAAGACCTTTTTGGTACCGAAACTGATATACCTGGAAACAGTCGTTTCATTACAGAGACGAAAAATTATACGACAGATCCAAACAGTATTGAAAAGAAGGTTAATATGAAGTCAATTAATTTTAATTTATTTCAAATTTTAGGTAGACGATCCAGGTTAGAATAAAGTTCACGAGTACACCGCTGACACAACGTGTCGGGTCTTAGTAAAGGTGGTAACGTCTTACGGGACAACCTGTCGAAACTAGATATTTTGCTCCTACTCCTCCTCTGAATAGGACACCTAAAACTACTCCTAATTTACTTTATTACTTACAACTCGTCGGACTGTGTCGTGAAGTCCGTCTCATTTACAGTTGGTCACAAATGACACTACCACTTTCACCTCTGTCCCAACCACTGTCAGACAAGTAAAGGTACATGAAAGAGTGGTGGGAAGACGTAGATGGTCTCTCTTCGACGGTAGGTTATTTTGTGGTTCTTTGGACCCAAATAAATAGTCATTTCCCCACGACTAGGAAACGAGACCCGGTCCGAGACACTGACCGAAAGTCATCCAGTGTCTGACCTTGTTCTTTACCAGGAGTAGGAGGTCCTCAACAACAACAGACAATCGGTGAGGTAGTACAGACTGAGAAACACTGGGGTACATCGGACGGTCCGAGGAGACCGGTACACTAAAAGATCCGTTCTTGTGACCTCACCCATCGGTAAGGGAAGAGGTCCCCTAGAAGGGCTGGGTACCCAACTTGGACTCAGAGGACGTAACGTCCGTCTAAGAAATGACATACTCTGTGATCCATTCGGGGTAGGAGGTCCTCTCTACGGACGTTTACTTCACATCTTACATTTTACGTGGGTTCCTCTAAGTCTCCCACAGTGACCTAGAGTCAGGATTTCCTCTACATCCCAAACTAAACCCCTCCCCTGCTCCTGTCGGGTCCGGTCCTCGTCGTCCACGATTGTGCGCCCCATACTATCCGATACACACACTGCCTTTACTACCTGTTGAGTCGTACCGACCACGTCTCCCGTACCCAGTGTCCGGGACATGAGCACTCTGAGACCTCAACACTCCAGCCGCTAGGTTCCCTTCGAACATTGACACAGGGCGGACGGACCCGGAGTGAAGACAAAGTTCGTGTGGAGGAAGAGATGGACCTCAATGACCCAGGTCTTACTGTAAGGGGTAAAAGGAGAACTTGGTCGAGTAAAGAGAACACAGGAGTTCGGAGTCCCTCTTCGTTTAGAGTGGGGACTGGTGGTTCTGGTCTTTGACCTGGTATTAGTGACGAAGGTGGGACAGGGAGGGGGTGGGGGTGTGGAGGACCGGGGACTCGTCTGTAGTGCTGGATGTGGACCCTGAGTCGGAGGAACCGTAAGGGGTAACAGACGGGGGTGGGGTGAGGTACCCCCTTCCTGAATGAGAGGGGTAATCAGGAGGAGGTTTAGGAACGGTTTCAGACGATGGTTAACGGAGAGAAGCCAAAACCAGGGAAGGGGGAGGAGAGGTGGAGCGTCGGCCAAGAGTTTTGACGTTGGCGTTAGCCGTAGAGGTAACGACTTCTGTAATTGGGGGCGACTCTACGAGGATTCTAAAACGAAGAACGAGTCGGACCAGAAAAAGATGCAGGGTCGGTGTGATTGGTTCCGTAAGGGGTTGGACGTCCGGAGGAAGTGGGGAAGAAGAGGGAGTCGGAACGGGTCGGAGGGGTCGTCCTTAGTCGAAGTCCGGTGAATCAGACCTTTTGGAAAAGACGAAGGACGTGGGTGAAGGAAAGAGTCACAATGGGGACGAGGAAGGTAAAGTCGGAAGGAGGTGCAACTGAGACTGTAGGTGGACGTGTTTATAGTGGGTGTGACGAAGTGATACGTCTATCCACGGGTCTCGGGTGTGGTCTGGATGTCGTAGTCCTGGAGACTCCCAAATCTGTCCGTAAGGTCCAGTAGGAGACAGGTGACTGAAGACTTGTGGCGACGAGAGATATGATCCCCAGGGGTTGGAGACCCGGAACCTGGTTATGGACGACATTCTAGTCACCGTCGTAATCTAATCTTTATTCCACGTGTTGTTCACATTGCACGGACTTAGTAGGGGTTTGTTAGAGTGATGACGGTCAGAGACCTTCTTAACCGAAGGTACTTTAGCCAGGGACCATGGTTTTCCCAACCCCTGGCACCCAGGCATTCACAGGAGACCGCGTCACAAAACAAGAGGAAGGGGACGACCTGGCGTGCAAGGACCCCTGTCCTCGATTCGGTCCCTGTCCTTGCCTCGGAACGATAGACAAAGGGGTCAGAGGCGGCGTCCTGGACCGGACCTCGGGTACGGGTCAGCCAAGACTTACTTGGTAAGGACCTGCACCGTACGAAGGGTATGGGAGGAGGAAGGTCGAGCACGGCCTTTATTGGAAAATACTTCCGAAAACACTCACCGAACACTAGAGAGACCCTCCGGCACGTCCAAAGGAAACCAATGTCCCCTTGACTCTACTTCCCACCAGGTCGGGAACTACTGTTCCCCGACCCCCACCGGGGCCCTGTTCCTCGGAGCTACTCCACCCCCAGACCAGTACAAGCTCCCCCCAACCCCTTCTCACAGGACTAAGGATTAGTTGTCCTTCCCGGAAGAAGGAGGTCCTAGTGAAAAGTCGGGTCGACGAACCTGTATTGGACTCGACCCCAACCCCGACACCCCCTCCCCGTTACTGTCTGTCCGCTTACCCTTCCGGTCACAGACCTGTCTGTCGCGCACCGGGACGTTCGGACGGGTTGAGGGCGTGTGGGGGTCAACGACCCCTTTTCGGACAGGTCCCTCTTCCGAGTCGGCCAGTCGTGTTGTGGGAGGACGAGGGGAGGAGGTCGGGAGAGGAGAGGAGGAAGACGAGAGAGGTTGGAGTCCCTGTAAGTTAGGAAGGAAACTACCTGTCGGTTTTTTTCTGAGGAAGGTGTAGGATTTAAACAATCGTGGTCGATTAGTAGAATTGGAAGGAGGGAGGACGCGAGGGTTGTCCGCGGAGGAATTTCTGTGTCCCATGAAAAAAACTTAGAGTCGTTCCTCGGGGTTCTCCCTGGTTTAAGGGGTGGGGGTGGGGGTCTACAGGGAGGAGACACATCACCGACGACCATTCTCGCCCACACGACAGTAAACCCCAGCCCCGTCACCGACGTCGAGACGACGGACCTTGGGACTAAGGGGGAGGTAGTCAGAATCGACCCCGAAGAGTCGCCCTCGGCGTCCAGAGGAATCTCCGAGTGGGCGTCCCTCGATGGACTTCCGACTTCGGTCCGTTTAGAGTTCGCTCGTCTACCTAAGACAACGAGTCCGTGAGGAGGAGTGGGGAGAGGATAAAAGAGGTGAGAGAGAGCTGGGATACAGGATCGGAGAGGGAGGAGGAGGATTGTCGAGGGTAGAGGACATACGGGTTGTCACATGTTACTACGTACGAACCCCGAACTGAGGTCGAGGAGATCTTGAGGTCCTTCATCTATCAGAATAGGAGTAAAATGTCTACTCTTTTGATTCTGAGTCTCTCCACCTCCTTACACACACATACTTTAGTAGGGTACTCTCAGTCCCGACCTCTGACCTGGGTCCGGACTGAGTTTTCGACACGACAACTGGTAGGATAGAGGTTGTGTGTGCAGACGTAACGAGTGTACACGTGCGCGAAGTCCATTTTCACTGGATACTAGACAAGTTACTTCAGCGGGTCCTGGTCCGTGTGTCATCCAGGGGTTGTGTGTTGACGGGGAAGGAGGTAGGACACAGAGGGAGAGAGAGGAGAGGGACGAATGTTGGGTCCACTCTTCTCGGTCCTGTCGTCTCTTACACCGAGGCTGGAGTAGGACCGGGATTCGGAGGGTTATTTATTGCCCAGACACATATTCGGAGTCCGAGACGTCGTAGAGTCGAGACCTCCTGTCCGTAAACGTCCGTCCCCTAATCCTCGGGACCCTCCTTCCCTACCCACGAGATCGGTTCCGACTCCTCTCCGGGGCTTAGTAAGAGGTGGGAGGGGCAGACACTGGACATTTTCGCTGGTCCGTCCGGGGTGTTTTGATCGGTTCTTGAATTTGTTTTAAGTTTCAGGAGTCACGCCCCCACCCCCCACCCCCACCCCCAACAACGACCCCTCCCCCAGGAGGGGACGTCCCCGACGTAGGACTGGGCGTCCTTACCCTCACGGAAGACTCGTGGCCACACAAACCTTGAGTCCGCCCTTCGTATCGGGAAGATCGGGGGACCGAGGTGGGAGAAAGGGGAAGGATCGGACAGACCCAAGATTCTCGTCCGGGTCACCTAAGATCTAGTAAACGAGTTTAAGACATTCAGTCCTCCACTCCCTCGGGAACCCTTGTCGACTTCGTTCCCCGAGACCCCCTCCCCCGTCCTGTCTACGTCTCCAACGGTTCTTCTACCTATCTACCGTTTTCCCGTAGTACTTCGACATGTCGACTCCAACGACTGTTTTACACTCGCTTGACACCGGACTTGACTTAATTTTGGTGGGACATTGTTTGTAGGACTTACGTACATTACCGGCTCATGGTTCTTTGTTTTGACGGCAACTCGCTTACGAACAAGTCGCTCTGTGAACGTAGCTATACAGGACGGGAGTGTTGATGACGTTCAACGATGATGGTCGAGGTGTACATTTATTCCTCTGACTCCGGGGTTCTTTAACTTTCTTTGAACACCCCCCGAGGTGTCGATGACTCTAGACTCGGGACCGTAGAAAGTGGTTTAGAGTATATGGCACCGAGGGTCGCAATGTCCTTTACGACCCCCTGAAGAGACCACTAGGTCACCAACTCTGAGTCGGAAGGTTACGTCTCCTATGACTAGTTAAGGATCAGTCCCCTGATTCTAGGGTGCACGGTCAGTGTTGATCCCTCCGGGTACGGGACGTCGGACCCACGAGATCTCGGGTACGAGGCGTTGATCCCTTTCGGAAACGCGTCGTTGTTCTTACGTCGCGTCGGTTTTTTTTTTTTTTTACGACCCTCACGTTCGTTTTGGGGAGTCACTTTCTCCCTTTTCGGGCGGTCGACACTCGACTAAAAGACAAAGTGAACCGACCGTAGACTGAGTGGACAGAAGGGACGGGGTTTGAGGACAACATAGAAAGACCTCCGTCTACCTGTTCCCACAAAGTAACCTCGTCTTCCCTTAAGAGGAGAAGAATATTTTTGGCTTACTTCGTAGAGGGAGTCTTCTTTGTTGGAAGTGGTCCCTCCTCGAATGTCGTTCTTTCTGAGGAGATAGTGGAGGTCATAGGAGGAGATGTCGCTTGGAACAGGGATGTACAGTACCCGTCACGACTGCAAACAGGTCAGTTCCCGATGGTGTAGGTCTACCGAAAACGAGGACCCTGTGGTAGCGGTTCCCCATGGGACATAACGGAAACAGGGGTCGGCGGGTTCCAGGGAAATGGGAGGAGACGGACTTGGTACGGCTGTCTAGCAGAGGAATAAGAGGAGGTCGAGTCTACCTGAGTTTGACGGAGTTGTTGAAATGGTTTTTGTTTCTCTTCAAAGGACCGACCTTCAGATCACCAATCCTAAGACACAAAGTGACAGTTGTCGGATCCAAGAGGTTAGAGTCCAACCCCTTGATTCTAAAGACGGGGCGGGGGGTGAGTTTTTTTTTTTTGGTTTTCTCTTTACAATTTTGGTTAATAATAAAAAAGAAAGTCAACACGGTACGCCGTATATCCTGGAATCAAGGGGTTGGTCCCTAACTTGGGTACGGGAGACGTGACCCTCGCGTCTAAGAATTGATAACCTGGTAGTCCCTTCAGGGGTGTGGTTAAAATTTTACAGAATCTTACAAGTCAAGTCAAGTCAGTGAGTCAGCACAGGTTGAGAAACGTTGGGGTAATTAGCGTCGTGCGGTCCGAAGGGACAGGTAGTAGTTGAGGTCCTCAAGTGAGTCTGAGTACAAGTAGCTCAGCCACTATGGTAGGTCGGTAGAGTAGGAGACAGCAGGGGAAGAGGAGGACGGGGGTTAGGGAGGGTCGTAGTCCCAGAAAAGGTTGCTCAGTTGAGAAGGGTACTCCACCGGTTTCATAACCTCAAAGTGTAAACTTTTCCAAGAATTTAGCGTCACGGATGTTCCTTGTCAAAGGACTGGGATTCGGACGTCTTACAGTATACGTCCGAAATCGTGACAAGGACCAGGGTGGTCTCTCTTCTTCCCGTAAACGAGGGGAACTTAGAGAAAGGACGAAAGAGGTCCTCCCGTCGACCCCCGACCGTCTCTACGGGACCAGTGGACTGGTCCACGAGTTCTCCTGACCCCAGTGTTACGACTGACTGGTAAAGGGAGGTAGGGGGGTACCTCTGGTGCTCACCCCTGACTCGATCCGTCGGGAAGACGGGGTAGAAACCCTTCCCAACACCCTAATAACGGAGTACCACCGTCCAAAGATAAGATTAAAAAAAAGCTTATTCTCCTCTCCTATAACAAAGAGAAAAAAGACGCAGAGAAAAACTAGGACCGAATCGGGATCGGGGGAGGGTGGTTGGGACCGGGGTTAGGACGTCTGAAAGGCTGGTGTCATCGTACCCTCCCGGACAAAGAAGACTTCGGTCGACACTTCAGACCACAGCACAGGTCCCAGACCACTATTCCTACCAAAGAAGACTGTAGAAGGGTCCGACGGAGTTGGACAGGGGTCCCAGTCAGTGGTGAGAGTAGGGGTTCACTGACAAAATACCCACCAACCAAAAAAAAAAGGTAGACGAATTCAGTGTTACAAGGACCTGAGAAAGGTCCGGAACGGGTGACACGTGACGGAAGTCCCCTAAAGTCGAAGGGGTCTAACAAGACGGGGTCACGGACCCTATCCGGAAGTAGGGGGTCGGTCGAGGGTTCCCTCGAGTCTCCAGTCCTCTCATCGACCTAACTGGTAGAACCGGAGGTGACTTATTAAATAATTGGTGACAGAGGTAATCCCCGACAATCGTGTAGTTTCCTCATAAACATCTCAGACCCTTTCATCACTGTTTCTGTCTGTAATCTACCATCGACGTCGATATGGTATTTCAGAGAGACCCACTGCACCTCCATCTCCCTTTTCCTAGGGAAAACAAGAACTAATGTCGTTTCCGCTCTACTCGGGGTTCACAGGTGTGACGGACTGTACTTGCACACGAAACTGAGTACTGTAGGAACTCAAGTCCTGAAAGATTCAAACGTAACGGGCCGCGTCATGTCGTTTTTCTCATCTAAGGTCTTAGTCGTTCTAGCCCTAAGTGTAGGGTCAGGACCGTAGACCTTCGGCACCCTTTGGGCCGAGTGACACCTCACAGTGTTTCCGGCTCGAAATGAGGGTCTTCCTACTCTCGATACCACGACGAGAATCTCCGGACCCCTCCCCGGGTCCCGGTGCACACATCTGACGCACCTTGTCTTCCCGTGAGTCACTCACACTGGGGCGTGGGCAGGCCTGTACAGGGTAGACCCCTGGGAAACCCCCGGGAGACCACCGGTGGGAGTGAACCTCCGCCGACGGAAGACTAGTGCCGACACGAACCGAATCACGACAGTAGTATCGCTGACACGTGTCTGAGGAGGTGACAGAGGGTGGTTACCCGCTTTCCTGGCCGACACGAGGACACTACGACTCCCCGACTTCGGTTACGCCACGGGACCTTCGACTGAAACTTTGTCCCCTTCTCTTTCCCTCCTTCGTCCTCACCCGTTTCCCTCTTCGACTCGACGTCACGTCAGAGTTCCTTCCGGGTCGGGTGGGGTCCCTCGAAACCGCGACCCTACCGGGAAGTCACCCGAGTCCTCGTCCGGGTGGCACTCCCCGGAATCTGTTTCCCTAAGATAAGTCGGCTCCGTCAAGTACGTTTTGTGACTGCCACTCCCGACGTACGGCCGTCGGGGAGACGGAAGTGACTCCCTCGGTGTGTAGGGGGCCCCCTTCCGGTCAGGTGTCCCTCAAAGACGTGACAAGGACACATCTTGAACCTCCGACCCGTCGAAGTCGTTCGTACAGACAAGGGGAAGTCGAGACTGAACCTCCTAAGGAGTCCAAGTGTTTTCACCCTCTTAGTCGTCTACGCGGAGGGATGGGGATTAAGCTTTAGACCTGTGGAATTCCTAAAGGGTCACGTGAATCCTGTTTGTGGTTCGTGGAACGAAACTGGAGGTTCCAGGAAACCCCAGACCGGGGACGAACGGAAAAGACGGAGTAGAGTACAGTTGTAGAGAAAAAGAAAGGGAGGGTTTCGAGATCCCGTCTCTACGAATTATCTTAAAAGATGTTTCTTCTTTTATAAAACGTGGACACGGTAGGTTATGACATCGGTAATCGATGTGTACCGATATCTTATGAACTTTACACCAATCACTCTGACTCTTGACTTAAGAAATAAATTAAATTAAAATTACCGGTGTCCACTGATTTCCGATGGTTTAATCTGTACCGTCGGGATCGATGTTTCCGGAAAAAAGAAGGGTCTGTGGGTTCAAACAAGGATGGAGTCCCGGAAACGTGAACGACACACCGAATATATCTTATTAGTAGTAAACCTGGAAGAGTGTGACCGAGGAAGAGTAAAAACTTCAAGGTTGAAGTCAAAGTAGCGGAGTCTTTCCGGAAGGAGATGGTGGATTCGATTTCGTAAAAGTGTAAAAGAGTTTAAGGTAGGAGAGAAGTAATGCAATAGTATAAAATTGAAGAAGTTGTCGTCAATGGTTACGGACCTAAAAAGAGTAAATAAAGACTAAAAACAAACGAATAGTGAACGTTGATCTTTCTTATTATTGTTACATTTTTAGATTGTAAATGTATGGTGAACGACATATAACCCATGACCAAATTCGTGTAGTGTATATACTAGAGTGAATTAAGAGTGTCACGGAGTACATAGGTACTCCTGTGACTTCAGTCTACAACTGAACTGGTTCCAGAGTGCGGTCCTGAGAGAGAACAAATGGAGGCATCGGGGTCGTAGTCGAGTCCTGTCACGGACTGTGTCTTTCGCTCCCGAGGCATTCATTGGTAATTGATACCCGACCGATCCTGAGAGGACCCGACCACACTCGGGTCCCACCAGAGGTCGGGACCCACACCCCGTCGTCGGGACTTCGAGACACCTTGGTGTCGGGCTTTGTCACCCGACCTCCACTCCAGTACCCACATCGGATGTCAGTATGGGTGGGTTAGGACCTCGGGGGTCACCCGACTTACCCTCTCCTCACCCCTGATCTACCCACTTTGACCTCTTGAAGAGGGTCCGTTGCTTCACTACGAGAGTCGGTTACACCTGAGTCGTTGGTTTCGACCTGTCCCGGTCCGACCCCGGTCCGACCCCGACCCGGTCCCTTACCCCGACTCGACCCCGACTTCGACGAATCGGACACAAATAACACGAAAGGACTACGGAGTCCGTCTTCCCCTTGTCTCGAAACCTCTGGTGGGTCGGAAAGGAAGGTTCTTTCGAGAGTGCGGACGGGCGGGGGGCGTAGGGTGGGGTACCTTTGGGACCGGAGTCCGACGGGTCGACGTCCCCGCCCCACCTCCCCGACACATACCACCCATCGACAAAAAAGGACCCTTAGTCGTGGACTATTCTACCGGACCCGAGGGTCCGGGGGGGTTGGGGACGGCGGTGGGGAAGACTTGTCGTAGAAGAGAATTAATTTTTCAGTCCGTCCCGGAGGACAGCCCTTCGCTGTAAGGTATTCCTCCTCTGTGACCACCGGTGGTCTCTCCGAAGTGGGAGGGGAACTACGATACAGGGGTAAAGGACACCCGAGACGTAGGGTGGGGGAGGGGTGCACGTTGGGGGAGGGGACGTCCGTCCCGAATACCTGTACGTCCTTGAGGTAGCTCCGGAGAAAAGGTGACCCCCCGGACCTCATCCGCAGGGGTGGAGGGTCGATTCCCTATCGTGAAACTTTTGAGAGTTCTCAAATATGTGTATACTCCAGTTTTCGTTCCCGCCTTTCAGTCTCACCATAAGTGTGTTCCAAAGTATAGTTGGGTTATCAGAACGAAGGAATCGGATTCTTTTCAATAGTTTTTACGATTTACGTGTTTCTATAAGTAACATTGTATTTTATATTTTTTGTCTCTGAAAGTCTAGATCATCGGTCGTTGAGATCCGGTTAGTGTCATATAACACATCAGTAAATCTTCTACAGTAAACCTTCCGCCTTGCTTACACCCTCACACAAATGGAACAGCACAACTCACTTTCTTCGTCCGTAAGGGATAACACACGACCGACCAAAGTCGGGACGGATCCATACGTAAACTTCCTCCTAGTCTCCCTTCTTCCCTTTTACCTTTGTCAACACACGCTCGTCCCCCCTAGCCCCCCACTACGAAAAGAAAGTGTTTTACAGGAAATTACAAGGACTTCTCGACAAAATTGTTATTTATTCACGGTCTTTTTGTTTGGTTTGAGAAAAATCTTTGGTTTCGGTTTACGCTCTAGGTTTCACAAAAGTGAGAAGAGTCGAGTCTACATAGGTCAAGGAGCCGGGGAGAAGTGGTGTCGGTAGGGCGCCGGGGTTGTGTCTGGGCACTCCAGTGGGTCGGGTGACGCGTTTGGTCCGACCGGGGGGGCGGACAGACCCAACCCTATATTCTGGTGTCTGTCTCGGGTCGAAGTAGGAAAGAGGAAGGAAGACGGAGAAGATAGTGTACAAATCCGAGAAAGTCAAGTTTTCTATCACCAAAGGAAGATAGAGACGAACGGTGGTCTGAGACCAATCTCGAAGATGTAGGAGGTAAATACTCTCAAGAAAGGGCCGGTGCCTACCGTTTATCCAAACAAGTACCCTCGGTCGACACTAACTGACCAACACCGACGGTTTTCATACTCTTCGTTGTATCTCTACCTAATCAATACAGACGGGACCCGGGACTCACCTACTCATCACCAGACATAGGGTCCATAAAAGATAGGGTCTCATCAGACCATGATGTTTATCCTCAAACTGTAGTTGGGACGGTCACGTAGGGACATCTTAGAACCCATGATTTGTTGAAACAAGGTATATTCCTTCTTACCCACACGGGTCAAGGAATCCCTCACACGACCACACCCTTCTCTTACCTGAGACGTCAGACTACCCGGGTCCTCTCTTAGGATGGAGGTAGTAAATAATCGATAAACTGGAACCTTTTAGATAAATTGGAATGACTCCGGACCCTAAAAGTAGACCATTTAATCTCACACACGTCTATCTGACAACAATACCCCTAATCTCTATCACTCATCCTTCACGGGTCAGATGATGGACCGTATACAAGTCTCCTAAACCACCATGGCAGGTCCGTCCACCGTACCTTCTTCCGGGCACGGTCTTACGGTCAGACGACGGGGACTCTGATATATAAAACAATACCGATTTACCGGGTGTCCCTGAAGTGACCACCAAGTCACCATTTCTTAGACGGACGGTTTCGTCTACATTCTCTGTTCCCAAGCTAGGGACCCAACCCCTCTAGGGGACCTCCTCCTTTACTGTTGGGTGAGCTCACAAGAACGGACCTTTTAGAGTACCTCTCTCCTCGGATCACTCGATGTCAGATACCCAGCGTTTCTCAACCTGTACGAACGGTTGATTGTTGTTGTTTACTGGGTGTTAATTCATACGAATGGAATTGGTATTGGAGCATCCGTCTATCGTGTCCACGTACTCTGTAACAATTGACTCTCTATCTCTGTTTGTCTAAAAAGTGAACCAATACGATAAAAATATTCAATTTGTGAGACTTAAAACTGGTTTGTCATTGTAAATAATTAATAAGTAGTGTCACATATAAAAATTAACACAAGTTAAATTTCATTCTAAATTCTTTTCATCTATGGGTCCCGTTAATTCGTAGAGTGATTAACAATTAATTAGAGTTAGTGACAAGTTGTGTTGGGACGAAATGGACGTTTGGACTCATTTCGAGTCGAAAGATTGAGTGCCCGGTGGGACTCCGAATCCTGAACAAGCCACGGTCAGGAGTCAAGTCCCGAAGGTGCGGGTCGTTCTCTTCCCTCCGTTTCGACTCACTCACATTTGTACGAACTTCAACCGTATCGATTTATTAAGGTGTGAACTAATTTCGATTGAGAGTGTGTCTTCGAGTCAAACGTTTATGATAATCCTGTGACAAAGAAGTCTCTGAGGGTCGAGTCACTGTCGGTTAGCCGAGTGGGTAGGTGGGTAAGTACAGGAGTCGTTATACTCGTGTATAAGACCCGACACCTCAACCTTGTGTAGTCCAGACCTTCCAAAGGTCTCCAATACTTAACACTTAATCGTCGAACTTCTGGTTTACGTCGAAACAAATCGAACGTCTCATCATCAAATTTTTTTTAAAAAAAAATTAATTATAGTCGTAAATCTTTAGTCTTCTAAAATGTACTTTATAGGTTGACCTCGAAAAGAACGAATAAGTTCTAGACTGTTATCACACAGACGTAGGGGAGGACCGTCATGAACCAACCTTGACTATCCGTCACGTATCCGTGCGGAGACCGTGAAACGGTGTCAGAGATGGTGAGGGACAACCCGATGTGGACCGAAGTAAGTAAGTAATGGACAGACCAAAGGGTCTCCGAGACCTCAACCGTCGTAGATTAGAAGGAGTTGAAGAGAATCTTGTCACTGATTACTAACTTCCAACGTGGGTAGTCTTTAGAATCTCAGAGTGTCTTTTCTGTTTTTCCTTTTTGTACCTTAACCGTAGGAGTGTATCTTTACTCTTGTTATCGATTGATTTATAAAATTCTTGAAACTCTCTTAACACGCATCCTGAGCCCCCAACATCATTTAGTTTCGGCTGACGGACCTCCTCCACGACACCTCGACGCCACATGTACGACACTGGAGACGACCTCTTGAGACACACGGAAGACCTACACTGTTTCCTCGTAACGAACGTGTTGACGACTGAAGAACCCTTTCTGGGTTCGACTCCCTACCCCCGCTCCGTCCTTCATTGAGAGGAGCCCTCTCGACAGGTCTCGAACACCCTCCTAGAGTACCGAAGAACGGTCTCAGTTTGTTCCCACTATTCAAGTTCACCCCGAGAGCTAGGAATAGTTTTATGTCCAGTCTCGGTCGTCTTAGACTACCTGTGGGGTCGGGACTGACTAACGGTGGGACTGTGGGTCCCTTACAGAACTATCTTTTGGAGAGGGGTAAGGGACCGGAGTGACGGGGTAGACACGAGGTCGGCGGGTCGGGGAGACGGGACACGGCCTCCGGTGAGTCCTTTGACCGTCGGTCTCTTGTTACGGACGGGAACCGGAGTCAGACGTCTTGACCCGGACGTTAGAGGTAGTCGTTCTGGATATGACTCTAAAGGAGTGAGTCCTGAAGAAGAAGACTGGGGTTGGACCTTCACAGGTTCCTTCGTTCTTTTACGCATTAAGCAGGACCACTGAAGTATGATAAAGTAAGTGTACCACCGGGTCGGGGTAGGTAGGACGAGACGAATAGAGTCGAATGGGACTGGGGACGGATAAACAAGAAACGCCAAAGGTCCCAAAGTCCCCGAATAGACCCTCCGTCCCGTCGTACCTTTGATTGTCGGACCCAGGACCCAGTGGTCGGCACTGGAGTGTGTCCTCTATGATAGACAGATACGGAGTCAAAAGAGTAGACATTTTACTCCGAGTGTTTCCATAGGTGGAATATTATGGAAATTCTCGACTTACGTCAGTATAGGTATTTTGTGATTCTTATCACGGACCTTGTACCCTTCTCAAGAGACACAATCGGTATGAACACCAGCCTTACCTCCTTCCGTAGCATCGGAAGACCCTATCTTCCAGTAAACAAGATTCAAGTATTGGTATCATTAATAGTATCGATAGTAAATGATATATACGAATGAGATTCGGTCCTTAGCACAATTTGAAAAATAGACATAAGAAAGTAAATGAGGAACTTTAGGTTGTTACATCTATTATACTAACCCGAAGGGACCACCGAGTCTGCTATTTCTTAGGTGAACGGTCATGTCCTCTGGACGCAAACTAGAGACTCCGTCCTTCTAGGGGACCTCTTACCTTACCGATGGGTAAGGTTATGAGAACGTACCTCTTACGGCACCTGTCTCCTCGGACCGTTTGATATCAGGTACCGCAGTGTTTCTGAGTCTGTGTCGACTTGTTGATCCGTGTGTCTATGATAGTAATGGGGGTAAAATATCCTTTTCTGTGACCCTGAGTCTCTCCAATTCGTTGAACGACTTCCAGTGTGTCGATCGTTCATCGTTTCAACCCTAAATTTGGACACTGGTAAACCGAGGTTTCGGGTACGAGAATGGGTACTAAGACCCGTCCTCGGGTCAACCTATTCACCTTTCACGTTCAACAGTTCAAAGACAGGGAGACGAAGATTTATTTCCCTGTTCCTTCAATACTCTGACTCACACACACACCGACGGACATCAAGGACGAGTCTGTCCGTCACAGAGCCACTTCAATTGTTAGTCGGAACTCACCCCCACGAACTCCTGGGTCGAAATTCTCTCTCCCCTCACCAGACTTAGTGGGACGTTAGGAGTCTCCCTGACAGCAAATCAGAGAGTCAGTACAGGTCGAGAAAACTCTGGGGATCTGTGACATCGGGCGGCCTAAAGAGACAGGTACCCTAAAGGGTCGGTTCTTATGACCTCACCCAGCGGTGAAGGAAGAGGTAGTTTCCCTGATCTGTCCTGAATAGCGTCTAAACGTAAGAGTCGACAGATCGAAAGAGCGAGGTGGTGGTTTCAGATTGTTTGAAAATAAACGAAAGTGACTTCGTTATTTATATCCCCAGCTTTTCCTCTCGAAATCCCATATTGGCTAAGGTTTACGGTCGAAGAATTATCGACACACTTGACTCTATTTAATGAATTGAAGAGACACGGAGTTCTCTGGGTAGACATTTTACCTCGTTACTCTCGACTTGGACGAACAGTCCCAACATCTCCGATTAGTCACTACACTACGTGTCGAGACGGTGATTCCGGTACCGTCTCGACGGGACCGAGGCCGAGATACTGGTATTCGGTGACTACACTGGAGAGACGGAGTCAAAGGAGGAAACTACCCACACCTATTATCATCACAGTGAAAAGTCCCGACAGCACTTCTCATCTACTCTACTACATTTTGTATGAACCGAGAACTACCTCCAACGACTCAGGAATGATTTTATAATCATAAATATTGGTACCACTCTGTTTTGAGTCCTATGGTCGGGGTATTTCCCAACAGTTATTGACACTGAAATTATATTTTTTCAAGTAGGAACCTTCGATATCCGGAACAACATTTCTGTTTTGGATTCTTTGGATACCGGAGAGGACCCGGAGGTCCCTCCCCTCACCCACTACAGGGTAACACCCAGGCTGGTCCCAGAGCTTGGGGGTGGCTGGGTTGGGAGGGGAGGAGGTCGTCAACGGACCACCCCGGGTCGGTCGTCTCGACACTACAAACTTGCCGGGTCTGGTCCCGGACAGTATCCTTGTAGTCTATAACACCGGTCTAGGACACTGTCCTTCTTCCAGACCCCAGTCTCCCCGCTATGTAGCCTCCGAACAGGAGGACGTCCTGGTTGTACCGTTCGTTTCCCTGTTTCTTTCGGGGTCAAGTCCCGAGTTCACGTCCCCCTATCCTCCTCTCTCCGTCAGTTCCCAGAACAATTCTGGTGACGGGGAGGGGTCTGGCAGTGACCAGTAACCGAATTCAGTCGTGTCCCCGACCTCGGTCTCCCCCTCTGGGCTCAAGGGGCCCGTTGTGAAGAGGACGGACTTGGGGTCTTGGGGCGGGTATTTTACGTCGGCGACTATGGACGACGTTGGAAAGCCCCGACAAAGCACCCAGTTTAGTCCTTTCCGTTTTGTCCTCGGAACTCTCCCGTCTCCCGATACACAGGTACCTGTCGGTTCAGGTCCGTGTACCGTGGGGTCCGTCCTCGAGTGGCCCCTCATCCCTGGGTCCATCCACCCCCGAAGTTCCCTCTCTCCTGTCGTAGGGAGGTTCTGGGCTTTGTTTAGACCAAGGTTAGACCTACTTTCAGTCCCAGGTCGTGGACTTTAGTCCCCCTCTCGGCGTCAGACTGACCCCCCGGGGACCAAAGACAGACGTCCTTCTTCGACAGTCTACGAGTTCGCCTCTCTGTCTTACAGGTCCACAGTGAATCCCACCCCTCCGGGGAGGACTCGATCTCCTCGGGGGTCCTTGTCCCTGTCGCAGACTGAAAGTACCACAGGTCGTGTCGTCGGGCGTCCGTCGGCCACGACTCGTCCATAAATGTTACTATTTGCGAGTAGGACACTCGTCCGTCCCCTGTGGGGAGTGCGTGTGTTTCTACGTCCACAGAAGGAGGAGGAGTATGACGAGAGTCCAAACGAGAGTTCGGGGAAGGAGACGACTCCCACTCTCTTTACTGGGTCTCTTTGAGTCGGTGCAGGACGAATTACGAATCGGACAATCCGAGTAGCGAACCAGTCAAGTCCTGTGGTCGGGAACGAGAGAGTAGGAGGGTGGCAATGTCGACAGTACCATGACCCCTCCCCTGCGTCTACGCCGGACACCTGTAGAAACCAGCCTCGGCAACAGGTAAGACGTCCCCGACCACGAGGGGACACAGGGGATCCATCTCGGGGACTTCGGTCCAGGGGTGTGGGTCGGAGGAAGAGGAACAGACACCGGAGGACGGTCGGGCGTCGGGAACCCCGGTGAAGGACCTCGGGGTCCCGACGAAGGGGTAGTGACCCGTAGACGCCCCAGACCCCACCACCCTCGACGTCATTGCCTTCTTCTCCAAGGCGGGGAGTCGTAGGAACCGACATGTCTGGCTAGTTGGGCCGTGGGTCTCGGCAGAAGACCTCCCAAGAACTGGGGTCTGTGAATGGGAGTGGGTAAGGGTCGGTCAGGTCCCTGACCGAAGGGACCTCTGTGTCCCGACACACTTCTTACCTACCTCTGCTCTTACTTTAGCCCCAGGACATCCTTCCTCCCTCCCCCTTACTTACGGTCCCTCTGTCCTCTCTGAGACGATGGGGAGGGTGTTTGTAGGTCTTCATCTCCCGTCCCGCGGACTCGGAGGGGGTAGGGCGGTGGAGGCGGACAGGGGTCCGGGAAGGGTTTCTTCTAACCCCTCGTTCCAGTTCCTTCCCCCTGTTGGAGGTACCACTTCCTCCGACAACGGTTCCCGTCTCCCCAGGTCCTCGGTAGTCTCGACCGGGGTCCGGGGCAGTGCCACAGACGTCCTTCTATAGTCTCGACCGGGGTCCGGGGTAGTACCACAGACGTCCTTCTACCGGTGGGTTCGACGGGAGGCCACCGAGGTCTACATCGTTGTCATCCAGCAGACCCCTGGAGGACCCTGGTCCTGTACTCGGTCTGACCTCCCCTAGAATGACCGAGGATAGGGAAAAGACGAGTGGAGAGGGTCAGGGAGACGGTCAGAACTATTAACCTACCTCTTTCCCGACGTTAACTACAATCAAGGATGGGGACCGTACTCCATACCGACCCCTCAGGTCCCATGGGTCGGAGAGATGAGACGACGGGGAGTTCCGATCGGGTCGGGAGGGACTAATCAGTCTTTTATTAGGGGTACAAAGGGATGAACTAAAGGACACAGAGTGGACGGTCTACCGAGATCAAGGTTCTACTGATTACCTAAAGTAGAGTGCACGGTCGAAGACGACTAACTATCATCGGTACGACCTTTTTTAATACTTCGGAACAGTTCCGAGCGACCCCCTTCTGATCGACACTAACTAATCGTTACAGACGGTGCTCACGTCCTTATGTCTCACACCATACACACTAAAATCGAGTGAGAAGAGTCCTGGACAACGAGTAGTAGTCGGACTCGACCTTTCCAGACCTCTACGGAACACCGACTGTAGTAGTACCCTGTCTAGTCTCGGTGTCACACGACCTTATACCAATTGTCAACCGAGAACCCAGTCCCACTCCGACGAAACATCGAAAACGGTTAAAGACACCACACTTATGAGGATGACACCAACTAAAGATCGACGGTTACACTTCAGTGACTTACGTCTTAACCATTCTCTACTCGTACTGGCCGGGAGTGTTCTGTGGCAGACTCGTGAATATATAAAAAAGATTTTTGACATTTCGGACGGTGGAGAGTTTCGAGACGGTCACCACTCGACGAGGTCCTCCCCGTGATCTGACCTTGAGTCCTAGGGAATGGTCGGCACTTGGTATCCATTGAGTGTAGGAAAGATTCGGAGTCAAAGGTCTAGATATTTTACTCTCGACCCAACACCACTTCGAGTTACTCGATTCTATGTCACAAGAATCGTATTCAAGTGATTCGTACTAAGTAGTCTGTACGAAGGTCCCGTGGTTTAGGTCTACGAAACGAGTCTTTAAACGTCACTGGTCGGGACATTTCGGTCATAGGGGTGACACTCCAACGTGTCCTCTTCCCGAAGGACAAAAGAGACTACAGTCGGAGGTTCCCCCTTCCGACGAGTAAAGTCAAAGGGAAGTATCCGGTAGTGTGGACAGTGACTGGTTCAGGAGAACCATCAAAACTCGATGAGCACAAAGAAGAAAGTTGCGAGGAAGTACGACTCCAACGAGGCAGTAAAGGCGAGGCACACACAGAAGAAGTTCGAACCCTCGGAGTACCAGGATTCTCCGACACGGTCCGACACAAGTACGGTGTCGTCACAAGACGTCCGGACGTACAACTCCTGTCGAGTCCTTACGTACTGAGACACTGGCATTTATGTATGGGAGTCCCGGAGGCGAAAAGAGAGACACCTTACCCTTATTATTATTATCGTCGATGAAACGAGTAAGTAACCCTCCATACATTTTAACAAACGTATCACAGTCCGTGTCTTATTAACGAGTTATTTACTTAACAGGAAACAGGATCGTTTCAGAACTCACCTCCCTCTTACCCGATTGTATATCTTCTAGGAGTTTCAACCGTTTGGTATCCATCTCGCTCCTGGTCCCGGAGTTGGATCCTCGTGTCCGTCCTGATGTCCGTACACCCTTTGGACCTCTATCCTGAAGAAGACAATCTGGTACGACCTAAGGAGTGAGAACCGTGAACTCTAAGCCTCAGTCTATTACCAAATAATGTCCTTTGAAGGGGCATGTAACATCCCACAAATTACCATGGGGCCGGAGATAGGTGATCTTTGGTCTTCGTCGGAGGGTCATCATTGTCAGTTTTTACAGAAGTCTATAACGGTAGACAAAGGATTCCCTGTTCTAGGTGGGGCTAATTCTTAGGGACAAAACCGTCTGTCTCGTTCCGTCCGTGACATTAATCAGTGGGTCCAGGATCCTCTCGGACCCCACGTCTCGGACAGGACCGTCCTACCCACCCAACCGTGCACCGCCTCTGTTCACCGTCCACCAGTCGACGTCCGTCGGACCGTCGTTCGTGGTCCGCCGTACCCAACCCCGATCCTGGGGTCGACGATCCTCGGGTCGTCAGTTTGTCCCAGTCTAGTGTCGAGTACTGCAACTTGAGCCCGTGTGAGACACCGGGAAACGAACAGATAAGTCCTAGTCCTAACCTAGGTTCCAGACCTATCCGTCTCGGGAGATACAAAACCCCCAGCCCCGCCACCCCCCGCCCCCCGCAACCCCTCCTCCCAATCATTCTCCCCTCTCGATCACTCCTTCCCTCCCCCTCCCCGGAATGACGGGTTTAATCTTCCGACGGGGAAGGTCGGGACTACTGGAAGTACTGGAGGTCAGACCTTTCGTGTCCGAAGGTCCTTTCTCTCTGGTCCAAGTTTAGGTCCGAGACGATGTACCTTTAACTTGGATTTTTTATTGTCTACGACGGTAAGTTCTGTCCCTCTGGTGGAATCCGTCCAACGAATTGGAGCTTCGGAGTCCAAGAAGTAGACACTTTACTCCTATTACGGTTGGAGTACACCAACAACATTCCTGACTTGTACGACAATATTCCCGACACAAATCGTTATACAGACGGTGTAGTCGAGTCATTTGCAGCTGACTCACCTACTCACTTAGAAGGACGGCGGGTAGAGGGACTTTAGGAAAACGAGTAAAATCAAGAGAAGAGACCTTAGAGAGGTCGAGAGACTGTATCCTTTGAGAACTAAAGAGTTGTCCTCCTTTACTCAATAAGTAGAGACATAGTGATCGTGTGGTCCGGACCATCTATAATCCATTAATTTTTTACTTCAAAAGGAAGGAGTGTCCGTTCCTGACACGGAATGAGTAGGAATATCTCGGTGTCGGTTCGTGTCGAGTCCTATGTGACGGCCGAAAAGAATTTACAAGCGACTCACTTATTTGCTCGTACGATTTTCACCCACTTTATTTCCACACTGTATCTTGTGCTGGGTCCTAAGAAATGACCTCAGGTAGGGATGCACAGGAAAGTCCTCCTTGTACTGACAGAACCAACCTCCTCTAGTCGGTCAGGGATCCTTCCCGTTCACACCGGAGTGACTCCACCACCCACTCTTTTAGCTGATGTGTCCGGTACTCTCCGTCACACCGGACGATCCTTCTGAGGGCCCACCCTTCAGTCCTCTGGACCCAAGACCTGGGTAGGGACTGTGGGTGGATGCACCACTGGGACGTACCGAAGAGGGGAGGGATCCAAGACGAAGAAGTAAACATGTTACCCCTGAACCGGCACGGAACCCCACTGAGAATACCACGAACCGGTCCCACTGGGCAGTTGATTACCGGTGTACTAACTCGTACCGGTTCACTGGGTGTACCCTCTCGGTGGTCACCGTAGCTCCGTACCGACTAACGTGTTTCGGTAGTCGAGGGTTCGACGACGGCCCTCGACCCTCGACGGCCCGTAACTCGTACCACGATCAACTTCGCACGAGAGACTTTAGGTCTCGAGACTACCTTCGATCGTCCCCATCCTGACGTCAATCTAAAAGGTTCCCCGGATGTCTAAAAGGTCTCCCTGGGAGCTCCTAATAGGAATTGTTCCCTTTTTGACAATTACTATCCCAGAAAAAACCACTCAGGAGATAGGGAGAAGGGGAAGGATTCCGTGTCTTAGTTGACTTTTTGTGTCCGAAAAAGGTAGGACTTCAGACACACTCACCGTTAACCCCCTTGCGATCGGACCATCTCAAACTGTCTTGGTGTAAGGGAACGTAGTCTTTTCGCTGGATATTTTCTCTCTACTCTCCCACCCCAGGTCTCTCTCCTCAGTCTTCGACTTGTGTCACCCGTACGCACCCTCTCCTGACTTCTCCAGACACCCGCTAAACCCCTACTTCACCTAACAAAAAGGAAAACTGAAATAAAAATTAACTTCCTATTAACGAATGTTATGACACAACAAAAGACGGTATGTAGTTGTGCTTACCCGGTATCCATATATACCCAACGAAAAACTCAATCTCCGCACCTGCTCCTCTGTCCTCGAGGTGGTCATTGATCGTCGAACTGGAACCCCCCAAACACGACACGGAGTCAAAAGAATAGATGTTCCATCCATATTGTCTTAGATAGACATCACCTTTTGTGAATCTTAACGCGGGTCGTACAGTATTCCTGGTATCGTCATCTACGCCGCCACCACCACCACTATATTTTTAGGAACTATAGTCGTCATCTTAAATATAAGGAACCCTCCTGGGTCGTTTGGAGAGGAGACCCACCCTGGATTCACGGTTCAGAGTCCAACCGAATTACCGACGCAGACCACTGTCAACGGACCGATTCCGGTAATCGTCGTCTGTCCCGGAAGCGGACCCGAGACGACGCAGTGGTGCCTGCGGCGGGGGTTTCGGACACGTGACCCTCGGGCCACCCACGTCCCGTAGACGAGAGGTACACCGATTTTGGTAGGTGTAACGGCACCCGACTTGAAACAGTGGTCAGACAAAGAGTGCTCCTGTGAATCGGCCCGGTCCTCCGTGCCCGAAGGGTCGACCCGACCCTGGGAGAACGATCACGTGAGCCCTATAAAAGTCTAAGACCCACTGCAAGGGGACGGGGAGGTAGATTATCCAGGGTCTACAGGGGAGGAGGGAACCGGAGGGAGGAAGAACGACAAGATTTCGGAGCGACGGCCGGACGGACCCCGGAGGAGTGGGCCCTTGATGGAGAGAGACAAGGGGAATTACACTACCGAACTGTCTCCGGTCGTACTTTCTCCGACGAAGGAGACTCCTACCTCTTCGTCCGTCTACTTCCGTCTCTCTTCCTTCGCCCGAAACCCTTGTGCTCCTCGGTCCCCTTTATATTCCTCAGAAATAACCGGTTCGTATTTTCTTCGCTGTCCTCAGCGTCGACACAATTGCACCGGTCCAGTGGTCCCCGACCCGTCTCCGTGGCCCGGGTCGGTCCTTAGGGTGCCCGGGACCCGAAACCACTTAGTACAAACGTCTCTACGGAAAGTCAAACGATAGCGAGTCGACGACGAAAAAAGAGAGGGAATGGAGGGATAGGTAGGAGGACGGGGAAAACGCCTTGTAAACTTAAACATTAAGAGCCGAGAACCATTACTCTATCCCGAGAACGACTCCGGACACCCTCCCTCCTCCCCCCTCCACCGGTGTTCCTCCTCCGTTCATTCCTCCCTCCGACTTCCCTCCCACCCCGTTCCCGTGTCTCCACGCGTCACTCTTTCTCCCTCACCCGTCACTTGGGCCCTCCCGTCTTTCGGACTGAGTCTCGAAGGGTCTTTGGTCCTGTCCGGATTAGCGGTAGTCCCCCTGAGTCCCCTTTTGGAGGAAGCCGAGGACAACGAGGACGGACAAAAGGCAGCACAAAGCACCCTCGTACCCCTCTGTCGTCCGCACGACTACTCGCGTTAGAGGTCGAAGACATTGTGAGACTGGGAACAGCTTCACGGAACCACGGGTCGTGGGGTGTAAATCGTTACGGTGGTTCTCGGGTTTGACCCCACCTAGGGAGTCTCGGACAAAAGATCCCACCCGTCGACTCCATACCTGACGTTCAATCCCGGTGTCGGGTCGACGTGGACCCCGGGTCTGGAGACCTAAAGAGTAGGTCACTATTTTTATGTCTCCACTTTATTTCCCCCTTCTCTAATCTACCCACTTTCACCCGGTCCTTTTACGTTTGAAGCCTCTGGTCGACCTTTGGGGTGTCGACTTTTTAAGAACCTGCGAGGGAGATTCCGTCGGGAACACCGTCACTGTGACTGCGACCGCAAAAGAGAGAAAGTCCCGGAGGACATTCATGAGGACACTTCAAACCAGAGGTTACAGGTTTTCCGGAACGAGAGACGACCATTGGCCCGGGCCCCACCCCCCAGACTCGGGGAATATGAGACGTGACTTCAGACGTCCCAGGGGGGGCGGCGTCTCCCAACTGTACCCGTAGTGAAACGAAGGGTAGGCGGAGACGTGGGGGGTCCCGGTTTGTCTCCAACACGGGCCCCCTCGGACAGGGACTTATATTAGACTTTCGGACCGAACGGGGTAACAATCGGACGAGGAAACAGGATGTTTCTCCGTTCACCTCAGTTTCCTCGTGGTCCATACTCTTCTTTCTCCAGTAGAGATGAGTCCAGACCCAGGAACTTTCTAGAGGACGGGAAAGTCATTTGTCCAGCCACTCACCGAGATTCACACCTGGCGAGGATCCTGTACCAGAACCGGGGTGACACACCCGTCGAGGTAGACCGGTTCAGTGAAGTCCGTCCACCACCGACAACCACCACCACAAAAATACATTCTCTCACTACAGTCGCCCAATCTGACCCTTTGTTGTGTTACAACTCCGTCGGCCAGCCAGAGGAAGGGGGCCGTAACCGGATCTCAGGTCCCGTCCCTCCCCCTCGGCTCGGTAAAGGTCTCTTGGACTCTTCTCGGGTTCCTCTGACAGAGGGACTTCATTACCTAGGTCTCTTGTCCTCGCACAGAAGACTCCTGTCGTAAACTATAGGGTTGTTTTCCGGGTCTCCAGTGCGGGGCCCCTCGACCCCTATCCTCAACTTTCCCGGTTCGGGAGGTGTAGTCTAGAAAGAGTTCCTAGGACTTTCGGATAGTGGTCGGGAAGGAGCCTCTTCAGTAAAGGTATCGACAACAGAACTAGACTTGGCACCTCTCGTCGGTGGGACAAACATTACTCTGGTACTACAAGGCAAGGTAGGCACAAGACTTTCCGTGTAACTTGGGACCGACTGCTATGGCGGGTCGAACGAGCAACGAGTGAATCTCTCTCTCCTTTTAGAACAGTAAGGGACTCTCCTCCTCCCGACTAAATAGTACGTACAAGACCTACAGTCTGGAGTTAAGGACAGTAGTTAGAAGGTTTTATTTGAGACGCATCCTTTGAAGCTGTCTGGTGGACGACCTTTACCCGACGAAAAGGGAAAGAAAAGACTGTTTCGGTCTTTCTCAGGAGTGGAGGGGGTGAGGTCCCTGGAGGGGGTATATGGACCAGGGGTGTCGGTCTGAAGGGTCGATTGGGCTCAATCACGACCCAGGGACGGACTGAACCCCCGACACGAGGGGTCCTTACGTCACAGGACTCTCGAAGACGTCCGGAATAGGGTGTTGTCAGGGGTCGGTCCCTCCACGACAGTGACGACCCCCGAGACGTCCCACCCTCGTTTAACCCTCCACCAACCCACCCGAAGGGTCCACCGTGATCACCATTTCTTGGACGGACGGTCACGTTCTCTATATCTTTGTATCCAAGCTAGGGACCCAGTCCTTCTAGGGGATCTCCTCCCGTACCGTTGGGTGAGGTCATAAGAACGGACCTCTTAAGGTACGTGTCTCGGATCACCCGATGTCAGGTACCCTAACGTCTCGCCTGTGTTGACTTCGCTAAATCGAGCATAGGTACGTACCCATCTCTACTAGGAGAGGAGTGTTACGGACGGGTGGGTCGGGGGTCTTTACGTTTTTTCGTTTTACCGACAGACCCCTCCGGAATGTTTATCGACACTTTTCTTCTCTTCACTTTTCGTTTCCTCTTTTCCTTTCTATATTCGTAGACTTACGTCTCAAGGTTTCTTATCGTTCTTCTCTTTTTTTCGGAAGAAGTCGTTAGTTACGCTTCTTTATCTCCTTTTCTTGTCTTACCCTTTCTGATCTCTAGAGAAGTTCTTTTAATCTCTATGGGTCCCTTGTAAAGTACGTTTCTACCCGAGCTATTTCCTGTCTTTACCATACCTGGATTGTCTTCGTCTTCTATAATTCTTCTCCACCGTTCTTATGTGTCTTCTTGACATGTTTTTTCTACAAGTGTTGGACCTATTAGGGATGCCACACCAGTGAGTAGATCTCGGTCTGTAGGACCTTACACTTCAGTTCACCGGGAATCCTTCGTAGTGATGCTTGTTTCGATCACCTCCACTACCTTAAGCTCAACTCGATAAAGTTTAGGACTTTCTACTACGACACTTTCACGACGTGAGTTATACGGTCGTTTAAACCTTTTGAGTCGTCACCGGTGTCCTGACCTTTTCCAGTCAAAAGCAAGGTTAGGGTTTCTTTCCGTTACGGTTTCTTACGAGTTTGATGGTGTGTCAACGTGAGTAGAGTGTACGATCATTTCATTACGAGTTTTTAGAGGTTCAGTCCGAAATCGTTATGCGCTTGGCACTTGAAGGACTACAAGTTCGACCAAAATCTTTTCCATCGCCTTGGTCTCTAGTTTAACGATTGTAGACGACCTAGTACCTTTTTCGTTCTCTCAAGCTCTTTTTGTAGATAAAGACGAAATAACTGATACGGTTTCGGAAACTGACACACCTAGTGTTATTTGACACCTTTTAAGACTCTCTCTACCCTTATGGTCTGGTGGACTGGACGGAGAACTCTTTAGACATACGTCCAGTCCTTCGTTGTCAATCTTGACCTGTACCTTGTTGTCTGACCAAAGTTTATACTTTTTCTCATGTAGTTCCGACATATAAAAGTGGGACGAATAAATTGAATATACGTCTCATGTAGTACTCTTTACGACCTGACCTTCTTTGTGTTCGACCTTAGTTCTAACGGCCCTTTTTATAGTTAGTGGAGTCTATACGTCTACTGTGGTGGGAATACCGTCTTTTACTTCTCCTTGAGTTTTCGGAGAACTACTTTCACTTTCACCTCTCACTTTTTCAACCGAATTTCGAGTTGTAAGTCTTTTACTTCTAGTACCGTAGGCCGGGGTAGTGAAGTACCCTTTATCTACACCTTTGTCACCTTTGTCACAGTCTGAAATAAAAAAACCCGAGGTTTTAGTGACGTCTACCACTGACGTCGGTACTTTAATTTTCTGCCAATGAGGAACCTTCTTTTCAATACTGGTTGGATCTATCGTATAAGTTTTCGTCTCTGTAATGAAACGGCTGATTCCAGGTAGATCAGTTCCGATACCAAAAAGGACACCAGTACATACCTACACTCTCAACCTGACACTTCTTTCGACTCGTAGCTTCTTAACTACGAAAACTTGACACCAAAACCTCTTCTGAGAACTCTCAGGGAATCTGACGTTCCTCTAGGTTCGTCAGGTAAGACTTCCTCTAGTCGGGACCCACAAGAAACCTTCCTTACTACGATTTCGACTTTGCGGTCATAAAACCGGTGGAGTACGTTTCTCAAATGAGTAACCTTTTCTGAGACGACGACCTTCCCTAACCCCCGTCCTCCTCTTCCCCTGCTGTCTCCTACTCTACCGACCTACCGTAGTGACTGAGTTACCTGCACTCAGACTCACTTGAGGCCCTCCACCACTACCTATCCCTCCGGACCACACGACACTAAGTACCCCAGTGTTTCTCAGCCTGTACTGACTCGCTGACTTGACTTGACTTGAAGGAGTCAGTGACGGCTAGATGACCTCAGGTGTGATCGACTGTCAACAACCGGTAAGGCCAAGATCTAAATTCTCTCTCACAGAATTACTACGGTTGACACTCTGACTTTGTCTACTGGTTCCCTTCATATACACAGAGAATGAACTCCTTTGTGTCCTACAAGTCGACGATCGGAACCAACTTTCACTACGAACGACCTTATGATCGATTGTGAATCATACACAATCTGTGACAACACAAAAATACCTTCGTCACATTATTTCACTAATGTCCGTACCTGAGACCTCGGTTCGGCGGACCCAGACTTAGGACGAAGACGGTGAAGATCGACACACTGGAGCCCGTTTAATGAAATGGAGAGACACGGAGTCAAAGGAGTAGATATCCTACTCTTATCATTATCATGGACGGAGTAGGTCTACATTCCTTATATATGTATTAATATACATACCGGACCTCTTCCTTTACCGTTGGGTGAGGTTATAAGAACGGACCTCTTAGTGTACCTGTCTCCTCGGACCGCCCGATGTTAGGTATCCCAGTGTTCTCAGCCTGTGCTGAATCACGGTAGAAAGAAAGAAAATACATACCAATACACACATATACATATGTATAATATGTATGGATATACACACATATTAATACATATACAGAAAGGTACATTTTATATAATTGAGTAAATTTGAGATCTTTGTCTTCGGAAGGGATCTACTAGGGGTTTCTAAAAATCCTCCTTTAATAATAAGAAACGTCAAAATAAGTAATTAAATGATGAAACAAATGAAGGTAGGGTGCAATAAGGTTCTTTGTAAACCCTCCCTAAGTATTTGATTTATGCCTTTGTCACCCATCCACACACCTCCCGTCTCCGTTCTTTCGTTCCCCGTAGGTTCGACTACTGGGGTGTCGTAGGACACGTCGGTGTCCAAGTCGGAACTCGAAGGACCACCTGTCTCGCTAGTCCTCTCGTCTCGACGACGTTCTCCGTCCCTCGTGCCTCCCAGTCCCCTCGTGACCCAACCCTTGGGAGACGTCTACGCGGACGGAGAACCCTGACTCCCTCCACCGGCGGGGAACACCCGTGTGAGGGACTACCGTAAATCTTCGTCGTCCTTCTCCCTGATGGAGTCGCGATGTCGAGACCTAGTTCCTCCTGTGGTCCCCCCGGGGTCCGACAGAAACACCCCGACCCTTTTTTCCGCCGACACAAGGATCCAAGTAAACAAGTGTTCGTACTTAATTTCTGGACGATTTTCGAACCGTGAGGAATTCCGGTGTTCGTTTCCTCTTTCACGGGACGGACGGGACCCTCGAATGGAAAACCACGGGGTCCCCATTTTGAGTCGTCTCTCGTCCTCACCTGTGACTGGGAGATGGATGCCTCGGCGATTGGTCGTAGGGGACTCGAGCCAAGAGACCCCCCGTAGTGAGGAGGGGTAGGGCGGAGGGCCTGTAGGAGTCTTTGTTCCGGCGTCCTTCCCCCGGAATAGGGACCATGACGGACGTAAACGAGTCGTCGGGACCCCGTCTCCCTGAACAGAGGTCTACCCGTGGGACTCTGGATGAGGACCACAACGACACCCAAAGACCCTTCTCACCCTACAGACCTTCCTCTCTTTGTACGGACTACCGACACGGAGACTTTCCTCTCGTGCCCGGATCGACGTGAATGGAGGGTCGGTCAGGAGAAGAGAAGACTACTGACGTCAGGAGTCGCGACCGAGGGACGGTCGGGACACGGTGTACGAGATGTATGTAGTCGAGTAAGCTAGGGTTCTCCATCTCTAACAAGAGGGTAAATGTCCTACTCCTTTGACTCCACGTCCCTCCGGTTCGCCGAACGGACTTCAGTGACTGATCATTCACTGTCGGTCCGGCCGGCTGTGGTCTCGGGACGAGAATTGACTTCGAACGAAGAGGGAATGGTGCTGGGACAGAGAGGACTGGGGTCCGGAGTCGGTACGGTCCCACCCCCGAACCGAGGTCTTCGAGAGAGTTCCACCAGGAGGGGTGGGAGACGTGCCGTGGGGTGGTGGGAGAACATAGTCTAGATAGACCTTCAACCTCCGGTCTTCCTTTTTGTATACTCAAAGAGTCTTCGAGGAAACTAGGACGCGGGGGAGGACACGTATAATGAGACTCTTATTGATAATACTAGTTACGAAACAACTTACAAAAGGAGAGAAGTTACCCTTAAATCTAGGTAGTATCCCATAGAAATCAGATGTGGGCCTTAACACGATCCGTTCTCAGGATCTCAGTAAGTGTATTTCCCAAACTCTGTCTATACCGACACCAGTCACGTCTGTCCAAGGGTCTCGGTGTACCCCACCCCAGGGCGGAGGACGAGTGGGAGTCGTGGTTGAGTGACATCTCTCTCACCGGACTTCGGTCAATCTCCGTAGTTTCCTTCCTTCAGGGTGACGAGGGGAGTGGTAGGACCACCTCCCCTTCTCCAGGGGGGCCCCTCCGAGGGTGGAAGACGAGGGACCAGTACCAGGTAACCGTGTCTACCCCGTCCGGGGGGTCTTCACAGGGTCCGTCTGACCGAGGTAGTCTCTACCACAGACCGAAGAGGTCATACCGTCCTGTCCCTCGCGGTTCGGGGTCCGGGAGTCCGGGAAAGGGTTCGGTCCCGGTCTTGTGTACGCACCCTTGGGACTCCGTGTCTCCGAGTCTCTCTTCCCCGTACGACCACTCCGGGTCTCGAGACTACCAGGAACTCCCTATCAATCCTTCGCCGTAAGAACAGAAGACAGGGGACGTGTCCGAGACCCGGACCGTGTCTCTTCCGGAGACGGTCGCCGAAAGGACTTGCTTACTTACTTATTGACTTATGACTTACGTACGATGTTGACTTTCCTTCGAATCGCTAATTCCGGGACAGAAGTAAAACAAATGTTTTATTGTCTCCGAGCATCTCGTGTTCCCTGAGGTTCCCGTGTGTCGATCAACCTTGATAGTCTATAACGTCATGGGACTGGAAGGCTTTGAAGTGAGAAGGAGGAATTAAAGTCCCAGGACGACCTTCTGGGCCGGAGGGCCATTCATGGAAAGCAAAGAAAAGGGGAAACGGAAAGAGAGTGTACGAGAAGGAGTCAGGTTCCTGGCCTCTCCCACCCACCGGTGAAAGGTGGTCGACACAGACCTACCCTCCGGAGAGAAGTCGTAGAGATTGGATGCCGACTCCCGCTTCGTGGACCCATGGAAAGGACCGCCCGACCCACCCTTCCGTCGGGGGACCGAATGACCAATAGGACGTATGGTCGAAGTAATTTCCGGTGACAGGGACGATACGGGGACCATTCTCATCTGAGTTTGTGAAATAAAAGGGGGGGCTCAATGGTAAAAACTCACGATCTCTTCGACCCAGGTCATTGGTACCCCCGAAACCCTGTTTTCATCTTTATCATGAGTATCGGTAGAGAGTGACTCTGGAATTATGTACGGTCCGTGGTTCGATTTACGAGAGATATGTAAACTATACAAGTAGTTGAGTTATTTTACCCATGATAATACGGGTAAAATATCTACTCCTTTATCTCTCCCCTTTATCGACCAGGCTAACAGGTTCGGAGTCAACATCTGGACAACTTCCGGGGTACAATAGTGTGTCGTAGGGTATGATGACAAAAGACACTAGGTATGACCCGTAGACTCTGGGTAGAAATTTCAGAAGTTTCTGTAACGGGACACCCTACATCGGACCCCGTGGCTTCGTACCTCATGACCTATGGTACCCGGGAGCCTACCGACAACCGAGTCCGCTCTACGAGATCGGTCGGTCTCCCGGTTCCACCCGTAAATCCCCCTCGGTCCCGACCGTGGTCCGACGGGAGAGAGGGACGGGGCTTCCGGTGTAGTCAACCTAAGGTCTCGGAGGACACGTAGAAAGACAGGGTCAATGAGGAGAAAAGTTACACTCAACGTGATATTGGAGAACTGATTTGGTCATTGAAGATCTTAAGTTTAGATCGTTCCTGAGAGAATTACTTTATGTACACCCTCTTACAAATCGAAACTTTTACTTTTGACAGGTTCGTTCATACTTGGGACCTCGTTTCTTCCTGTCCCGTTAGACAGGGTACTTTAGGTTCCTCTCCCTTTTCAGTCTACTGACCCGCTTGCACCCGTCTGAAACAAAAAAGAGACTGTTACAGGTGGAAATTTTTCGTAAACCCCCGTTAAGCGCCTCGTCCCCGGCGGTGTGTTCTTAAAGGTCAGAGGCCGGTGAAGTACGGGTAGGGATTTGGTTCGTAAAATACCGGTCCTGACGTTTCTGGTAATCAAATTTTTTTTTTCTTTTCTTTACTTTGGTTTTGTGTGTAGGACGTTCTAGTAAGTTTTTGTGTTCTCATTCACCCGGTAACCCTACAGTATTCACTGCTGGTCACCCGGACCGCAGGAGTCAACCTTCCCAGTGTCGGGATGAGTCCGAAGGGGTACTTCCCTGGACCCTCACTGGTTGTTTTTCTAGACGACTACGAACAACACTTCACGTTTTCACACTTCGTGTGTGTACAAATATTGTTAGCGAAGAGGCCTTTGAACGACCCGAGCCATGGACATCTGTTTCAGATGTGCCGCGAGTGGTCCACCGTCCGTGGGTCTCAATCTACGGGTCCCGGTATCAGAGAACCGTAGGAAAGTCGTCGGGGTTCTCTCTCTGGACCTACAAGTCCCTCGAAGTCCCTCGAGTACCTAGTACCAATACTAGGTACGAGTATTGGGAACGACGTTGGGACGGTGAGAAAGGGTTTCAGACTTGCGAAGTGACTTCTGTGGGAGTCAGAACTGTCACACGCACATTGTCCTCGGGTTAAGTCTCGACCAACGATGAGGGATCACCCGGGTACTTGTAGAATCCTACAATTAATAGGGAGTGTCTTAAACGGATTCACCGCAGTCGTCTGTGTCTTAGTGAGGTCTTTACGGGTGGGAAGTCTACTTGGGTGTTTGGGTCGAGAAAGGATGGCCCTGTTTGTGACAGACTAAAAGTCGAGGACACCGAAAGGTAGGAAGGTCCGAGGGCCGTTTGGGGTTCGGGATGGGGTCTAAAATACTCAGACGTGTATATACTAACGTTTTTTTATAAGAGATGGTTTTCTCCCTCCTTATTTTGAATTATTCGTCTAAAGGTCTTACTCCTCTATATTGGGGACCGACGTTTTGTTTCGTCAAGGCAGACTCGTCGACTTTGAGCACTACACCGACTTCGGTGTACCGCGTCACTACCACGGCCCAACCACCACTACTCCCCGTCCTGAGATAATCATCAGAAACGTCTGTGTCCCGAACCCCTCCTCGACCCCTGGTACCCACGACAAGGGGTCGAGACCGTCTTTGTCTCGTTCCCATCCCTACGTGGGAAGACAGTCTACCCTCGACGGTAAGTGAGAGGGATGGAACTTCGACTCGCACTGTTCCTACGCTGGTCAGACACCCCGAGTTCCCCGTTCAAGTGGGTGCTACGGACCTTTAGTAAGGTTGGCGGGTCCGTTCGGTCTAGAACCCACACATCGATCGGTACCCCGGGGAGTGGACGACCGGGCCGAGGTCGGTGAAGATTAACAAAGACGGAGGAAGTAGTCCCCCTGTTTCCACGGTAACCCTACGGACCTGCACACCACTCAACCTCGTAGAGACGGGCGAGCCCGTCGGTAACGAACGAAGGGACACGACCGGACCGGATGTCTGGTGGGGTGGGGGATCCTCCGTCAGCCTGGAGAGCGAAGAGGGGTGGGTTCCGACGACGTCTTTCCTGTGAGCTCCTTCTCCCCTTACCAAATAAGGTTGGGAAGTCTAGAACGTTTTACCGAAATTGAGGGGTCTCTTGACGGTGCCGTTTCCTTTTTAGGTTTTTACCGTGCTTATTTCCGAGAAACGGTTAGTGATGGTTCCTGAGGGTAGGTGAGATACGGGATTGGTGGGGGTGGCGGGGCTCTGTCCGTCGAGTGGGAGTCTAAATATCGACAAGGACGTTGGCAGGAGGTCGTTCTCGTCACTTTCTACCGTCCTTTGTGTTTACCTTTCACGGGATGTCTTTGATGTCACATCGGTCGCAGACCTTCGTAGAAGGGACCTGTCTCCGATTACTACTTCTGTCCCGAAGGAAGGTCCGTCACGGAGGTTAGGAGTGGTCCTTCCACCCCCAATTTTGGAAGTAAAGGGCGACTTTTTTATTCTACCACTTTGTCTTCTGTACTATCCCTCCAACACAGTGTATACCCTTCCAATCGTGATCCGAAACTCCCGGGTCGTGGTCCCAAAAAGGACCACGAACCTTTCCGTCGTGGGCCACCGGCGGATTCCGTTACTACTGGTGTGTGGTCGGAGGGGCCGGGGGGTTCAGATCCTGTACCGGGCTCGTGGAGAGGGGCAGACTGGAGACTGAGGGGTGGTCGACGGTCGGAATTGGAGGTGAGACCAAAGGTCACGGGGGACTGGTTGGGGTACGGTAGAGAGGTACAGTGAGTGCACGAAACGGAACAAATGTAGTGGAGAACCGGACCCGACCGGAATCCGGACCCAACACGTACCGACCGGACCACACTCGGGTCACGCGTCTCCGTGGTCTAGTATCGATTGTGAACTTTCACGACAGAGAACACGAGTCCCGGAAGGTACGTAGTCGAGTAAGGCAGGAGGGTTCTTGATGTACTCCGTCCGTGTTACAGGTGGGGGTAGCAAGTCTACTCTTTTGGCTCCAAGTCTACGAGTTCACAGACAGGGTTCCAGTGTCCAGGTCCTTCACCGAATAAAATTAGGTCCGTCGGACTGAGATCTAGACACGAGGATTGGGATTATTACCTTAGGACGGAGGGTGGAGGGTTTAGGGGAGGTACCCTTAGTGTCGAGATTCCTCCCAGACTAGGAATCCCACTTCGGTGTCAAGATTCGGATCCAAAACCCTGTAAAGTCTCCAAGCCCTGTTCCCAAGGTACAGTGTCTCGAAACTCGAGGGAACCCGGTGGGTTCTTGACAGTTCTGTCCCTCTGACCCTCGGGACCCGGTGGGGCAACCCGCCAAGAGGACGGCGAAGGGTCTAGTGTCGTGACACCGTAGGGACGGAGTGGGAAAGAGATCCGAAGTCGAGAGATTCGGGTTTGGGTCTCAGGGGGTTCGACAGTCACACAGGACACATCTCATCCCCCCATTGTAAGTCGGTCGGAAAGAGTCCCTGAGTGAAACCCTTTCGGATCCGGTCCAAGTAAGAGGTGGCGTCGGGAGACTCTAGGACAAACAGATACTCGTACAACTCTGAGTCAATTGGGTCCTAACCCCACCTCAACCCAGACCATGGGTTCTGTGGGTTCAGGAACGAGGACTGTCCATTCGAAGTCCTCAGAGATGGGACACACGTCGGCGGTCGGACGGCCCTTCGGACGTCTTACGTTTCGTCGGGGAGGTCCGGACGGGGGAGTACGGGAGGAAGAACCCGGGATACCTACATAGGGGGGTCCTTCACAGGTAGGTTCGGAACAAGACTGGTGTCCCGCCCTTCCCCCGCCCGTCCTCTTTCTCGCTGTCCTCCAGAGGGGTAAAGGAAGATGTGTTTCGATAAAAGTTTGGTGGAACCGCGAAAATACGACGAACACGACAAAATTTACACTGTTACCCCGGTAAACCGACGGGGTATCCACAGGACCGTGCCCGGTGGACTCTTATGACCCCACCTACTACCCACACTTTACGGACTCTACAAGAGCACTAAATGGTCTCTACCACGAGGACCGACGATACTTACTCCCACCTAACCAGTGGCACCCAGGTCCCCAGGAACCGGTACTGGGTGAAGGGAGACGTAGGGCCTACGCAGGAGGGTCTACACACAGGAAGACAGACACAAGGAGAAGCGTAGAACGGACCGGTGGGGATTGCTGAGGACAGCGTAGATCGAACCGTCAAAGCACGAACCACAAGCCGATCTGGAAGTTTTCCTGACCTGACGTGGAGTGGAGTGTCAGGAACTTTCAGAGAGGGTACGGGTGAGGGAGGAGTTTTCTGGGTCCGACGACCCCGGCGTCGAGGAGTCTGTGCAAAGACCGGACCCACCCGAGAGGAAGAAAGACAGAGAGAGAGGGACAGTGTGTGTGTGTGTGTGTGTGTGGTACGTGTGTCTACAGTTCTCCCGAAGAATTCCAGGGACGGTGATAAAGGAAGGATCAATAGACCGACCCCGGTCGGAAACCCGACTCTGCTGTCGGCAGGTGCTCGATACGGACAGTCCGAGCCCTGGACGACTCACAGTCGTAGACACAAACCAAAACAAAGAGTAAAGTGCCACTAAAGAGCACAAACCGGTAGTACGGTAATTGTGCTTAAGAACGCGCACACAGAGGGAGAGTAGGAAAGAAAAAAGAGAGGCAGGGGGGAGAGAGAAGGGACGTGGGGTACAACGTACACTAGCGGGGTCCCTCCTTTCCCGGTTGGTCCGCTCTTCCACTCAGGTGTGAAAGGGGAGGCGTGGTCACGGAGGTGGGGGACCTCAGTACCCCCACGAAAACCTTCGGGGGGTAAGGTCGGGAGGAGGACCACGTGTCTGGGGTCACCTCCGACGGTCGGGTCGGACGCGAAGGGAGCGTCGGAGAGTGCCGGCCCAGAGGATTGTCGGAGGTGGGGTAGTCCGTCATCAGCACCCGCCTCCAGGGTGAAGGGACTTACTCCAGGGTGAAGGGACTGACTCCAGGGTGAAGGGACCGACTCCCCAGAGACGACGGGCACCCCCGACGTGTACCGGAGGACCGTGACTAAAACCGGATTCTGTCAGTGGGAAGGGTCTCCACTCCTGTCGTGGTCGACGGTAACATACACCGACCAGGATGGGGGTAGACGTCGGGTGGTGACGGGGGAGTTTGGCTCTGTGAGAGAAACACGACGGGGGGCTCTCTCAGGGGGCCGTTTGCGGGTCTGTCTGAGGGCCCCCCAATGTCACCTCAGAGGGTCCTTCGATCTGCGGTTTCTTTGTCAGGAGAGGACCTTGACCCACCCGAGACTCCCTAATATCTCGTCACATCGATTGGTCGACCGAGAGCTCTACTCCGGGTCTCACCCACACCTCGAACGGGCTCCAGGGTGTCCTAATCTCTACTGGTCTCCCGATCTTCGTCTGAGGACCGGGGTCGCGGTGTGAAGGAGCGAACCTGTGGCGTCACACATAAAGACGTTCAGAGGCGTAGAGGCTTTACTGTTACTGTTGTCACTGCTGTCGTTGTTGGTATATAATTCGCGCTTGACAGTCCGCGACAAAATTCGCCAAACGAGACATTGTCACTGCAGGGTCCACTGTCACCACACCGGGAAGGTCCCTCCGAACCATCAGGGTAAATGTACTCTCCCTTGACTTCGCGTCTCTCCGTCCCAGTGTATGGGCTGCAGTGTGTCGTCTTTCACTGTCTCGACCCCTGAAGGGGCCGTCAATTCTGAGCCACGAAGGTGACGTGTCCCGTGTCCAAGTCAGGGATCAGACCCTTGATTCTAGGGTGTACGGAGTACCGCACCGGCTTGATAAATTTTTAAATTTTTTTTTTTTTTGAAAAATTTTACTGTCTCGACCTCTCCTAAGGGTCCCACGGACTGAGGTCCAACTTGAGTCCAGGGATTGGTGACACGATAAGACAGAAGGTTCATATTGCTTCTGACCCAGAGTGGGAGTGCCCGCCAATTTGGTGGGTCCCCTTTCTGTCCCCTGTACTAGTGTCATATTCTTATTATCGTCTGTGAACAATCGGGGAAGCCTCTGGGCCGTAAGAAAATTCGTAAAATGTGGTAATAGAGTACTTCAAAAGTGTAGATGGGATACTCTGTCCACGATAATAGAGACGTAATGTCCATTCCTTTGACTCCGTCTCTCTTCAATTCATCGGGTTCCAGTCGGACGTGCCTCGTCTCGACCCGAAGTTTGGGTTCGTAAAACCGAGGATGGGTAGTGCGATACAACGGAACATATTTTTAATAATGTATTAACGTTACCTTATTTGTCGATGAATTAAACTTAAGTGAGAAGTGGACGCACACTCCGTACTGTAAAATGTTCATTTACATAAAGGCAGGGAACGGGACATTCCCCTCGTCTCGAAGAGAGTCGTAGGACAAGTGTCTCCTCTAAACACCCGAGTCTCTCCAAGACACTCCGTCTCGTTCTGGACGTCCACTCCGGACCCGTAAAGGACCTGAGGACCTCCCTTCATCGTAGGACGGTAGGAGGTCGGCCCGTGACAGTCCTAGGAAGACGGTCTTGTAGTGGAGAGTAGGGGTGGACACAAGTATGTGGGAAGTAGGAGGAAGACAGTGTGAAGGAGTTCGAGGTCGTGTGTGTGTGTGTGTGTGTGTGTGTGTGTGTGTGTGTGTGTGTGTGTGTGTGTGTGTGTTCGAATAGATCCGTCGACCTGGCGTACCGTGAAACTCGGAGGTCGGGTCGTAGGTGGTAGGAGAGACCCGACTTTTGAGACGGCATCCGAATTGGGGAGACTCAGTGAGGTGTGGTCCTGATCCTCCGGTTCCGTCGAGATTGGAGGTCCGAGTCCGGACGACCCGGGTGTGTCGTTCACACACAGAACAGGGGTGGAGACAAATGTCGTCGAGGTATGCCCCCGTCCGACGACAGACCGTCAACGTCCCACACGTCGGTGGACCCGTGACCCCTGACCCCTTCTTCCGAGTCCCCCACACTTCAAACCGACCCCGACCCCGTCCGACCCCTCGTAGGACTCGTCCCGGGACACCCCTGCGGAGATCCCGGACTCGTCGGTACCGACTCGACTCAGAGGGAGGAACGGAGAGAGGGGGGTGCGGGACGAGGAGGGAGAAGGGGTAGTGGCGTGCCGTAGGAGAAGAGGGCGAAGGGCCGGACCCCCGGTGGCGGGAGAAAGAGACCAGGGGTTAGTACACGACAGTGAGTATAGAGAAGAGAGGTAAGGAGGATGAAGGGGTGACGGGAAGAACTAGGAAGACCTTACAAGGCACGTAGGAGAGAAGTAGAGGAGAGGACACTCAGGGAGTAGAAGGAGGTGGAGGAGACGGAGGAACAGGACACCAGAGACCCAGAACCCCAGGGGGGAGCGGGAGAGACGGAAGGGGTGGACGGTCGAAGAGGAAAGACAAGAGGGGGGAGGGGAGGGGAGGGGAGAGGAGAGGAGGGGAGGGGAGGCGAGGAGGGGAGAGGGGAGGGGANGTGTGTCCCGCGGGGTCCTCTACGGCCGTACAGGTAGTAACCAGGGGCACCGGGGGGACATTCACCAAAAACGGGAAGAAACCCTACCTACCTACCCACTCAATTACTCTTCCCGGCCCACCCCTCCCCCGATGCGTTCAGGACCGACACGGAGACCCACACTACGGATGGTGTACCCTACGTCAGTCGGACCGGTCCGGAGTCATGACGACAGCTACAGTTTCTTTCATCGGATTTAGGCGAATTCAATGTGGGAGAACCCTTCCAAAGACTCTCGGCTGGGAGATCGGTGCTTTACTGTCGTCAACACTCCGCCGGGACGGGAAATGTCCGTCTCCCTCCTTCACGACCGAGAAGAACCCCACCCCTCCGGGCCACGAGGTCGAAAGGTCCCCTTTCGGAACAAAGGTCTACGGGTCCCTCGTCGATGGGGTCTCCGGACCAAGGGACTGGGTTCGAGGGTGAGGACCAGAACCGTTTTCCGTCTCCCTCCTTCACGACCGAGAAGAACCCCACCCCTCCGGGCCACGAGGTCGAAAGGTCCCCTTTCGGAACAAAGGTCTACGGGTCCCTCGTCGATGGGGTCTCCGGACCAAGGGACTGGGTTCGAGGGTGAGGACCAGAACCGTTTCGGACGGGTGGTGAGCGGGTGTCTCCGAGACAAAACACGAACCAAACCCAGGGTCATGGGAGACGGGTCACCGGTCCCCGAACCCTTTTAGCTTTCTGTGAAGGGGAGGTCATGTCAAGGAATCCCTAGTTTTCCCCCCGAGCCCACTACGACACCCTTCTATGGCACTGACACCCTTCCTCCTGACTGACAAAAAGAGTTTCTCACAGGCTGGGTGCCCCGAAGTTAGTTTAGAGGTTAACAGTCTCGTCTTCCCTGGAGAGTCTTCCCTTTTGACTCCGTGTCCCTCTCCTTCTCCGAACCGGCCCCAGGGCGTCTATCTCTTCCTAATCTTGGGTCCTGGGGACCGGGGTCCCGAGGTGGGTATCGTTGCCCGACGGCAGAGGTACGAGAGGACCCGAGAAAACGACTGACTGGTACGTACCCTCCACCTTCCCTACACCTCCGGATCGGAGTCTGAGGGTCTCGGAGTGGGTCACCCACCTACTTCGGGAGATTGAATAGGGGGACACAAGTTACCGTTCGTCCTCAGAAGATGGGTGTCTGATTCCTCTCCCCAGTCTCTCGTTTAACGATGCGAGACAGGTCCCCTCCCCTGTGAACCTGTCAGTCCCTCCCCGATACCACTCTCGACCCTCGTCTCCCCGTCTCGGGTCCTTAAAATCGTCCCCTTCGGTTTCCTGTCTCACCCCGACCGTCCCGACCGGCCAGCCCCCGGACCCGACCTCCGTCCCTAACTCCCAGGACCCGACGTGTCTGTCCGAAGTCGTTCCAAAGGTCCCGAGTCTAGTGTGTTATCACGACTTCTGACTGTGAAACGTGAATGAGATACCGTCATAGGACTCTGGCAATGTGTATCGTCGAGTGAATTGGGAATGCTCTTGGAGTGTCCCTCCATGATACTCGTGTGGGTAAAATGTCTGCTCTTTTAACTCCGGGTCTCTTCAACTCACTGAACGGCTTCCAGTATGTACACTCACCTCGGAACGATCCGATACTGTGAGTCGGCCCGACACACGAGTCTCGGACGGGAGACTGGAGACGACGACATCGTCTGGTGGGCCGGTGTCTCAAGGGTAGTGGACACAAAGACCCGAGTGTCCCGACGACGGTGTTACCTGACATTCGGGGGAGCACATAACCCATAAGGACTGTTTCCACCATACGTCGACCTCCCGTTCCGTCCTCTCCCCTTTCAGTCTCTTTCTGTCATGGGATCCAAGTTTTCCGTTCCTGGTTCGGACCCCACCCGGACAATCCTCCTGTCCCCTCATTGTGGCTTATGCCCGGCATGGGGAACCGGTGGTAGAGACGGAAGGAGGGGCAGACTGTGTTACGAGGTAAACACACCTAGTCCGACCAGGAGAGTGTGGGAGGATCGACGTCGAAAGTCGTCCGATGCATCTCCATCAACTTTTGTGGGGTGTAGGTCTCTTAGGCCCGTCTCCCGCCCCAGACGAAATGGGTTGTGGGCGGGGGGGGGGTGGAAGGTGGGACGAAGACCGAGTCGCACGTATTTATATTGGTGGTGCGACCTGAACCAAGGTCGTCACTCTTCATGAAAGATAAAGGCCATTATCACTGACAAAGGGAGATAGTGCCTGTGGACCTCTGTACGACCCAGGATTTGACTTTCTAGTACATACACGACCAGAAGTCGAGGATCCTTTCGACGCTCCGTCCGGGACGGTCGGGTAAAGGGTCTCTCCCTTTCTTTCCACGTCTCAACCGGACACCAGTGGACCGAGGAGTCACGACCTCGAACCAAACCCGGGTCAGTCGGAGTAAGGTTACGGTTGCAACAAAGGGGTTGTGGGAGAAAGTACAAAATTCAAGTTGACAAATTTTTCCTGTAAATGGAACTCCTTTTTCGGGAGGGACACTCTCGAACCAACCACAATTCTCTCCGAAATACCGTGGTCTTCCGAACTGGCTCGGGTCCCGGGAGACTGAAACCGGACACACACACTGGTAGTGTCTCGACCGACCCGGATGGGGGTGACTCGGGAGTGATCTGTGGTCCCGTCGGAGACGTCGAGGAGCGTCGTTCGGGGGACCTCGATCACTTCCATCCCCTGGGGTCTTCTGGTTCCCTGGTGACGTCAGTTCCCCGTCTCCAGTTCACCCGTTCGGGAGACACTGGCCGTTACTACCCCTTGTATACCGAAAGGTGAGTCGGTCCTTCCCGGAACTTATGTGCGACGATTACTCTTGGTCGGAACGACGAGATCCCCGGTGGACGGAGGAGAGAGCCTTGAAATCTTTACCAGAAACGTTTCCCCCCTGGAGGTGTGTGAAACCACTTCCTACCAAGTTCTACGGTCTTGTTACCCGGGGTAATTCGACTCGACCTCCGACCCTGGGGCTTTGCGATCGACCGGGACGTCCGTGACCTTTCCAGTAGTCGGTCCGATTCTTTCGGGTGGTAGAGTTTCCTTCGAACAAGGAAGGGTCTCGGGGATCGAAAAGAAGTCTCCGTTCTTTCTCGACAGATTTCAAGGTCGGGAGTCAGTGTTCCTCTGAGGGATGTCGGTCGAACTATGGGGACGACCTACACAGAAGTAAATAAGTAAGGTGATTATAAACAGTCCGTGGTTGACGTAGGATCTGGGACACATCTGCTACTTTTGGACTGACGTAAGGTGAATGGGAAAACGTCTCTCTTTGGTGGGATATCACTAATATCAGGTCTACCAGTCACGAACCGACCCTTGTTAATCCCTGTGTCTCTCTCCGTGGACTGGACCCCGCGTCCGTCCGTCCCTCCTGAAGGTCCTCCTTCTCCATTGATTTGACACTAGTTCTTCCTCGTCTTGAAGGTTCCGTCCACGTTAAGGACATTTGATGACCTCTTTACCCGTCTCAGGAAAGAATTTTTTTCATAAACAAATGAACCGACACGACTCAGAATCAACGCGGTGTTTCTCAGAAGGCAACGTCGTGTGTCTGATTGACCCCGTGCACCCGAGTCATCAACATTGTACATCCGAATCAACGAGGCACCGTATACCTTAGAACCATGGGGTTGTTTCCTGACTTTGGTTCAGGGGACGTAACATTCCACCAAAGAATTGGTGACCTGGTGGTCCCTTCAGGGTCCTTTCAAAGAAGATCTTGTTTCGTTCTCGTTCCTACCACTCTTCCTCCAACAGTTCCACTCGCTCCTGGGTCAACACTTCCTGTACTACAGGTCCTCAACCCTGAAATAGGGAACCCAATACAAAACGATTCCCCCCCCTGTACTGGTCTGAACGTCAAATGTCTCGAGGAGACTAGGAAGACCGAGGTCGTGACTCGTACAAATCTTCTCCGACGTCCACGCCCCGACCGACCTTGCGAATTTTACCGGACACTACTCTCATAAATGTCTTAGTGTCTAAAGGTCTTTAACCGTTTACGACGTGTTTCGTCCCGAGAGAAGGGATGAGAGGGGTCGCACTCATTCATTCACAAATGATCGTGTCTCAGGACGACTTTTCTACCAGTCGTGACTGAACCCCACCCCCTCCACCTTACTCCGTCCGATACCTGTCTAGGCACTGACCGGGAGAAACTCTCCAGTCGGTCCTCCCTTCAAAGAGAGGTTGGTCTTTGAAACCAAGCAGATACAACGAAATGGGATGTGTGTGTCCGTCCTCTTTCCTTCCCCCCTCATCTGTGTCCCTAGGTGGACCGAGGGAGAGAAGGGACCGGAACTTGATTCCCTTCGCTAGAATCTTTCGTTGCAGTTCGAATAAAGGGAACAAGAATATAACCACAACAAATCAGGGATTCAGTACAGGTCGACAAAACGTTGGAGTACCTGACATCGGACGTTCCGAGGAGACAGGTATCCTAAAGAGTCCGTTCTTATGATCTCGCCCAACGGCAAAGGAAGAGGTCCCCGAGAAGGACTGGGTCCCTAGGTAGGGTCCAGAGGTCGGGACGTCCGTCTAAGAAATGATAGACTAGGTGGTCCCTTCCGGAACAAGAACATATCTTCCTGTATTATAATTAGTCGTTTAATTAGATGTTCATTTAGATAGTAGGTATTAAAATTGTACTAAGATTATGGTCATCTAAACCCCCAACCAATCCTCAAGTCACTTTATTATAAGTTAAAGTAAACCTTTTTTTAGAACATTCTTAAAGTCTTTGAAAAACTTTTTATCTCTTTCCCCGTATCCTTCCTCTCCACATCAAGAAGATGATCTATCATTTGACATAACATCTTTGTCTCGTTAATTTTGTTGTTTGTCTTGTCTTTATTTCGATTTACGTAGAACTTTAAACCAGGTACTATTTCTGAAGTGTAGGGTTATGTTTTTCTTCTATCTAGCAAGTCCTTTACTACGACTCTGTTGATGCTTGTCGAATCTTTAGTCTTATTTAAAGTTTACTTGTTTTATGAATCTATATTTTATACGTCGGTATTTTAATCTCCTGTTTGTACTCGTTTGTAAATATAAAGACTTGACTCCTTCCAGAAAGTTTTGCACTGGATTTTGGGTCTTCGGTATCCTTTTATAACTATGTAAACAACTGTATCTGCATCTCAAAGGTATACCGTCTTTCATATGGTGTTTTTTTCTGTTTGCGGTTTAACCTTTCTTATAAACGTTGTGTATACTGAGGGTCAATCATAAGAACAGGTTCTCGAAATGAGTTTAGTCATCCTTCTTCTATTATGCCATCCTCAATGACCAATTCTTGCGTGTGTCCGTTAAGGGTTTATTTATGTCGGTCAGCTATTGGTAGCCTTCTCTACAGGTGGAAGCCGTATCTACACTTCTCTATCTTTAATTTTAGGTCGAAGTTCGGAGAGGTACACGGAGCGGTTATGGGTCGGAGAGTTCGTTCACCTCAGAGTCAAAGGTCGACCAGTTACTGTTGTAGGAAGGGTTCTAGAGGACTTTTTCGGAACCAATCGGGGTCTGAACCGAGACCCAACCTCTCTGCGTGGGACGATGGTCCCTGCCGAGACATTAATCGTTTGGTACACTAATAGGGGTGGTACATTTATAATGGGCCTCACCCTGACTTCTACAAAGAACCTTAGGAAAGGAGGACTGGAAAAGAAGCCCGGAGAGTCTCAAGTCGCATTGACTTTCAAATGTGACCCTCCAAAGGCCCAAGAGGAAACACGATAAGAATCGTAGTGAATATAAACTCTCCTCTCTTCGGACCCGGGAAGACGATGTACTCACCACAGAGGTGGGAGAACGGGAAAACCTACGAAAGGTGTTCGGGTAGGGTCCGGGTCTCGTACGAGGTCACACGATGGGCGGACTGGTCACGTACCTAAGATGGGTGTCCCTGGGTCAGGGTGGGTCGGAACAGGGGACTCGTCTCCGGAGACCTGTGAGTTCAGGTGTCGAAGTTCCTCCTGGGTTCGTCGGGCCTCTCCAAAGTGCAAATGTCGTCTACCTGGGTCTCTTTAGGAGGAGATCTATATCCCAGACTAAACTTAGATGACGAACCGTTCCTGTTCGGAGGTAGCTGGGACTCTGCATAGTCTAGTTTTCGTTGGAATGACTCAAGACCACGGGAATCCAAGTCAAGTCAAATTGTTTAAAGTCGAGTCCAATGGCACTACTACCGTCGATGGTAGAGTTATCCGAGACTTCTATATTGACTTACTGGGACACTCAAATATATCGATCAGGGTAAGATATCTACTCCTTTGACTCCGCACCCTTTCTATTCACCGAACGAGGTTCAGTGTGTCGGGAGCCACCACCTCCTCTGTCCTAATCTTGAGTCAAACGGACTGAGTTTGGGGTCTGAACCCTTCTCTGTCTCCGGTAGAGTCGGGTCCCCTCTGAGGTTCGAATCTCGATCTGTACACTCCCTACACCACACAGGTCCCTGTCCGTCCAGTCGGTCCCACACGTCCGTCTCTCATCCACCCTTCCACTCCGTACTTTTCTCGATTTCACCACGTGGCCCTACTCTAACTCCGACTGGAACTTTCTACACACGCGCTTTCTCTTGGGACCGAACAAGAAGCCTACCCCTCACTACCCTAGGTCCGAAGAGTTGAGATAGTGGAACCTGGAGGACCAGTGGGGTGGGGTCGGGACCTAGACGTGTCGGAGTCGGAAGAAGAGTGGAGGTGAGAAGAGGAAACAGGACTTAGACCTAGTATTTGGTGACCTGACACCGGTTACTTGGACGGAGTCTAAAGGTTGGACTTATGGCTAGACACATGAAACATGGGACCCCTTTTACCCGTACTATCGAGACGTGGGGTGTTTCTACCACCCATAGGTCTGTAACAGGTCGGTCCTCTCGGGGTGATCGGTCCCACTTCCCTGTGACCTGTCACCTATTAGACTGGACAAGACCGGACTTTTGTGTAAGGTTTCCAGTCAAGACTATAGGTTTGGTAGGAATCTATCCACCGGTACTCGTGATTGACACACTTACTTCTCCTGAACCTGTTAGTGTCAGTTCCTCAAGTCACACGACATCCGACTCAGGGGTCGTAGGAACGAGAGGTGGGACAAGGGTGTATCCCCAAGTCTCGTAGGTCCGCCCGTTTCTCCTCGAGTCTCTCGATGAAGGGTCTTTCTGGGCTTCCTCCGACTGGTGGACACAAGGGGAAAGGGTGGGGGTCAAGGACCTCCTCTAGAGGATACCACCAGGTACGGGTAGAAAGGGGTAGGACGGAGGGTCCGACGTAGAGGGTCTCTGTTAGTGTCGTCTTACCCTCCCTTTGGCACCTGGGAGACCCTCGAGTCCACTTGGTCCCTGATTCCAAACCGAAGGAGTGGAGGAGCGGGTAGGAGTGAGGAGAGGGTGAGAAAAGTCCCAGTCGGCCCGTGGGCTCCAAAAGGTCCTAAAGGCCATTCACCTCTCCTGACCACTCAACACAGACGCCTCTGGGGACCAAGACCGACCCACTACTTGAAGTCCGTCCCGACCGGGAGTTCGACGGACACGTGAAGATTTGGGGGCAGTCGTTCCTGGAGAAGGGCGACCGAAAGTATCTTTCGGTGGTTCCGCTCATCGGACCACGAGCTGAGTGTCACGTCTTTTCCTGTCCCTGTAGTTGTACCTTGATCTCCGCACCGTCCGGTCTGTCCGACGTTCCAGTGTCGGTACTTCGGACCGACCGGGCACCTGAGACCCCTTCCACTACGGAGAGCCCCTCCGGTGGAGGTTGGACCGAAACTCCCAATCAGGCGGACCCCACACCCCGGCAGCCGACCGGTAGACTTACAGGCCCCTCGGGGAGGATTCCGGATTCTGTCTGAGACTCTCGTCCTATCCTCCGTCCGGAAAGGACGTCCGGAGCCCTGACCGACCGGGACGATAGGTCCTTGTGTGGTAGGTGAGAGGAGACCCCACTTTCCTAAAACCATGGTTCCACTGACGGCGGACAGTCCACGGTCCGTACCCCGTCCACCGTAAAGTAAGTGAGGAGTGTTTTTGGGGTACACCCTCTAAGAAAATAAGGGTAAAATCTTACCCTTCGGTTCCGAATGGACAAAGTATTGTCGGTCACCACTTCGTCTCTGTACTTGGGATGGAACAATCTCAGGTCTCGGACACAGGAATCGGTGGGGGTCCGACGGACAGACGGTCTTGCGGACACTACGAGTCAGAACTGTAGACCGGACAAATAGAAAGTCCCAGGGTAACCCGAGCTGCCGTTTGGCCACTCACCGGGAAAGTGAGACACCCGAGGAGGGGCGGCGAATCAGGTCTAGTGATTGGACCCCAGAAAATCAGGAAGAGCTCTGGGACTGAGGAATCTTCCACGAAATCTATATTTACTTACAAGAACCCCACATGTCAGTAACGGTTACTCTTCCCCTCCTCCCCGGTAATCTTGCTCAACGGGGTTGGGCGCACCCATATTCAGGTGCCGGTTTGACACGGGAGTCGTAGACCTCGTTGTCGGCAGGATCTTAAACGACTAAGGCCCGGAGGACTTCCTCGACCTTTCCTCACTCCGCCCCTTTCTTCTCTCGACCTCTCGAGTTGAACGATAAGACTTTCCTCGGGCCCGAGATCGAGTGTGGGAGCGGGGGGCTTGGGGATGGGGTGGTGGAGTCCCACGGAGGACACAAGAGGAGCCCCAGAGGGTAGGATCAACTCGGGGGTATATACGGGTTCAGGTACCCCTCCGACGACGGGCAGGTCTCGTGGAGAGACAAGTAAAGTTGGGAGAACTGTACCGGCGTCTGTGTCTACAAGTGCTCTTCCCGTCGACAGCCCTTCCCCGAGGACCAACGTTTGTCGAGTGAACGAGAAGAGGAAGGTCCCGGCCGGTCCTGGTTTCCCCCTCTACCATTCTGGTCGAGTGGGATTGGGATTCGGAAGAGAGTTCCCGCCCCTCACTCCCCTCAGTCTGACCGGGAGGATCCGATTGTTTGGGATGGGTCGGCTCCCTCACAGACGGGGTCCCAGTGAGGGGTCGACCCACGGTGCGTAGGGTGAATGAGTCGAAGAGGTGGACTCCTTACTCCTTTCTCTCCAGGTCTCTCACAGTTTCTTGACCGTCGATCACAGGGGTTTGGTAGCGAGTACGAGTCGTGAGTGTGACCCTCGCTCCACACAGGTAGGTCGAGATACAGGACTCGGACTAAAAGAAAAAATTTTTTTATTAAAATAAACAAATAAAAACCGACACGACTCAGAACCAACGACTCGTCCGAAAAGAGATCAACACCGTTCGACCCTGAGGAGAGATCAACGCCCCACGCCCGAAGAGGTACGTCACCGAAGAGAACAACGGGTCACACCCGAGATCCCGAGTGCCCGAAGACGTCAACGACGCACACTCGAGTCATCAAGGTCGAGGACCCGAGATCTCGTGTCCGAATTATCAACATCGTGTGCCCGAATCAACGAGGTGTCGTGCACTCTAGGAGGTCCTAGTCCCTAGTTTGGGCACAGAGGACACACCCGTCCGTCTAAGAAATGACGACTAGGTGGTCCCTTCGGGACTCGGACTGTAAGATCACAAGGGACGAGGTCCGACGGGTCCCGAGGTCCGCGAGGACGGGGTCGGTCCGTCTGTCGTCTGGACCCCTTTGTGTGGTGACAGGGGTGGAAGGAGGACGAGGAAGGGTGGAAGACGTCTCGGAATTGTGTCAGGTACGTTGGGGTCTTCATTATTACTACCAGTAGTCGACCCGCGACACGGGATTAGGAGTATTATTGTCGAATAGCAGGAGGTGAGATAACTTCCCCTCTATCTCCGAGTCCCACCAACTCATATCACGAGTTCTGATGTGTCGAACATTCATTGTCTTACCCTAACTCTGGGTGCACCATCCTAGAATGGGAGGTGGTACGGAGGAAAACGACGGTCCCGGGAAACAAATCTTTCTTTTCCTGGGAAAATTCCCCGAGGAGGAGGACGGGAGGGAGACGGGGTGGGGTCAATTGGTGGGTACTTAGAATGGGCAGACAAGACCTCAGTCTTGTTTAAACTCACCCCCGTCCCCCCTCCCCCCTCCTCTCCGGTAGGGAAGGTGGTACTTGGGTGTAGTCACACTATCTAAGGGGGTAGACGGAGTACCAGTAGGTAGTTTTAGGTTGTCCGGTGTCTCGGTAATCCGAGGACAGACCGAACCGTGTCCCTGGGGTTCGATAATTAAGGTGTCCGGTAGATCACAGTAGTAGAACCGGACGAATAGTCGACAGGCAGAGGGTGAGAGGGGTGAAGGGCCTACCAAATGGTAGACAGTCCGTAGGTTGAACTCCCGACCCCGAATGGGGGGGACGGGGCGAATTGGACACAGGAGTGGACAGTTTTCCCCCAGTGGAGACGGGGTGGGTGGAGGGTCATCGGGGCTCTTGGACTACATTCCACATCTGTCCTAGTCCCAGGGTCACCACATTTCCTCTTGGTCCTGAGGTTTAAGTGCAGAACAGGGTGGTGAGTGTCCCGACAGCATTCCACCCTCCCCAATTAAGTGTAGTTCGTAAAGTTTGTTACGGACCGGGTCTCCTTTGTGGTGGTCTCCGTGTGACGGGACTGGGGCTCGACAGGATTTCCCCGTCGGAGTTCTCGAGTAACCACGGTCCACAAAGACCTGGAACTTTATGAATTTGAGCTTTGAGTCTAAAAACAACATGAGAGGTAAGAGAGGTCATAACCGTCAATTAACTTTATTTTCACACACCCGAGTCGTCTTATAGGGGCCCCTGACACTAACAGGGTACCCGGTGGCAAACCCTACAGGTCTGAGTTAGGAGGTACAGAGACGTCAGGGTTTGGAAGCCCATTAAAACGACCCAGGGACCTGGAGGGAGAGAGTAGTATGAGGAAAGAGACAGGGGTCCCTTCCACCGGACCAGGGGACGTCAAGTCAGGGGACGGTCTACGTAGTATCAGACAACTTGAACTATGATTTGTGAACCAGTTGGTGTACCCAACCCTACTGTGTACCAAACAGGGTTTCTGGTGAACAGGGAAGGGTGTTGGAGGACCCTTAGAGGGTCAAACCATTAACCGGGTCAATCGTTCAGTCCCTGTTTTCCTCCGGAAAGTAGGTGGGTCTACTTAGACAGGTACCCCTAGGACTCCAGAGGTTCGGGATGTCTCTGACCGGACCGTCTGCCCGGGAGTGTCCGGGAGTCCTACCACCGACCTTCCCTGGAGTCTCGGGGTCCCCAACTCCGTGACGGACACTGAGGTCGGTTCAAACCTTCGGGACGGGGGACCCCGAGGTTGAGTCAAATCTCGTACGTCGTCTCACCTACGTCGACCTGGAAGTGCCAGGGTCACGACGGTGACGAGTGACTCGGTGTCCCGGAGCAGAGGTAGTGGAGCAGACCCTCTTCCTCGCTACGGTCGGGGAAGGAGATCCCGGCCGCACCCGTACTCGAGTCGTACAGGGTTTCGGACGGGGGTCCCACTAGGAGTTTTGCTCCCCGCGGAAGATAGAGGGAGAGGTGAGGTGTGGTCGGTTCGCACTCCAGAAGAGTCGGGGCCGGAGTCCAGTCCGGGGACTCTCTCGGTCGACCTGCGACGTAGGGGGAGTCTCTTGACCCCAGGTGGGACTTGGGTCCGAGGAAAGAGTCGGGACCCTCGAAAACTGGTCTTGGCGACCTCCCCTCGAGACTCCGGGAATACAAGGAGGTTCCTTGGGTCTTGTGTCTCTTCTTTAAGGACGAAGTAGAGAAACCGGTTTTAAAGGAGGTCTTAAGGACTACAGACCTTGTAACGGGGTCGGGGGCACAGGGGTCTTCGGGAAGACCGAGGCACCCAAACTACGACTCCGACGCCTCCCATCCTCAATCTTACATGAAAGCCAAGACTCTCCTTTACCGGACTCTCACGTCCCGCGGACCGTCATCGTCTCGGGACAGGGCGTGCAGGTACGTCGGAGGTGACACCGGTCGGGTGTTCTACGACCGTCCACGTCCCTATTTACTTTCTACTGTGGACGAGAAGTAGCATCAGTTCACGCCCCTCGTCCCGTGTGGATCAGTACAGACGGCCACCTACTTCTTCGACCCGGTGTTGTCGACCTGAGAGAGCCGTGTCCTTCTGGTCTGTACCCACCGATTCGGACCGGAAGCCCTGAGTCCGGAAGGTTTTCAAAGAACGTACTAGGGTACGTCCGGACGTACTGACTAAGACGTACAGAAGAAACAAGGTGAGTGGACACCCACAAAGACAGGGAGTCCCAGACCGCCCAGAGACCCCTGTCGGCCAACCATAGAGTGGGGTCCCGAAAGGTCGTCTCTCCGAAGCCCGGGACTCAGGACTCGGAGCCAAAGACTGAGAGACTAAAGGTAGAGAAACATCCCTGGAGTTCCTGTTTTCCCTCTTTTCCATTCGGCTACCCCCAAAAGATCTTGAAAGTAGAGTTCTTCGTCAGAAGGTTGTCCATCTTTCCCAATAAAAGTTTGAAGTCAAAAATAGTTGTCTTCGTCCCTTAGGTGACACCGCGAGTCATATACTCTCTCTTCCCTCCGACGGGACTCACCCCCAGAAAAGAACTCCCTTCCCCTGTCGGACCTCGGACCGGGAAGAGTCGGAGAAAGAGATGCGTAAGGTGGACGGTGGGGGTATCATAAAGGACTGGTGGAGGGTACTCGGAGATTCTAAAGTCCCCCAGACAAAACATTTGAGGACCGAACCGGGAGAAGGGTCGGAAGATCCACGAGACAGAGGAACTCAAAGACTACCCCCGAGATGACCCGAACGGGGGTCTACTTACCACGTCCCTGGACCGTGGAGTCGAGTTTCTTCCGTACAGACTCCCGAGGTACCGGGAACGGAGCCACAGGTGATAAGGGTAGGTCCCTGAGGACAAATCCCGGGTCCGTCTCCTACCTGGAAAGGCCTTCTATGAGGGTCGGTCCGGACTTCGTGTTCGGGACTGAGGTGACAATGTCGGGTACTACATTCCACCGTCTCAGGACGGGAACCGAGGTACCCCGGTGTACGTCCGTCCGGGACCCCCAAAGAAGAGGCGACGGTTCGTCCGTACTCCCTCCCTTAGTCTGTCTCGGGCCTCCGACCACCGCACACACGCACGCACACCACACAGGGGCCCAGGACTCCAACGGGGGGTCCCAGGTGGAGGGTTGTTCACAGATTGTGGAGGAGAGGAAGGGAGAGAAGGGGTCCCAGTCACACCGCTCATGGGTGTGGCCCATTCACTTGGGGCTTTTGACTAGGTAGGAACCCCGTGTCGGAGGTTGAATCGGAGTAGAAGGGATGTCACGAACCCCGGTCCCCGTGTGTCTGGGAGACGTGAGTCGTCTGTCTCGTCGTGGTACTACCCCCGTCCTGCCACCGGCCGGGGGTCCCAACACGGACCACTAGTCGCACACACACAAACACGTCTCGATACACAGAGACACATAGATGGGGGTACGACCGACCCGGACCCTCGGCGGTCGTACACACATAGACCTCGAGGTTCACGGACCGACACGCGAGGAGACGTTCACCGGAAGTTGTATTCCGACACGTTGAACACACCCAGACCCAGACCGAGGGATGGGCCGCAAAGACACACAGACAGACAGACCGGCCGACGGGCCGACAGACGGACGAGACCGGTTTAGTGTCCCTGAAAACCCAATCAGTAACAAAGCCTACTGGGTCTGGACGTACGACCCTCTATCAACCTTCGACTGATAGTCACGTTCTCACTTCAGAAACAAAACGGAGATTCACAGTTCCGTCGGGGAGGTTCACCCCACCCCGAAAGTCCCGATCACAGGACGAGAAGGGGTGGGGCCTAGGTCAAGGAGGTAAGGGAACGACGTGTCGTCCTATGCCTCGGGTTTCGGACGACATCAGGACAACTCCCGGGAGTCTACACACGTGATTACAACTCTCGGTGAGAGCCCCTGCCCCGACTCCTCCCCGTCACCCCTCACTTCCACGTTCTCGGGGTCGCTCGACCCTGTGGGGAGCAAAACACCTAACGGGAGCGGTGAGAGTCGGCGTCCGTCACCCCTGTCCCTACTGTCCGTAGAAGTCCACAGGCAGGGGGACAACGCCCGACGGAACACGGGGGGTTGTGTGTGTCACACCGGTGGGGCCGGTAGGTGGGGACGGTCCGTCCCCTGAAGTCTCTCACCTCTCTTTCTGATCGGTCTGAGCCTCAGTTGGTTGGACCGAGGTTTTCCGGGGTCCTCCCGGAACGATCCACGACTGGAGACCAAGGGTCCGGTCTCTCTCCGGCCCCCGTCCCACGTCGGAACTTACACTCACCGACCCCATCCCCACTCCGGCTCCGACTCATCCCCCGCGTCCGTCCGGCCGCCGTCACGTCCGTCTCGGTCGGACAGCCGCCGTACACGAGGTCCCTCAGTCCCCGGGACCACAAGGCCGGTCGGACTAGGGCTATGTTATTATCTTCCAGTCGACACAAATAAACTTTGCTACCCGAGTGTCCTAACAATACAATGGGCTTTTTTCTGTCGTAGGGGGTCGTCGTTTCTGTTGTGTTGACATCGGCGAAACTGTCACACAGTAATCGAGATTCGTACCCCGTCCCTCTTCCCTCCCTGAGACGGGAACTCGGGTTGGGTCCTTCTCCCTCGGTCGTCCCTACCTTCCGAGGTCGTGAACCGGTGTCCGACGTCTCTTTGGGTCCCAATACTGACGCGGTCCCACCCATTGTTCAGTCCGACCCACTCTCACCTCAACCCCTAGGTCGACTACCCGTCCCGTTCCGTCGACCGTGGAAGGTAATTAGACCTTCACCCATCCTTTCGTCCCACAAAGAGCCCATCCCCCCGACAACGGAAAGACTTCCCAGACGTCCGGACTCCACCCATCGTCCGGAGGGTCGGGTGCTCTATGTACTAGGTCCACCAGACCCGGAGACACGGTCGGACGTCGTAGGGGTCCCTTTCTCCCCCTCGGGTCCACCTGTCACCCACAGACCCCACGGGACCCTCGCCCTCGACCATAGACTCGGACCGTAAATAAGAGGGGCAACGGGACAGAAGGGGATTGGGGATGGGGAATGGGGTGGGGTCCTCGTGGATTCACCGAGAGATCGTCGAGACGCGAGGTTGGTCTATTAATGAGACTTCCAAACATCCAAGACTTTCCAGAGACCCGGGGAGACCACTCTCCGAGGTACCTGTGTCTCGGGTTGCAACGTATAGGGGTCCGGGGTCACCCTTCCGACCCCGAGGAGTGCTTCGTCGATGGGTACTTCCACCGTTACTGGGTCTTTCCGGAACTGACCCGAGGGCCCAAAGACCGACCCACGTAGGAGTCGGGTTCGTCGGGAACGAAGAATTACGAGGAGGGTCGGTGGAACACACTCGATGTTACGAAAGTCTTTGTTCTCCACCTAATATACGGGAGACAAAAGTGTACCCAAGATTGGAGAAGGATTTCGACACCCCACGAGTTGAGGTGACCTGTCTTTCTAACCTTCGTCGGTCTTAAAGGTCTTTACTTTTAACGCAATCGATTGTACTAACGGAGAGGAGCGGGGTCGGGGGAGTTTTTCACCAACTTGTACGGTCCCTGCAGAAACAGGTCGGAGCTACAAGGTTCGGGGGTCCACTCCGGAGTCATCGTGACTCGACCACGGGTGTGACCAGTGTGGGAGGAGGACGAGTCGGGACCCCTCGGCCCGAGCCGAGACGGGAACTGGTAGAAGGGGTCTAAGCGACTGTGGTCGGGAAGAGCAGGTCGGCTTTTTTCTTGGGTCCCCACCGGCGGGTGGTCGGACCGAAGTTCATGGTTAAATCCGACTAGGACGCCGAGGGTTCAGTCTCGGAGTCTCAGACAAGGGGATCGGGACGTCGGAGACAGGTGCTGGTCCCTGGGCTCCCGGACCGTCACGTTGCAACCCGTCACACAGTCCTCCCGAGACGCCGGACCGAACCGGTACCTCCCGTCCGGACCGGCCCCCCGGGGGAGGGGTGACCCCTCACGACGACGGTTGTGGGGCTCCCGAACGGAAGAGGGTCCCTACCCCACGGAAGGTTCCCGTTCGAGTCTCGACGTGGGTGTTCGGAGCTCGCCGGGCAGGTGCGGGAGGGAGGTCACGGAGTTCGGGCGATTAGAGAGAAGAGAGAAGGAGAGGAGGGAGGGAGAGCCGGTGGGACGGAAGGACCACCTGAAAGCTGGGAGGACTTGTGGACGCTAGAAACCGAAGATGGGAGACCGGAAGGTTGAGTAGAAAGAGGAGTCGACGACGGAGAGGAGTTAAGTCACGCCGACCGAGGTGGGGGTCAGTAATTTTCCGCCTGGAAGGTCCATCTGTGGAGGGAACCGGTCTGGTGTGCCCCGAAGGGTCCCCGACCGCTCAGAGACCCGGGACTGCTTGGTCGACTCCGACGCTGTCACTTTCGACGAATCAGTACAGACTGAGAAACGCTGGGGTACCTGATATCGGGTGGTCCGAGGAGACGGGTACCCTAAAGGGTCCGTTCTTATGATCTCACCCACCGGTAAGGGAAGAGGTCCCCTAGAAGGACTGGGTCCCCAGTTTGGACCAAGAGGACGTAATGTCCGTCTAAGGAATGGTAGACTCGGTGGTCCCGATAACCGTTTTCGTCCTAGAGTGACGTGAGGGTAACGTAATTTAATCTGTTTCTTCCTGGACGTTTACGGCATGTGAACCTCTATCTACGTGCTGTGGGTCCGGGTCTTCGGAGTTGGTGATAGAGTGACAATGACGAGTGTTGTCGGTCGTTTTGTCGGCGGCGACACACGGTCAGTGGTCCGATACGCAAAATGGTGGACGAAAGCAAATGTAAGAGTGTCACCAACATACTCAATCCGAACTAGTAGGAACAAAGTGTCTACTCGTTTAGTCCGAGTCTCTGCAATTCATTCAATGGACTCCAGTGTGTCGGTCATTTGACGTCTCGTGGGTGTAAGAGGTCGAGAATGATCAATACGTTAAACCCCGTTCAATGAATTGGAAAGACACGGAGACAAAAGAGTAGACATTTTACTCTTGTTATCACCAAGAATGACATATCCCAAGAACACATCCGTCTCGTGACCCTTATGAAGGACCGTCCCAAATTCGCGACTTTAATGTGACTCCGAGTCTCTCGACTTAGACACGGGTTCCACCGTGTTTGTCGTTCTCCGTCTCGACCTTGACCGTCAGCCCAGACGTCTGGGGTGTGGGTCCCGAGAGAGTCAACCTGGATGTGGGAAATATAAATCTTTACGTCTAACGAATCGTAGGTTAGTGAACATTGGACTCAAACTCTTCGTTCCCTTAAACGTCTCCTTTACATCGGGTGTTGGTTGTCCACATTAGTAACACCCGTTGACGAAGGAAGAAGGACGGAATGATTCGGTTCCTCCGACCCTATCCTGGTCTAGTGTTTCTTGTTTCTCGTTCTCTCGTGTCTGGGTCCCTAGGTCCGTCTCCGTAACGTCGAACTACGGTCCGGTCCTTAAGGTACCGACGGGAGCGTGGGGATCAGAACGAGTGTGACCCCCAGTCTCCACCTGGGGTTCCAGCGTCCTCACGACCTTCTCCGTCCCGAGACTCTGCGAGAGACTTTCGGACTGTCGTCCCGGACCTCGGTTGTAGACCCGACTGAGTCCTCGGGTCCCCGGACTTACAAGTCCGTAGACTAACTTGTTCCGACTTTTTAGTGAGGTTAATTACCGATTTTTATGTCTCCCCGGGCACTGTGCACACGATGGGTTCGGAGGTATAGGGTAATGTGGTCGGCTTAGGAGCTCTCGGAGGTACACGAGGTTCGCGAATGGGTCGCGGACCAATAAGTCTCCCGAGTGACCGTCGAGTCTCTTCGTGGTCCGGGTGGGGTGAGAGTCGGTGGGGATGGGTACAGTCTGGGGTAAAGTCCTCTCGACTCAGGAACGAGAGTCTCACCGGTAGACGGAGCAGGGGGTAGTGGCTGGAGGACCGGGATCAGCGTGACTGACGCTACGTAACTCGGGAACGACCCGAGGCTCGAGACAACATTCTTAAGATGTGCCTAATAGGGTACATTAGGGTGTGCCCGGTGGTACGTCACCTTGACCGTAGGAGTAACGGTGGAATGTCTCCTTCTTTGACTCTCCCCGGCTCCGTACGATGACGGAGGGAAAAGTTCTTGTCCTCCTCCTATGTGGTCTCGAAAGACACTACGGGACTGGACTAAAGATTTCATCTCTGTTTGATCCCTTTGGGACAGAAAGGACGATGTCTAAGCCGGAACTCTTATTCCAAAAATAAGACAGCCGGTGGCACCCTGTGTTTTTCCGAACAGGTAAAGGTTAGTTATTTGGTTATAACTAAAGTGTCCGAGACATTCTACGAATTTGTAACCCAAGTTGTAATCAACTTTTTTTACTACACAAATCGTCTACCGCAACTTCCAGTAACGGTTTCACGTATTTAAACCTACCACTTGTCAAAAACGACCCCCGAATAAACCTTACTTATCTTTTCAGATCTCAAGACCCAAAACTAAGGTCAAGGGGGGATTAAGAGGTACACTGGAACCAGTCCCACGGGTTGAAGAGACTCGGAGGCAAAAGAGGAGACATTTTACCCTGAACCCTGGGTAGAGACGTGGACGGAAGAGGTGGTACCTGAGAGCTCGGGAATTCACCTAAGAATCTCCCACACCGTCCTATATCGAGTCCGGTTCTCACCGTGACGACCACGGGAGACAGGATCCAATAGGGTAACCTCTCTGCCAAGTTCGCCTACGACGATTTTAGACTCAAGGGTAAGACTCCAACACGTGAGGATAAATACTATACCCCAAACGTCGTTCGTAGTAGTCCGGGGCAAAGATACATGTCACAATATTTCCTAATGACTCTAGTGTGACTCTTCCCACCCGACCGGACCTCAGACCGTTGGACCTAGAGGACGTAGGGTCGGACCTCGTGAGTGTGGACGGTCTGACAAGATGGACTCAGACAGACGTCCCGACCTGGGGAGTCGTTCTCGACTTGGGTCTTGGAGGGGTCTCTCCAGCACCTCTTTCGTTGGATTGTTGCGACCAGACGTATCTAGCTCCTACTGTACCCGACCGGGGGTCGGGGCTCTCGACCCAGTGCACCTGGTCCGAGAGAGGAGGAGGACTCCCTTGTGCTAGGGTGGGGATGGAGGGACCCGAGACCCAGGTGGGACCCGTGGACGTACCTCACCCCACCGTTTCCGAAGTCCTATTCCTTTTTCTTATTATTATCACTGAGGTCTTTCCGTGCTTCGTGAAATGTGGAAGTTTTGAGTTGGTTTGTTTCCCAACGTTTGAGTTGACAGGAGACTCCAGTCCGTGTCTAGTGTGTTTACTGTTTCGACCGACGTGTGTCTTACCAAACCTTCCCACCCCGGACTCCCTGGGCCTCTCGGGTCGACTACCGCCGGGGGCTCGTAACACCCAGATCGACCGGGTCCGAGGTAAAAAAAGTCGTCTTCGATGGTTCCACACACACACACATATATATATATATATGTGTATTTTAGATAACGGGTTAACAAACCACTCGATTTGTTTTAAGACACCGGAGACTGGATTCCTGAGTCAACTAGGAGACCCGGTCTACTAGCTTCTACCATTTTACACTGTTCATTGTTCCTCGTCGACAAGAGTAAACTTCCGACCCTCCGGTCCCGCGCCTCTACCGCCCGAGCGGTGTGCGTCCCTCTCCAGTTCCGTCCGGCTCCGGCGGTCGGTGGAGCCGACCTGGGACCAGTAGACTGGCTGGACCCCTGTCCTGAAGCCGACCCGGCCCCCCGTGAGTGGGCGAGGAGGCGGAGACGGTGGCGTCGTCCCGACACGGGACCCCTGGTTGTCGAGTGCGTCGTCTAGAGAGACCTTCGGAGAGGAGACCTCCGGATCACAGAATCGGAGGAGGAGTGGCGGTGGCCGGAGACGTACGCAGCGGTGGTGGCGTGGCAGTGTAGTGCAGTGACGGCGGAGGGGGTCTCGGGTGCCGCCCCGGAGTGGCCCACGTACCGTGACCCCGCCCTGCCAAGACGTCGGGTCCCGAGGGAGAGACTGTGAACAAAGGTGGTTGGAGTCCCACTTGTCCCGGTCCGACCGTAGGTTCCGGGTGGTCCCGGTGGTCCGGGAGGGCCTGGCTCGCCTGGAGACCCCGTGGGTCCTGACGGTCCCGGGTACCCCGGTGGCCATTCATGGGGAGGACGTGAGGTGGTCGAGGAGAGGAAGTTCAAGTAGGGGACTTAAGAGACCTTCAAACCCTTGACCCATTGGTTACCCTGAGACCCGGGGGCGACTTTCCCGTCTTTGTGTAACCGTTCCGACGCCCCGTACCGACCGGGGTAAGGACTCCCTCGACGGGTAGGGGCAGTGCGAGTGGCCAACGAGAGACCAAGACTTTTGTGTATTACCCTGGTACACAAGGTGAAGTCGGTGACGGAGGACCCCCCTGTGGTACTCGTCCGGACGGAGAGGGTCGGAGTCCTCTCTCCTCGAACCTCCCTTTCAAGGGCCCTGGTGCGACTACAGGGGACGGGGGACCCGAATCCTTTTGAGCTCAACCCTACTACACAGGATTTCCTCCATCGTTCCCCCGTAGACTACCGGATCGTAGGGATTGTCTGTACGGAAACGACCACACACACCTAAAGGACAAGGGTCCGGTGAAAGGTTGGTTCAATGTGTGGGCCGACCCGTTCTCCGGGGACGGAGTTCGGACGTCTAACCTGGTGACGGTCCTCCCCGGGTCCCCTCGGTTGTCTGTGGGGAGACCCGTTCTGGTGTGAGTCCGTTATCCAGTCAGGGTCACAGGTGGCCCAGTAGACGAACGTTCGAGATCGGTTCGGGGTTGAGAAAGAGTCGGGATAAAGTACGTTCTTTCGTGGTCCCGTCTCATTGAGTCTTTTGGGACCTGAAGAAGAAATCTCTTTTACGTAGAGATGGGTCTCGATTCTGGTTACAGTCGTCAATAATCTCCGTCTCCCTAATTCCTGTGTCAGACAAACTATTACAAAAAGGGTGCACCTAAAAAAAAAATTCACAAAAAGAAAGCATACTGTTTTCGTAGTATATAGGTAACACTTTTTAAACCTTGTATCTGCTTCTTTTTCAAAATTTGACAGACGAAAGGGTATGGGTCCCAAGGGGTAGTAATTGCGACCCCTCTCGGGAAAGGTAAAAAGAGGAATCTGAAGAGACGTGTATTTGCAAAAAGTCCAACCACTACAAAACTTATTGTATTGTGAAACATAGGACAATGAGAAAAGTCAATTAGAGCATGTGGTACGGGAAAGAATGCAGTCCTCAGAGGGTACTATGTCTAAAATCCTGACGACCCAGAGAAATGTCACATCAATTACCCAAGGGAAGACATTATATGTAGGAATTTGTATTTACGCATACGTGTAGAGGTTTCGAAAGTACCGTTATCTAAGGGTTTTCACCTTAATGACTCAATCCCCACGGGGACAGTTCATCGGGTGCTACTCATACCGGTGTAAGGTCCAGTGAACCGAAGTGTGGACCCGGGAGCCGATGGGGCCGAAGGTTCCGATTCCCAAACATATCTCAGGGGGATCCGACCGACTGTCGAGACCGGTTGGTCCCGTCGGTCGAACTGGTCTTCCGTCGTATCGTCTCACTTTTGGATGGAAAGACCCTCTCGGTCGAGAGGACGAGTCGAACTAGGGGTATTGTCTAAAATTTATAAAGGTACTAAAGAGGGGTCTTGGGACCCCTCCCTTCAATCAGAGTGAAGGTACCTAACTACCTACCTTTTCGTCTTTTGGATTTTCCTTCGTCTTAAACCTCTTGATTTGGTTTGTTTGGTTCGGTTCTTTTATTTGGTTTTAAAATTTTTCACAAGTTTTAGGTGAAGAAAGGACTGCCGGGAGTGGGCTTGTGTGACCGGAGGGCTAGTGACTTGGGTTCGGTCCGTCAAAAGAAACAATCCAACAAATACTTCTTTTTTTGGTCTTGAGTACAAAACTTTGGTTGACTTTGTCCGGTCTGAGTCCGTAGTACCAAAAGAGGTCGGTCACAAACGGTAGGTCTGGGTGCGGGTTCTGGTGCGACCTCGGACGGAAGGGAAAGGAGAGGGAGCCCGAGGACGTCCCGAGTGTGGTGAAGGGGGTTCGACCGAGGACACCAGTGTCGCGGGGTCCCCACCCCTTACCTCTGTCTCCCGAGGGGACGTTCGACCGTCCCGGTTTCCGTTTTGGGTTCGAGACGACCCGTTCCAGCCGAAAGGTCCCTCGCCGAGATCAATCCTCCACCCACCCACCCCTGGACCTGGTTTGTACGATAGTTAAAGTGTACTACGGTAACTGGATAAAATGTCGCCAAGTCGTGTCGTCTCTACGGACTCCGAGGGTACACCGAGGTTTCTCCCTGTCCTCGGACAACAGGGGTGAACGGGACTCGTCCAAAGTCTACGGGAAACTCCTGGGAAAACTAGACAAGAGATCGCGTAGGTCTCGGGCAATGTCGGAGGTGACACTTACACAAACACACGCAGGCACGAGTCAGTACGGGCTTAGAAACGTTGGGGTACCTGACATCGACGGTCTAAGGAGTCAGGTACCCTAAAGGGTCCGTTCGTATGAACTTACCAACGGTAAAGGATGAGGTCCCGTAGAAGGGCTGGGTCCCTAGCTTGAGCACAGAGAATGTAGAGGACGCGACCGTCCGTCTAAGAAATGGTTGACGTGGTAGAATTGCACAAATCGGGAGTGGTAAACGGTCACCTTAGGTAGAGGTGAGTGGAAAGAAGAACGAAGACGTCCCGAATGGACCCGGAGGACCTGGCTTCCACTCCCAGGAAGACCCACTACGTAGCTCACCCACCCTTTCAAGGGACCACCCATCTCCCACCGTTCGACTGTCCATGACTCATTCCCCGACTCTCCCTTAACTAACTGAAGGTTTTCCTAACGTGAAAGCACCCGAGTCCGGTTCGTTCACGACACCGACCATACCTTCTACGCCGGGACGAGAGGTTTGTCTAGCACCAGACTCAACCCTTGAGTCCACGGGTCCTATAACAGTGTTGTAGGGTCATTTTGTCACCGGGGATTCCCCGGTCTTGACCTTTCCTGGAATCCCCGGTAGGCCAAGGAAAGCTTTGGAATAGACCTTCGGGTCAAAGCTCAGAGGGAAACTTCGACCTCGGGGACACCGTTTCGTGACTAGGTCGGTCGGAAAAGTGTTTGCGTCTTCGACCTCAGGGCCCCTACACTGAAGAGGTCCACGGTGTCTCTCGGGCACCACCTTGGTCTTGACTGGGAGTCGCCAGGACACGGGGACGGCTCAACTGGGAAGGGAGGAGGGAGTCGGAGACGTTCTGTTCCTGAACAAGATTTTTCAGTTTGTCAGGGACGATGACAAGGTTCCAACCGACCTCCACCTCCAGTCTTCTAAACCTCAGTAACCTTTCTTCTCCCTACCATTGCACCTCCTCCCCCACGTCGTTCTTTTGGGGAGATTACCGGAATAGAACCAAGGGGAGTCCCTCTGGGTCCGTAGGTCCCGATGGTGCCGGCCTTCCATTCTTCCTCCCCCTTCCCTCCTGGGTGAGAGGTGGTCCACTGATAGGTTCATCCCGAAGTGGTGTCACATGTGTCCCAGACCTGAACCAAGCATGTACGAAAACGTGTGTGTAGTCGTCCCCGGAGTTTTCAGAACTTAAATTCACTCCCAAACACGGAGGTGACTCCTTCATCCTCCGAGTCCCTTCCTTCCCGGAATCCGTTCAGTCACCGGGACGACCTGGAGTCTGGTCCTTACACGGGGACGGTCGGGCTGACCGGCACAGACGTCTCCGTCTGGTCCAAGAGTGGACGGGCGACTCCCGGACCATTCGTCCCTGGTCCGTCTCGAAGACTCATACCATCCCCTATACCTTCCAGGGTTGAGACGACAGACCGGTGAGTGTCCGGTTTCTCTGTCTTCAGGATGTGTTTATTGGGATCACTTCCGTTAACGTGATTGGTGATGGTAGGGTTTCGCGGCACGGTTGTAACCCCATCCCCCAAGTCCCTTTAAGTAAGATCCAACCCTCCTAAAGCCCTTCAGCAGTCTCTCTCCTGTCGGAGACTCAAGTTAGGACCACTTACCCATTCACATAGTCAAAAGATAACGGCACATTGCTTGGTAGGGTGTGACTGACAGAATTTTGTCAAGAAAGAGTCCTAAGACACCGAACCGGTCGACAGAGGAGCCCCGAGTGAGTACGTCAGTGTACCCTACCACCGACCTTTTCGACCCCCCGGTTCTGCCGGAGCAGGTGTACGGACCCCGACCGCGATCGACACCGGACCCAAGGAGACAAGAGGAGGTGCACCGGAGAGTCGGGGATCACATCCCGTCTACCTAAAGGAGTGTCGTACCGTCCGGGTCCAGTCGAAAGTTTTGTCCGCTCAGGGTCACGTGTTCACGAAAAGTTTTCGTAGAGAACGTAGTGTAAAAGACTCCAGGACAACCAGTTTCGTTCATTGTGTCGGTTTCGTAAGTTCAGTCACCCCACCCTCCTGAGTCGGGGACAAGAAGAACACCCTCCCACCGTTTCGGAAACACTGGTAGAAATTAGATGGTGACACGAGGAAGTTCGTCGTCTAAAGTTCCCTTTACCGTAAAATCTGTCCCTTTGTTAACTCGGTTCCGGGTCTCTACCAGTAATGTTATTGAAATTATTACATTGTTATTAAAATTGTGACATGTGGCGAATGACTTACAGAGGACACACGGTCCGACCGGAAGTTACCCTGGACGTAATATAGATTAGGATCCTCCGACCATGAGAAGAAGAGGATAAATTGTCTACTCCTTTGACTCCATGTTGGATTCACCGAGTATTCACCGTTTCGTCCTTAAGTTCAGGTCCAGTGCCGGGAAGGGCACTACGGTACACAGGTATTTCTCGGGTAGGGTGAGAGGTCCGGGGTCGACCCTCCGAGACCGCGGAAGGTCTCCTTCTTTTCTTTGTCCTTTCTTTCCGTCCCGCTCCTTCCCCTCCCTAAGACCTTTCCCTCCTTAGTCGAGGCCTCTCCGTGTAAGGTGTCCGAGACATCGAGACATTAGGCGGTCCCCGGAAGTGGCGTAACAAAATACCCACGAACCACCCACTTTACCGTTCTGGGCTCTCCAGAAAGTAGTCGAGACGTATTTGACGCTTCAAACATGACACAGTCCTTCACCTTTAATGTCGGGGGCTCCAACGAAGGTAGGTGAGAGCGTCTGAGTGTTTTAAGTGACGGAGGGTCACGTCGCGTCCCAGCCGGAAGGGTAATCGTCGGTCTGGTCGAGAAAGTTCGACACTTCTTTGAAGTCCCGTCGTCAAAGGGGACCCCAGTACCCCTACGGGTGCCGACCGTAGGGATGGTACAGTCCGTAGACGTAAGGGGACGGTTGACCTTCAGACCAGGTAAGTCTTTCCTCCAACCGGCCCCACCAGACAGCGGGACTCCTATCTCTCCGCAGTCGAACCCCGGTCCCACAGGACTACCATGTCCCGGAGCAAGGTACTAACACCGGTAAGACCCACTTCAAACACCCTCCTCAGTAAGTCGGGACTGACACACCTTAAACGTCTCCTTTGGTCACACCAGGATGACTGTCTCCCCGTCGCAGACTAGGGTCTCTTCGGACGAGACCTCTCTCTGCCGAGTCCCGACGATCTCCCCCGAGTCCCGACGACCTTTTTCGTGTCTACATAAAGAAAACGGACTGATTCCTATTTCGTTCATGACTACCCATGGAACTCTTCCTCCCTCGAGGGACAGTAGTCTCCGTAAATTCCTCTCCGACCTTTTGATACCCAGACAGTACACAATTCTCTTCGAGGATATAGGCTACCCTCTGACCTAACTTTAGGGAAGGACGAGTCCCTTCGTCGTCGAAGGATTCTTGTCTCGACCGAGGTATGAGGGACCTCTCCTCGTCGGAGGGTGGGGTGGGACCGAAATACTCAGTCTGGGGAGCTCAGATACAGGTCCGGAAAGAGGTAGGTGTAGGTCCCGAACAGTCTTCGTAGTGGGGAGAATCCAGAGGACCCCAAGGCTCTTCCGGGACGAGGAAGTACGAGTCGAGTACGAGGGGTGTGAAAGAAAGAGACAACTGGTCGGGGACGGGAAGGTGTTGTCAGAGAAGAGTACCTTAGGTCCCCCTCGACACTCCGACGACCGAAGAGACGTAAAGACCTTCCGAGGACGGTGGAGGAAAAGAGGGTCGGACAGGAACTCTGAAGAGTCATTCGCGAGGCCTCGGTGGTTCACCGGGATCTCGAGAACAGAGACACGGCCGGGAGGGAGACGACCCTGGGAACAGGACAGTAGTGACTTCGGTGTAGGAGGAATCAGGTTGTCTCCGGTCTCCCACACGGGACCTCTGGCTACCGGTCGTCGTCTCGGGTGGGGGTTCTTGAACCCCCAGTAAGGAGATCCAGTCCACTATGAGTCCTCCGATGCTCACGGACAAGGGCGACGGACTCGGGGTCACTAGTGGTATGGGTCCGTCTGCATAAGAAAGGTAGTCTTAAGAATCTGCTTCTCAGGAAAAAGGTACTCTATAATGAAAAGAGGAATTTCACAAAGTAGGGTAAAAAGTTAAGAACCTACTTCTTAGAACGGGTTCCTGTTCCCGTCATCAATGAAGTGTAGAGACCAAGTCGGTTTCAGGAAAGCGAGGCAGAGTGAGTAGAGTAGAGTAGAACCGGGTCATTAAACTACGTAATAGGGGTGACAGTTCTCTACTCTTCGAGTCTCTCCAGTTATGAGACGGGTCGTAACGTGTTCAGTTCACAATCAGTGAGTCAGCACAGACTGAGAAACGCCGGGGCACCTGACATCAGACGGTCCGAGGTGACAGGTACCTTAAGAGGTCCGTTCTTATGACCTCACCCAACGGTAAGGGAAGAGGTCCCCCTAGAAGGGCTGGGTCCCTAACTTGGGTCCAGAGGACGTAACGTCCGTCTAAGAAATGACAGACTCGATGGTCCCTTCGGGGTTGTAATGTGTCGACCACTATTAGTACGACCCTAACCTTCGATCCAGAATACTCAGACTTGGGTCCTCGGTCAGAAGAGTGGGATCACGTCTTCATTTACAGACGAGTCCCCTCCGCCCCACAGTGGGGTCCGATTCAATTGACACGTCTCTGGTGGGAGGGGACACCAAAGAGACCCTACACCTCCCCATTGAGAGACCGAGAAAAGAAAACAGGTGTTTTAGAGAAAAGAGAGAAGGGGAGAGACGAGAGACGGATCTTTCTCCGGACCTTCCTCCCTGGGGGTGCTTCCCGTCGAACCAGTGTCTACGACCCTTCTGCTCTCAAACGATGGGGGGGGGTCGTGGGACACGGTGGGTCACCCCTGTAGCTCGACCCTGTCTCCGGTGCCCTGCGGGGCACACAAGTCCCACACTCCCCTGGGGTGCCCCATTGTTACCTGGGAGGTGTAGACGAAGGTAATGAGACAGGACCGCTGACTGTGTGTACGTCCCTCCGGAAAGAAAGTCCTTCCCTACCTTACATTGAGAGTCGTTTCCGCGAAGACCAGGACACTTCAAACGACAACTAGTTAAGGTAGGTGGTGGCGATGGTGGTGGTGGGCGGGGACGTCGACCAGGGTCGGACCGTGGGAGAGATTCCGGCCGGTTCCGGCCGTCCCGTCGCAGAGGTGGCCGAGGACCTCTAGTGTCGGGTCACATCGGCCGTCCGGCACACGACGGCGTCGGGGTGAGTGTGGGTCGGGGCACCGGATCTGTGACCCTCGTAACAACACGCGGGTACACCATGGATAAACTAGGTTTAAATACCGTGGTTAGATGAAATTTACTCAACGTTCTGCGTTTTACACAAATTTCGTAACGTTAGAACCGAGAGAAAGTTCTCCTAACTACTCATAACAGTCTGACACATACCTAGTGTTTTGGACCACTCTCGAATAGAGGTTCGTGCAGTCTTGACCGGGTAGGTAGAACCGTCATCCCCCCACGGAAACTGTGTACACCACCAGACCCACAATTCGGAACCCCAAACGTACTTCCTGGTCTCGACTGGTGTGTAACGGTAGGACGGTCGAGGTCCGACACGCAGAAGTCTGGTCACGTCCGTCCTACACTCTTGGAGCACAAATGAGTCGAACATTGACTCCAGTGTGGAGGACCTCCGACACCCCGAGGGGCCTTTCTCCCTGAGGGTCCCTTCCTCTAGGTTACCCGGGACACCAGTCGACCGATCCCATGACTCACTCCCACACTCCTCGTCTTCCCGTGGGTGGGCCGGACAGACGAGTGGGATGGAATCAAGAAGATGTTTTCCCGTCCTAGTAAGACTGGACGGTCAGTCTCGTTTCCTAGTGCACCCACCTGTGTGAAGACTTCTTACTATTGATCTTAATAATATAGATGGAAAGACCCGGAGAAACACGGTCCGACATATCCCCGTGAAACGAACGTAGTAGAGTAGTCTAGGAGATAGGGATCAAATGTCTACTCGTTTGGCTCCAAGTGTCTCCACTTAGGGGGATCCCGGTGTCGATGTTTCGTCACTTCGGTGCAGAAAGACCGGGGGTTCAGAACAAGACCTACTGAAATGATGGACCCAAAATACTCGGGTCCCCTGGGTATTAAAGGTCATAGGGTGGTGATGACGCATGAGGGTAGAGGAGGTGATTTTCCTTTCTTCCTCCCTCGACCGGACAAAAGGAAGAACACTCTTCCAACACCGACCTAAGTCCGGCAGGAGGTTCAGAGGGTCCGAGAGACACTTGTAGATTCCGTCTCTTGAACCCCCATGAACCACATAAAATAAGTTTCTTAGTTTCTTCCCCTCACGAAACGGGTGACCGTGACTAAGATGGACTTACGAAGGGGTCCCTCGACTGGACCAGGACGCTGGAGGTTATTTCGATCCTCTTCCGACAGACTCGACACGTGGGGTCGCCTCTCTGGAGGATTTTGAAGCGACGTAGGGGACTGAGGGTCTCCTGGACCCGTCGGGATCCGAGGTACGGTACGACTGCACGTCGTCTCGTACGGGACGTCTCCCTTCGACATCTCCGTCTCCCCCCTGTCGTGAACGAAAGTTTCGGTCCTTAAGGACCCCCCCGTAGGTCCGGTAAAGTTAATTTCGTCTAGTCCCTCGACTCTGTACCCGGGGTGTAGACTCCGGAGCACCCCCGACTGTCGGGAGGACGAGGCGGACGGACGTCGGGGGTCGGACACGAGAGACGGGGGACAAAGAGGACGTGAGGGTTCAGGGGTCTAATTAATCTCGACTGAAAAGAAAAACCTTGATTGATGTTTTAGTTGGCTAGAGTTTAGCTCTAATGTTGGGTCGGCGGGAAGGTTTCGGGACCGGAAGCTACCCCGCGGACTGGGGCCATTAAGGGACCTAGTGAAGGACGGCCGGGATTAATGGCCTGCTGGACCGCAAAGGCACCGGGGTCCCGAGAGGTCAGACCTCGACCGAGCCACTCCCACTCTTCTCCCTCGGCTCGACGGGAAGAGGACCTTCCCTCGGGACCCTTGAGAAGTCCCTTCTCTTCCTGTCATCGAGAGGAGTGGGTCGAAAAGGTCGGGTCCTTTCCCGGGACCAGGTCTTAATTCCGGACTCAGTGGACGACCGGAGGGGAGTCAGGAGGTGAGGGGTGTGAAGAGGGGACGTCTCTTGTTTCGTAGACACACCTCGACGAGACCGAGTCGTCGTGGGGGTGTTGGGTGTCGTCCTCGGAGTGCAATCCCTCCAGGCAACAGAGGGGGACGAAGAGACCGGACTGGAAACGAGCCGACCCCTTGACTGGACCTTCGGGAGGTGGAGAACGGAGGAAACGGTTCAGGGACGGGACAAACAAGTTGTTTGTCATTTAGTGGTTAATTCTCTCGTCTTGTGCTGACCAAACACGAGGTTCCTCGAACGAAGGTAGGGTAGTAGAGTCGTTTCCTACCAAGGAGGGTGGACCTTTGTCTTGGTCTTATGTCTTGGATAACTACGAACCGTCCGCGAGGTCCGTCCCCGTCGTCCTCAGTCACCGTAGGATTTTCACCACCGACCCTACCGGAAGTCCCAGTAAGTCCCGTCAGGGGACAGATGGGTGCACTTGAGTGGGTCGTGAAAGAATCGGGAGTTCTGGTCTTAGGTGGGGAACATCCGGTCGGTAGGTCGTAGGAACCAAGTCCCTTGGTTCCAATTTTCTCGGTCGGAAAACGTCCGGACCGAGGTGTCGTAGTCGGTGGTGGGTACGAGGCCCGTAGACCCCGTTCTGGGAGACATTACGAACCTCGTGGGTGAAGGTGTCGGGGGGTCCGAGGGACGAGCCTCCTGTTCTCCACGTCCTCTATTTAACCCCGGGAGCCCAAAACCGTTTGATACTCTCGAGAGAGGGGTTGATTCTACAAGCACTCAATCACCTAGATTTAAGTCGTGTTAAGGTTTCAATTTGGAAAATTGGTTTGTTTGTTTTATGAAAGTACATCCTTTTACCCTTACTTCCTCGGAGATTCACACGAGAATGTTTCTGTGTAGTGTTCCTTTTCGAGACACTTGTGTGCGCACAGTGACAGGAGGGAAATCGTTACCGGGGCCTTTGTGGGGGTTGAGGCGTCGGGGGTAGTGGGGACGTTTGCCTACGAGAACGAGTGTCGGTGGGACCTCAGGAACTATTACTGAGAGTCGGACGAGAGTGGTTAGAGTAGCAGGTCTTAGTCACAAAAGACCACGTTCGACTCAGGTCTGAGACCAAGTCTCCAGTCCGACCCGACTCTGGGGCCTCTGTTCGGGGCCTCTTCCTCTGACTACTCTGACCTTACTCGGGCGTCCCACCCCAGTCGGTCCCCGTGGGACCGAAGGACGGGTCGTCTCCCCACCCCCCACTCCCTCCGGGACTCTACCCCTAGTTCCCTCAGACCCAGTGAACGTCTTAATTCTCTGAACTGGGTCTCCCTCCCCTCCCCGTTTTCCAGTCGGTAGGATTGCTCCTCTGACGGAGGAGGTTCCCCGGGTCTAAAGGGACCTCTCACGCCAACATAGAAGTGTCTGTTTGGAAATCCCAGACTTCTGTTGGGACTAATGTAGTCTGTGGGAGTGAGGTCCAAAACTAGACGTGTCGCGCACGCCTCTGACCCCTGTCTTTGGGTCCCTACCTCGCACCCGTCTGGGGTCGGAGGAGGGGACTACTCCGTAGGGTCCGACAGGAAACCCCGTCCTCCTCTGGGTGACTCGGGGAACATCTTGGTGTCAAAACGGGTCTCGATTGTAGGGAAGGGGGTGTCTTGGAACAAGACCCCGACGGTTGTGTGGGTCTCAGTCGAGGAGCCGAACCAGGAGGGTCCTCGTCTTCACTCATCCTCCACAGATCAGGAGTGAAACGTCCTAGGACTTCGGTCTCTCTCTTTCATTCAATAGGCTCTAGTGTGTCTGTGGGTCGAGTCGAGACAATGACCTCCACCCTTTCCACTCCCGTCTACGTAACCTCCTTTCGACAGTCTTTCTACCCTTCTCTTCCTTGCCCCAAGTTTGCCCTCTAGAGACTCATCAGTCCCGACACGTTCGACTGGAGGGTGGACGTGGGTGGTGGTGGGGTCCCTTGAGACAGACCACAGGGAGACCCGACTCAGTTAGGTCAACTTAACAAACCTTACCTTTGACCCCTGAAGTCGAAGACGCGACACCGCTCAATGGTCTTAAGACTACTGCAGGACACCGCGGGAGACGACCGGTATCTCGTCTTGACACCAGTGTCCGGTCGGCCCGAGTCGGAGAGAGAGACCACGGTCTCCAACATTTCTGTCAGGACCCAACTCGTGACTGGGGAGTGAGGATACCCCGTGTCTGGACTCCTGGGAGGTCTTATATCCCGAAACGGGACGAAAACCGGACGTCTTCCCCAAATTACCTTCGTTGCCTACGAACCCTAACGGTTCGCTATCTTCGTAGACTACGCACCCCAACCGACTCTCTTTACCCATGGACCCGAAACCGTCTATTTTCTGGACACAAGTTTAGAGACGAGACGCACTGGAACTGATAGCATGGACCGGAAGATCTCGAGTGGACACCCTGTCTTTATTGTAGGCAAGGATGTGACTGACCTCCCCTACGGATCTCTAACTTCTCTCCTACCTACACTGCCGAAGTGAGTCACGGTCTGTGTTCGCGTTATTTACCGACTCGGAAAGAGCCGAGAAAGGGTGTTCTCCCTAAAAGGTCTTAAATCACGGACCCCGTGTTAGAAGAGACAACGGCAGCGAAGACTCAGGTCGAGGTAGTGGGGACGGACACCGAGTCCCCAGGACCACCCCAGCTCTACTCCCTCCCGAGGACGTAGCCTTCGATTTTAAAGACCCGGAAAACGTCTTAAAGCTCTGGACCGGGTTTCTCCTACCCCACTTCGGTAGGGACCGTCTGTACTAAACTTGCCAATAAGGTTCGAAGGCCTCGTTGGGGAGAGCGACTGTAGGAGCTTCCGGTACGAAGTCTCGACTCGGGAACCCGGGACTCAGACCAGGAGAAGAGTAACAAAGAGAACAGAGAAGGACGTCCCTCTTGCCCCGTACGGTCCCTACGGCCCGTTTGTGCCTCGTTTCCATACGTCGTGGGGGGGGGGTCGTCGAGGGGGTCGGCATCACGAGGGAAGACCGCGGAGGAGGAAGACGTAGGATAGGAGGGTATTTTTGTCTCTACCCCACGTGTAAAGAGGAGTAGGAGAGGGGAACGACGGACCGGATAACAAGTCCGTCCCCACAAGGAAAAGCCGGGTACTTGGTAGTGAGTGGTCGTCGGAGGATCGTACCGGTCCGGAGGAGGACCCCTAGTCACCCAGTATTTTTCTTGAAGAGTCCATGGGAGTCGAGACCGACGTCAGGACTCTGGGTACACCCTTAGTCCTAGGGGATTTTTACTGTAAGTGAACTTTAAATGATTCACGACACGAACCGTCGAATAAATGGAGTTTCAACCACCAGACCTCGACTATTCCTTCGCCCCAAGTGAGGGTCGACGAGGGATCAGGTGACCCTGAATCTTGATCTCCTGAGGGAATTCCTCTCGGGATGTCCGTCGGAGTCCCCGGTCGCTCGAATCATTTAAGTCGGTGGACGACAACAAGTGAAGGGACACCGAGAGGAAGGGGATGAAAGAGGAGGTAGAGGAGGAGAGCATAGGGGGGGTTGAGGTGGGTCCTCGCGGGGAGTAGATCGGGTCGGTCCCTGACGGACGGTACTACGGGAGACTCAGAGGGTCCTCCCAGATCTTCGGGTCCCTCGGACCGACTCGTGTCTCCCAGAAAGAGTCCGGTACTCGAGTCGTTGGGAGAGGGGACATATGGACTCGCCGTCGGGTTTCAGAGGTACAGAGTACAGAGAGGTTCTCCTCCGACCGGTGGAGAAGACACGTGGCGTGGGGAGAGGGTCCACTCTTTCAGGGGTACGGAAAGGAAGAGAGACGGTCCCCCGCGGACCTTGGTGACACCGGTCCTACTTCCAGTCACCTGGAACTTTGAGTTCTGGACTCCCCGTACTACCCTCCCCACCTCTCTCAACCCCAAAGTCCCCGAGTCACCCACCGGTGACCTGGTTCCGTCCTCGTCTGTCTTAAGTCTTGGTAACGGGAATTTCGTTATACATACGGTCTACGAGTCGAACTTGTTGTCTACAATTGATTCGGTGTGTTCGTTGACCGTTTCCAAATGGTCAGAGTCGACTTCCAGGGTGGTCGGACGGTTGCACTTTCCTCAGATCACGAGACGAAATGAGAGGTCTTAAGTCGGCCACCCGTCCTTGTGAGGGCTTCGTCTTTAATAGATACACCTAGAGGAGGTCCAGTAAATGTCCCTGTGTCGTAGGTTTCGTTTACGGGGAAGGAAGGAGAGGGAGGAGGACCCGGCGGACGGAGAGTGGACGGTGGCAGAGTAGAGCCCCTTCTTATGCCTTATCAGGTCCGCCCCGGGCTCAGACTCCGTCTCCTTTCGGGACGCGACTGGCCTGTGAAGACGGGGGTTTACGGAAGTGAAGAGACGAGGACCGGAGAGAGTAGACCGAGAGAGGGTAAGAAATGGTCTCAGAAGAAAGGAGGGTGTGTCCCACTTGGACCCTAGGGTCCTCGGTTCCATGACTATGTCTCCTTTACAAGGCCCGTCGGGCCTCGTAGTCCGCACCCCACCTCCACCCTACCCGACGACAACAAAACGAGGACCAGGGAACTCCGACTAGGTCTCGACCCCTGGACTGACTCGTCTCCTCTCGGGTGGGGCCTCCCCGAACGAACAGTTCTTACGCGACGTCTGCGGAGCGCAGGGGGAGGGACCTAGGACAGGGCCCGTTGACAGACCAAATGTAAGGGTGGTCGACGTCGCCCGCCACTGTACCAGGGGACGTGGGTGTCCCTAGACAGAGAGTAGGTCAGGTTATTCTCTATATTGTACTCTTTTCAAAGGTACCAGTTTCTGTAAACTCTTTATTACCTGGAACTTTGATAATGTGTCCGAAGAAAGGACGTCCGGAAGAGTCTTGGAAATGACACGATTTATATGTGACCCTTTGAGAAAACCCCCGGCGTCTCTTACTCTACCAATCTATTGTAGTGACTGAGTTACCTGTACTTAAACTCGTTTAAGACTCTCTATCACTTCCTCTCCCATTAGACCGTACGACGTCAGGTACTCCAGGGTTTCTCAGGCTGTGCTGACTCGTTGATTTCTTTTTGTTTCATTGAAGACGTCGTAAAAGTTTGAAAGACTACTCCTGTTAGAAAAAAATTCTCCACGGAGAATCCCCCGTCCATAAGACCTTTGTGAGCAGATACTAATGACGGGGAACATGGGGAGTGGTGAGGGTGGGGTAGGAGAATAGTCACTGAAAAAGAAGAATGGGGTTTCCCTCTGGGTCCTCGTTGTCCCTTCGGCCCCGGGGGTCCAAACGGCCCTTTCTCCCCCGTCTCCCATCCTATGACACAGAGACTCACACACGAGGGAAGTAGGGCCGGAGAGGACCAGGGGGGCGGCAAGGGTGGGGGGCGGGGGTACCAACAGTCCGACGAACGTCACACTCCTCCCACGTACACAGAGGTCCTTCTTCCCTCACGACCGGTCCTACCGGACGTTTAGAAGCCTTTAAGTGTGAGCTCCCGTGTCGGAAAGAGGGACTTTCGGTGACCTATGGGGTTTCCTTTCGGGTCGTCTTCCTTCCCTCCAGGAGGGACGGGGACGAGGGTAGGGGGTCCTGGAGTCGTCTCGTCGGGGTGTGGGAAGGGGAATCTGGTGGGGACGGAGTCTGTCCCCATACGGGGACGATTTCGGAGTCCGTGACGTCTCGCTCGACCCCGGAATCCTAAGTACAGGGAGAGTAGTGACCCCGAAGATGGACCGGGAGGAGCGGAGGGCGCACACACACGAATCATCGAGTCGGTACAGGTCGAGAAACGTTGGGGTACCTGACGTCGGGCGGTCCGAGGAGACAGGTACCCCTAAGAGGTCCGTTCTTGTGACCTCACCTAACGGTAAAGGAAGAGGTTACGTACTTTCACTTTTCACTTTAACTTCAGCAAGTCAGCACAGGTCGAGAAACGTTGGGGTACCTGACGTCGGGCGGTCCGAGGAGACAGGGACCCCTAAGAGGGCCGTTCTTGTGACCTCACCCCACGGTACGGGAGGAGGACAGTAAGTGAGAAAGACGGGGTCCCGTCCACCGTTCCCCTACTGACGATTTCTGGGCTACGCTGTGGCAAACACAACCGGCGACTTTTCAAGCAACTCGGTAGGCTCACTTAATACTCGCGTCCCGGGAGTCACATATAATAATGTATACTCTTGGTGGTTGTCCGATCTCGTTCACCTCGAAGAGTGCGACCGGACCTCCCCGTGAGAGCTCCCCGGGAGGACTATGTCCTACGACACTTAGGTTCACTTCAGACACTGTGTCTTCCTCGTAGTCCTCTCGACCCACGGAGTGACTCCCGCAGCAGGTGTCAGTGTCTCTGGGAAGGAGAGCCGTTACTCTCGCCCCGAGACCCTGTGTTCAGTACCCGTTCTTTTTCATAAGAAACTACCATCTTATCTCTTCCCATGAACAAATGACCCGAAGGGACCATCGAGTCGACCATTTCTTAGGCGGACGTTGTGTCCTCTGGGACCAAGCTAGGGACCCAGTCCTTCTAGGGGACCTCTTCCCTTGTCGATGGGTGAGGTCACAAGAACCCGAAGGGACCACCGAGTCGACCATTTCCTAGGTGTACGCCACACCCTCTGGACCCAAGCTAGGGACCCAACCCTTCTAGGGGGTCTCTTCCCTTGCCGATGGGTGAGGTTATAAAACCGGACCTCTTAAGGCACCTGACATATCAGGCACCCCAGTGTTTCTCAGTCTGTGTTGGCTCGCTGAAAACGAACAAACGATCCCGACGGGATTGTGCCCTGGTGACTGACCCACCGAAGCCGTCGTCTGTAACTGACCGGGCGTCACGACTCCGGCCTTCAGGCTCTAGTCCACAGTCGTCCCAACCTGTGGGAAGACGCCCCACAGGGCACGGAGAGAGGACCAAGGACCCTCGAACGACCGCAAGGACCAGAAGGAGCCGAACAACTTCGTAGTGGGGTCAGAGACGGAAGCAGAAGTGCACCACAAGAGGGGTATACGTACAGACACAGGTTTCAAGGGAAAAGAAATATTCCTGTGGACAGAATGACCTAATCCCCGGGTGGACTGAGGTCCCACTGGAGTATTAAATCGATTAATGTAGAGATTACCAGGTTAACGGTTCATTCCAGTGGAAGACTTTATGGACCTCAATCCTGAGGTCGTATACTTAAAGTATCCTGTGTTAAGTTGGACTCCGTGTGAAGAGTTTTATAAGGAGGTTTCCTCTTCACGGCCATATTACCCAAATCAGGAGGGATCTCCGTCCCCCCTCCACACGTCTTTCGAGAGGGATCTCTGGTCCTCGTAGATTAACGATCTACAATGTTTGTATTTTTTGTCGTTTCGTCAAAAATTTTTCATTGCGGTTTATAAACGTAAGACTTACCGAGTGCAGAGGGATCCTCTGGGGGGTTTCCTTGAGTTACGACAACCAAGGAGAGGGAGGTATTTACGGTTCCCGGGACGGGTGTGTCCTGACCCTCCTGTTACTATGGTTACCCTTCACAGGGTTCCTTCCTCAGTCCAGGGACTATCCCAGGTCGTCCTTCACTCAGGAAGTCTCTTGTCGGGTCCATTCCCGTCCCTCCGTCCTCTTTTCTTTCAATTCTGGGATGCAACCTCCCGACCAGGGAAGCGGTTGTCTGATCTCTTTATCAAGGATTGGGTTTGACAGACGTAAAGGAGGTGTCCCACTTTTCCCCCGACACCCCAGGGGTCCCGGTGAGCCGGAGAACCCCGTCTTCCACCCATCGTTGGTCGAGACTTACCACCCAAGACACATCTCCAGGTCGTAGGTAGGGGTGGGTGTAAAGGGTGGGACGTGTAAGTGTGCCCGGGGTCGTAATGTCCCCAGGGAGGGTCTAACCCCTTTTCGTCCACCTTGTGTCGGTCTAAGACAAAACCCCCTGTCTTCGTACCCTATGGTGTACCCTCCAGGACTGACAGGGGTTTTTCGGGGTTTAAGTTTCCTAAATGATCGATACTGAACCAGACTAAAGAGAGGTGGTCCAGACTTTCACATCACATGTCATACGTTCCAGGTGTCTGTAAGGTAATTTTTTTTTTTTTCTTCAGTTTATTCAAACCGAGATATGTTATCATGGGAGTCTTAAGATGAGTCATGAGACATTACCCGATATACCCTTTTCTTAGACTTTTTCTCACCTATATACATGTATACATACATACATATTGACTAAGAGAAATGACATGTGGACTGTGGTTGGGTTCAGTTGGTATACGGTTATTTTTTAAAAAATTATTTATTTCGTCCGAGGAGTCTCTCAGTACTCGTGGAACCGGACAGGTTCTCCGAGGACCGTGGGGCACCACTTCCTCGGACCTTTCGAAGTAAAGTAAAACGGAAAGGCTGTAACAAACCGGTGGTCTGGGGAGAAACAGTGTCAGACTTATAAGGGTTGGACGACTCCCTCACAAGGGACTTTGTGTGAAACTCTTTGGAGCTAAGACCAGGACGCCCCTAGAACAAGACCGAACGTGGACAAGGCGAACTCAGTGGTCGAGGTAAGAGAGGAGTGTAGGGTATCGGTCCGAAGAGTTTCGGAGACCAGGGGTCGGTACGACCTCGGGTGCCAAGGGGTTGTAAGTCGTGTCTGACTCCCCGTCCGACGACAGAAGTCAGGAAACTCGATACTCCCCTCTTTTCTGTCCCTGGTTGGTGGAGGGCGTTTCAATCACTACCTTTGAGATGGAAGGTGGGGGTCCCCCTTTTTCCGCTACGACCTTTGAGGTAACCTCCTCCGGCTCCCCTTGGGCCAGGGGGTCCCGAAGGACCTGGGGGTCCCGGTTTCCACTCAGAAAGGGACCCTAGTCACGAGTTCAGTCCACAACCGGACACCAGGAATGGGGATCAGGTAGACCCCCTGAGACATAGGACCCGTGGAACGGAAGAGAGGAGGAGACACACCAACAAGGTCACCTAAGATTTTTCCAGACTCGAGGACCCTGGCTCGAGGATAAAGGTTCGACACTGGAACTGGGAGGTTTTCTGTACGGGATAGACCCCGTCAACCTTCATCCTCGGTAACTGAGTTTACCGAGACTACATCGACTCAGTTCCTGGTCACCGACGGTCCAGAAACCTATTAGTCTTTCCGGGTATCGGACCCGAGACTTAGCCGGTGACTCTGAGGACAGAGAGGGACGAGGAGGCCAGGATCCGGAGGACCCCGGGGGAGGGGTGTACGAATCCGGGAAGAGTGAGTGGAGACGGAGGGTCCGTCCTGGACCACTCCACTCGTTCACAAGGTCCGAGGTTTTACTGGACGGAGGATGTCGGCCTTCAACTACTCCCAGGTATCAATCCCCGGAGTTGTTCGACCTGTGCACACAATTGATTCTTGACTCCTCCCGGACCGTCGTGTCTTGAGTCTCCCTCTTTCCTTATCTAGTCCTCCCGACGAACCTCCTTCACCCGGACCCGTCCCGGGTTCCCACCCCTTCACTCTGTCCACCTTAGCCCCCTCAATCCTCTATTGGTCCGTTTCTCTATCTCGGGTCTCTGTGAACGATGTTGTACTTGTCGGTCTGGCAGAGAACGGGGGACGCACAGGAGTAGGGTAGAGAGAGGACAACGGGTCCCCCTTCGACCTCGTCTACCGGTCCGTCCGGGGGGTCCTGCCGTTCCTCTGTTCCATGTCTCCCGGGGCTAGTTTCTCGACGTCCTACTCCCAGTCGAACCCTCGAGTCTCCCTCTCTCAGAGCCGGCAGGGACGGTGGTCCGGGGGTCCGTGTCCCGACTGTCGGCACTGAGGACGGACGGTAGAGAACACCAGTGGAACCCGAAACCCCTTCGGAGACTCTACCACCGGTCCGTGTCCGTCCGGGCCCCTACTTTGCGACCCGGACCCCTTACGTCACTGGGTCTCGGGGACGTAGATGATAAAAGATTGGCGACCATTTCCGTCCGAGGTAAGAGAGGTCGAGGAGGACACCTGTCCAGTCGTACCACAACGACACCCGTGAGATTCTGACACCCACGCCCCTCCACGGCCGACGATAAACCTCCACTGCGAGGGACTCGACTGGTTGACTCCCCAGTCGTCTTCAACTCAATATAATTTCCCAAACAAAAGGGAAATAAAAATGAAAGACAGAAGTAAAAATTTCGACACAAGTGTAAAAGGGTCTAGTTCATACCTTGACACGAAACGAAAAGTGTTAAATATGGTGGAAAGTAAATAAAGGGTGCCAAGACAGGACAAAGGTTGTTCATGTATAGGAGGGGGTGGGTTGGACGAGGTCCTCCGTCCCATAAAGATTAGGGAGTGGGACCGGGGGGCGCAAAGGAGGGTGTCAAACCCAGAAGGTGGTCGTCTGTCCTTGGCGGCCCCGAGAGGTGACGCTAACCGCTGGTGGGTCCGTTAACCGTTTTTCAAAGACTTGGGAACGAGGAACTCGTCCTACCCTTGTCTCCCCGTCTCCCAGACCAGAGACGAGGGTTCCTCCACCGACTGAATCCCCTGATTTCTCTCCACGGGTCTGTTTGTTCCTATCTTAGTGGTTGTCGATTGTGTCCTGTCTTTATTCTGGAAGGTCACACACTTCGACCTCCCTCGAGTCTCCCTCTCTCCGTACGCCCGACCACCTCCGCGAAGGGTTCCCCACCTGGGACGTGCTGGACCTCGGGACGTGGGAGGACCGGACCCGACTCGACTCGGAGGGCCGTGGAGGTCCCTGGGTTGTGTCTGGTAGACCCCTGTAGTCCAAGAGACATCGGTGAAATACGGGTAAAGTGAAGTTAAAACAGGACGTTGTCCCCCTCGGACCTCGTCGACCTCTTGTCCCTGGATGACCGGGGTTCCATGCACGTAGAGAGTAGGTCTCTTAGTCCCGTCGGGTCGGGTCGAGGGACCCCGGTACCACACTTCACCGAGTAGACCCCGAGAGGCCCTTCTCGTCAGACCGGCCGACCCAACAGACCGATCCTACAGACTGTGACGTCGGTGTCAGTCTAAGTCGCAGGGGGTCCAGACAGATCAGATCCCAAGAGGTGACCAAGACCTAAGGGTCTCGTAGGAGACTCGTACAGACCTCGGGGCCCTCGGTGGCGGTCGCCGAGACCTAGGTGGACACGTCGGTCGTAGTCGAGGCTAGGGGAAACCGTCCTTGTCCTCCACGGACAGGACTCCAGGGGTGACCGGGTCTGGGACCCATGTCCACAGTAAACAGAGGATCCCGAGGTTCCCGCTTTGACCCTTTCCTCTCTACCACCTGATGTTGCCGTTGTAGTTGCTCCGAGAGGTCCACTCGCCCCGGTGGGTCTCTACCTCTAGACCCCAAGGAGCACCCGGAACCCCGACCCGGGGTCCCGACGACCCTCTAGACTCGGAGATTGGGAGGTTCCGGACCGGTGATCCGTCTCGAAGGTTCCTTCTCGGCATTCACCTCGTAGGACCGTGGACACCCCACGACCGGGTGAACACCAAGACCCTGAGGGTAAAGAGACCGTGTGTTTGAGGGGGAAGTGAACCGCCGTGAACAGAAGGACACTGGGTAGATGGAAACACAGGCACATTATCAGGTCCAAGTATGCCGAGGGAGGAAATTTTCACCCCAAGAACCCTGAAGGGACCACTAGGTCACGAACTCTGAGGTACGAAGATGACGTCCCTCGGACCCAAATTAGGAACCAACCCCTTGATTCTAGGGAGTACGGTATTTTTAAAAAAACATTTTTTCACCCCACATCACTGTAAACCCCGACCAACTAGACCCAACACCCTTCCGACAGGGCACACGGTCTCCTACAAGTCGTCGTAAGACCCAGAGATGGGTGATCTAAGGTTATCTACCGTGGATACAGTAACGGAGGGTCGACATTTTTTGTTTCATACAGAGACGTGTGACGGCTTACAGTGGTCCCCCTGTTTTAGTGGGGTCTGACTCTTGGTGAGGAAATTTCCTTAGGAACATGGATACACTTAGGTAAAAGTTCCACATGTCTAAAAAAATTTACGGTTGTTAACACGGAGATTAAATAAAGGTTCATCGAGGCACAAAACAAGATGACACAAATTTCCCTCCATGTAGTCTCGGAATTTAGACCCAGAATCTTCTTCCCCCTTCTACTTCCCTCCCAGGGCCAGTCACTAATCTTCCTTCTGTGCGAAGAAAGAAGGGAGAGACCATTTCCCTGTCAAACGTCAAGGGAAATTCCGAACAGACTCAGACAACATCTGTCGTAAACCACGAGCACCCCACAAGAGACAAGTCACTAATGCTGGGAGACCCTCTCCACTCCCACCTCATTCAGACTCTCTGTGTCTTAGGGGCTCTCCCAGATGGAGACACCACGAGGAAGTTCCCCGGGTCGCGGGTGTGAAGTCCTGACAAAACTCCCTGGAAGGTCCACCGAGAACTAAACGAGTTGACTAGTACACTACAACTAAAAATCCTCTAGGCCTGTGACCGGAACTACCACTCAGGAGTAGGGAACTAAGGGGGGTCCACGACCCGACTCCCGACCCTCACCCGTTGGACTTTCGGTTCGGACCTCCAGAGGGGAGGTCTTCTAATCCCATCTGGGACGACACGACTCCGTCCCTGACCGGACTCGGACTCGTCCTAGTATCGACAGTAGATCTCACCGAAAAGTGGTCGAGTCGTCCCACGAGAACAGTTTCCTATTTACGACCAAGAGAGACGTCGCCGTAGCTTTTTCATCACCACACCTCCTTCTATAAAGGTACAAAGAGGAAAATGGGTTGGAAAGTGATTATTTCATATTAGGATTCTTTAGTCATCGTCAGGAGGTGGAAAAGATTTTTAGTTGAAGTAATAAACGTAGACCTTTTGGCCACATAAGATTCGGACCTAGGACGGACCCACGGGTGGTCACTATCCGGGAGTCACTTATAGACGTCAATTTTGCTAGTGGTGGACGAAATTGAAGGTTCAGTCTACTTTCTCCTCTCTAGTTCTTCAAGAGTTTGATGAGTATAAAATACAGTAAGTTATAAAAAATCACCGGTATACGGTCTCTTGTGTGAATCTCTACTATGTTTAGGTCTTAATTCGTGACCAGTATACTACGGAGTTTGGGTCTCTAACCATAATTGGTTTACCAAGATCTTAGTCACTCGAAGTAAACCTTTGTAATTTTATATAATAAACTTTATCGATAAACTTTGTTTTGAAAGTACCTTTTTAAAAAATTAAAAATTTTAGTTGGAACTTAATTGACATGTATGTTATTTTACATGGGTGAAATCCACATCTTAAACAACTCAAAACTGTTTACATATATCGGAACATAGGTGGTGGAGTCAGTGAGGTCTTTTAAGGAAGTACTCCGAGTTTTGAGTTAGGGTGTGAATGGGGTGACTACACGAAAGACAGTGGTGTGGAATCTAGACAGAAGTCAAGACCTCAAAGAATACTTACCTCAGTCAGTCATACAGTCGGAGGCGTAGGTCGAAGAAAGCGAGACGCAGTGCACAGTCTCAAAGAAAAGACCGTACCGGACCCGGCACGAACCAAGAAAAAGTGACGACATATCATAAGGTCTGTGAGTGGACGACTACCTGTAAACCTAACAACGGGTTAGTGACAGTCCCTTCCAGTCTAAACAGAAGATCCTTGGGTCCCTAAGGGGTCCCACATCTCCTTTCCCCTCCTTCTCCGACTATCCACACCGACATCCTAGGGGTGGGGACAGAAATCGGATTTGTGTGAGTCTCGAATTGACGGAATGTGAGACCCTAGAGGAACAATAAAAGAAACGTTTTTTTTTTTTGTCACAAGGTTGACGACTACTTTACAAACCTTTATTAGTCGGAGGTGTATGTGGAGGGACCTCTGTCCGGTAGGGAGGGGTCAACATTTCAAGAGGGTGCTCAGAGAGAAAGGAAAGGATCCCCGGGGGACCAGAAGGACCCGTCTAGCCGGGTGGGCCTCGAGGTCCCTAGGGTCCGCTCTTCCATTGTGACAGAACTGGTCCGTCTACGTCTGGGACGTCTTCGGGGTGTACGCAGAGACTCGTGCCCTGGGGGCCGACGGGGTAGACACAGAAAGAGTACAAGGGTCCCGGTGGTGGGGTGAGGTCGGACATTAAGAGGGGTTCGAGGTTCCGCGGCGGACGGGAGGTAGGGAGGGTGTGGGAGTTGAGACGGCAAGAGGGGAGTGGCAGACAGAGTCCGAGGACATTAAGTGTCCGGGGAGACAATACCACTCCGGACCCAGATCTGTTCGAGCGTGGGATCGACCTGGGTGTCGTCCCTGGGTCGGGCGGTAGTGTCGTGCATCGTGAACTCGGGGAGGGGTCAGAGTGCGGAGGGAGGTAAGGACGAAGGAAAACAGGAGACGGGAGTAGGGACGCCCAAAAGAGTCTTTCGGTTCGAGTAAACAGGAAGACGGGAGATGAGTACTCCGGAAGACGGGACTTCAGGGAAGAACAGAGGACATGGTAAGTTTCAGGAATATAAAGTTAGGGTGGAGCTTCCGACGGTGGAGGAGGGGCTTCGGAATGGACTAGACGGTCCTCCTTAAGTGGCGAGAAGGGAGAGTCGAACGAAACCATCATATCGACCAATAAACGACACGACACGAATCAGTGAGTCAGCACAGACTGAGACGCGCTGGGGTCCCTGACATCGGGCGGTCCGAGGAGACAGGTACCCCTGAGAGGTCCGTTCTTAGGACCTCACCCAACGGTACGGGAAGAGGTCCGCTAGAAGGGTTGGGTCCCTAACTTGGGTCCAGAGGGTGTATCGTCCGCCTAAGAAATGGTAGACTCGGCACCCCCTTCGGGTTCTTATGACCTCACCCATCTGACAGGAAGAGGTCCCCTAGAACCGAGAAGGGATGGGTCCTCAGTTTGGCCCTAGGTGACAAGTAATTGGTGTCCGGAACCCGAGTGTTGAGACGTGACCCCAGGAGTGGACATTTTGTCAGTCACTTTCCCGTATGGAAGGTGCACTCACGACTCCTGTGGACTGGGTCGTTCACGATACATTTATTCTCAATGACAAGAGGAGACCAGGCTCTCACTGGAACCCAACAAGACCGACGTCCCCCTCTAACCTGACGGTCCGGGAGGGCCTGAACTACCCCTTTTCCATTCCTGTACGGGTCTGTTTGGAGATTTCTAACAGAAACGGGACCACCACTCCCACGTCTTCCGAGACCTTCCTCGGACCCACGTGTGGAACACCCCTTACCTCCTCTCCCCTCCCCCCTGGGTGGACGTCTTCGGGGGACTAGGGGTGACGACCGGGGTCCTCCTCGGTCCGTCTGGGTGTGACCCTACCCGGTCCCGACCACCGGTTCCGGGGAGTCTAAGTGTGTCCGTCGACGTGTCTGAGAGACGGACCAGGTTATTTCGTGGTTTTTCGGTTCAGGAAACCCCGGGGGTGTGGGGTAAGAAAGTACAAGAAGGGGAGCTAGGAGGTACTCACATAGATTTATGTACAACAACTAGAAAAGAGCTCCCTGGAGCTCCGTTTGGTCCTCTACACCCGGGAGGACCAGGGGTTCCGGGGGGTCCTTTCGGACCCGGACGTCCTTACTTCCCTCTTCTGCCGGAGGGCCCCTCGGGTCCTCTCTTCCCCCTCTCTCCCCTCTGCCCCGTTGGTCCTGGTGGCCACTCGCGGTCCCGGGCGGATCGTACTATGTCGACACACGACACGGGCCACGTCGACCTTTGGTCCCAGCCCTCGGCCCCTGTCCCCGAACGGACGAAAGCGGAGGTCGGAATGAAATACTTTCGATCAAAGGACGGAGTTCTCTGGACTCAGGACGAGACAGTCGAGGGTAAGCGTCGTTTCAGTGACTCGGACCGTCTCGGAGACAACGGAGTAGACATTTTACCCCTATTATGGTAGGGACCTATGGAGTGACCCCACAACCCTTCTATTCCAACACCCACATTTTGACAGAGAACCCTATCGTATGTCTTCGGGATCTGGGTCCTCTCCATGTTTGTTCCCTGGAACGGGTCCGGTCGATCCAAACTGGATCCTTGCAAGAAACCCGGAGTGCCGAAGGTAGACTCTTTATCTGCCGTGGGATCTGTAGACGAAAACCCTCTTCCCCCAGGGTGCATGTCCGGCGTCGAACAGGCATCTGGAGTCACACTACCGGATCGGGAACTAATTGTCTCTAGAAACAGTTAGGCATCCCAGATCTGCCGGGTTGACCCCTCTTTCCTCTTGGTCCACTGGTTCCCTCTCGGCCTCGTTGACCTGAAGGACCGGGTTAGCCCGAGGGTCCTAAATATCATTCCGCTCCCCTGACTCGTAGTGCCAACGGTCGTCTGGAGACGACTGCTCCCGTTCGTTCAGCCCACGGGACTGACGCCAGTGGACGGATCGTCCACGGACCACACTACTCCGACGTGGCTGGAGTAGACGGTAGGGTCGGACCCCTGCCCTCCCAGGAGACTTACTCGTCGACGAGGGACTCCCCGTCTACCCACAGTTGTCCCCAAGGTCGAGGGAGACGAGTGTTGTACTACCGGAGGGAGAGGTCCCCGGTTGTCTCACGTTTCAACGGTCTTGGAACTTGCACCTCCTTAAGAGAGGAATCTTCATCTTTCTTGGAGTCTCCAGTTGGTCAGGGTGGAGACTGGGTCACGTCCCCGGGAGTCTCCGGTGACTGACGGGTGAGTCGACCCTGTCCGTCCGTCGACCACCGAAGGACTGTATAGGGGAGGTTTGACCTCCCTCACGAGGGATACACCACACTCCCAGGGGGTAGTTGTGTGACACCCGGACCGAGACGAAGACCTCGGCATAAACGAAAGCCATCGACGTATCGTCCGGTGGTGTTTAAGTCACCGAATTTTGTCATGTGCACAATGCCGTCACAGGGACCCAGCCCTCAGGTCCGTGCCCCGGAGGCGGGTCGCGAAGAGCTCCGACGTCAGTCCAACGGTAGTCGACGTAAGGGCAAATCGCGACCCCAGGAGACGACTCGAGTGACGGCGACCGTATTGAGTCAGGAAAGATATCATCCTGACTCAGGGAGTCGAGGATGTCCAGTGGATACCAAGGGCTGGTGTGTCGGAAAGAGTATCATCCGTCTCGTGTAATGTCATCGGACGAAGAAGTTCCGGTTCCGGTCGTCCTCACAGAGTCACGTGCGTTCGTTCTGTCTCCCCACACACATACACACACACTCTCTCTGTATGAACATTGTGTCAGAATTGGATAGTCAACACATTGTAGACATATTAAACATGGATTCGAATATTGTATTAGTGTTCTCTCTGTCTGGTAGTGGAAACGGTGTCCGACATAAGACAACCAATCTCTGTTCAGGGTCCAGATACGATCCCAGAGATGGGATATCCTAGGTACGTCTTATAGTCGGAGAGGAGGGTACGCGACAATTATCTTGGAGTCTAAGTCCTTCGGTCACTAGTGTCCGAGGGACAGGGCCAGAAGTAGGAGTCCGGTCAATGGGGGGTATCGAAGGGTCCGCTAGGAACGTCTGTGGATCTGTGTCGGATCAGGATCAGGAACAGACCAAACAGTGTCTAAACTCCCACTGATAGGGCCTGAGGGGCCTCACGACCGTAGGTACGGCACAACAAAAGACAGGTGTCCCTCTCTTTCCTCTTGGTCCCCTCTTCCCACTGGGTCCTTACCTCCATCCAACACGGACGAGACGCCGAACACAGTGCCCCTGACACTGTCCCTGGAGTAGCACGGTGTCGGAGGTCACCCGTGTCGTAACGGCACGAGATCTTACTTTGAGTGTTGGCGGACCGTCTCCTTCTCCCGTCCTTTGGTCTAAAGGACTCGCAAAGTCCTAGCAACACTTCAAGCGAGGTGACTAGTCCAGGGAGTCGCCGTAAGTGTACCGCGGACGGTGTGAGGCAAGGGTCGCGATCTCGGACCTCTGTCCTCTATTCGTCTGGCGGGGACGCGTCGTTCGTCAGAGGTGGACACCCGTGATCTTGCCGTCGTCGAGCCCCTCCGCCCACTCGTGGGGTCGCCTACCCAGAAACCCCGTCGCAGACATCCTCAAACGGGTCTTCGAAGTCTCCATCCCAAAGGTCCCTCTCTGTCATAAGCATACTCTTCACACCACCACTTCCCCTTTCCTCTCTTGACACCTCACTCTTCATCAGTCCAACCTTCGGTGGAAGAGTATTCTGTCCTCCCCTAGCCCGAGTTCCTCTCTCGGTCCTTTCGTTCTCTTTAGTTCCTACGCACTCCCTCTCCGATAAACAACCCTCTCGGACGTGGTGGGGTTGTGGTGACGTCTCTCTCTGGGGGTTTGGAAGAGTCAGGGGTCTCTTCAGAGGAGTCAGTGGGAAGTTACAGTGGTTCGGGGCAGTCGTAAATCATTGGGTCTGAACTAATATCTTGTGCACACAATAAATAAACCTATCGGAGGATTCCTTTACGAGACTTTAAGTCCTTTGTGTATTATACGTTTTTACAAGGAAGGTCTACATAAATTTCATGTTTAACCTTTGTCGGACGTAAAGATTGTTCCTCCTTTACTAATTTATTGAATGGTGTTGTTATGATTACCATTATTATCAGGGGTACAACCTCTCAAAAAGAATACGGTTCGGGACGAGGTTCGAGACTGATCATCCTTTAGTAAAAATAAGGTAAGTCACTTTCTCGACTTATATATATATATATATATAATAGTAGTATTCATATCTATGTGTAAGTTTATGTAAAATACATAGTTTTCTCACATCTTTTTTTATTTCGTTTTATAATCGTAATGAGTCTCTATAAATACGTAAAAGAAAGAAAGTTAAGAGAAGAAGTTAATTAAATAAAAAATTGACTTTCTATTAACGAAATGTCTTAAAACAACAAATGACAGTTTGGAGTTGTACTTAGTCGGTATCCATATGTAAGAGAAATTAAATGATACAATTACTTAAACATAAGGAAATTTTTACAATTGTAAAATTTACTAGTGTATTATTTTAACTGAAAGTCCAGATACTTAAAATTATATACGTACTAAACACATTTGAGATGAGGGTAGTCCTATATACTAAATGAACAAATATGATTCTTTTTTTTTTCATCATTTGTAAAAAAAATTCTTCCATCTCAAACGTTTCTAACGTAAGGGATGTTCCACTGATATCATAGCACTTCGATTTTTGAGGTGTACCGGTCCCCTGTTGTCCTCAAGGGACAGACGGTTCAAGTCCCCGAAGGAAACACCAGTGGACCGTCTCCCAGGGGTACGACCGGTGTGAGGTCCCCTAAGACAGGGACCTTTCCACTCCATAGGTTCCTCTCAGGTCTTCGACTTCACCCCCCTGGGTGAGTCTTTTCCCGTCCGTCCAGAGGAGGGTCTGGCACCTGCTACCTACAGGTAGAAGTGGTCTCTGTCTTAGACGGGCAGTGTCGTAGGAGGAGACTCTCCTTCTGGAGGGTCCCAAGGAAGTAGAAGTGAGAGGTCAGGTTTAGAGAAGATGAAATTGGATGGAAGTTTCCTTTATCTCTGGGTATAAGGGGGAGGACAGACAATGGTTGGACCCCTCGAACTCCTTATATGAACTCTTCGTAGAGTCAGAGGAAGGTAAGGTCTATTGGTTAGAGACAAAGAAATTCGATTTCCAGAGTTTGAGTTTACGGTCGGTCCTGGTTCGTACTTTGTTTACTGACGTTTTCCAGACCCAAGTTTTGTTATCTCTCCCTGGAGGGACCACCACGTCACCGATTCTGAGACGTGAACGTCACACCCCCGTGTCCCCATGAGGGATCAGTCCCTCTGGGGCGTACGACGTATCATGTCGGTTTTTTTTTCGAAATCGTTTTTCGTTATTCCTCACCACTCCTGATCCCATTTGGCTTCCTGACTTCGGGGTGGGTCACCCCTTTCGAGAGGAACTCGAAGTCCATTAACAACGGTCCGTTCTTGTTCTTGTCCAAGTTGTCATGCACTTGGTACTTGAAGGTCTACAAGTTCGACCAAAATCTCCTTGGTCTCTAGTTTAACGGTTGTAGACGATCTAATAACTTTTTCGTTCTTTCAAGGTCTTTTTGTAGATAAAGACGAAATAACTGATACGGTTTCGGAAACTGACGCACCTAGTGGTGTTTGATACCTTTTAAGAAGTTCTCTACCCTTATGGTCTGGTGGATTGGACGGAGAACTCTTTAGACATACGTCCCGTCCTTCGTTGTCAATCTGTACTTTGTTGTCTGACTAAGGTTTATTCCTTTTTTCATGCAGTTCCGACATACTACAGTGGGACGAATAAATTGAATATACGTCTCATGTAGTACTCTTTGCGACCCGACCTCCTCCGTGTTCGACCTTAGTTCCAACGACCCTTTTTATAGTTATTGGAGTCTATACGTCTACTGTGATGGGAATACCGTCTTTCGCTTCTTGATTTCTCGGAGAACTACTTTCACTTTCTCCTCTCACTTTTTCAACCGAATTTCGAGTTGTAAGTCTTTTGATTCTAGTACCGTAGACCAGGGTAGTGAAGTACTGTCTATCTACCCCTTTGTCACTTTTGTCATCGACCGAAATAAAACCCCCCGAGGTTTTAGTGACGTCCACCACTGACGTCGGTATTTTAATTTTCTACGAATGAAGAGCCTTCTTTTCAATACTGGTTGGATCGTATAATTTTTCGTCTCTGTAATGAAACTTTTTCCGGGCAGATCAGTTCCGAAACCAAAAGGTCACCAGTACATACCTACACTCTCAACCTGATATTTCTTTCGACTCGTGGCTTCTTAACTACGAAAACGTGACACCACAACCTCTTCTGAGAACTCTCAGGGAACCTGACGTTCCTCTAGGTTGGTCGGTTAGGATTACCTCTAGTCGGGACTTATAAGTAACCTTCCCGTCTACGATTTCGACTTTGAGGTTATGAACCCGGTGGACTACACTTCTTGACTGAGTAACCTTTTTTGGGACTACGACCCTTTCTAACTTTCGCCCTCCTCTTCCCCTACCGTCTCCTACTCTACCGACCTACCGTAGTGACTGAGTTACCTGTCCTCAAACTCATTTGAAGCCCTCAACCACTACCTGTCCCTCCGGACCACACGACGTCAGGTACCCCATCGTTTCTTAACCTGTACTGACTCACTGACTTGATTTGACTTGACTTCTTGTTCTCGGACCCCGACGGTCTAAAAGGCCAAAAAGTTTTTGCAGATCTTCTTATCTGTAAAACTCCGCAATCCCAAAAAAGGTTGTAACACATCCCTTTACTCAAATCCTCAAAGACCGGACAAGATTCGGAAGCAAACCCTCCGGCACACGACCATCAAGACAGAAGGGGGAATGCTGAGGTCGGCCTGGGGTCTGATACCGTTTCCGTCCCGGTGACTCTTATATTGCCCCACTCGATTAGTAAAGGGAAACCGAAGGTCCAAGGACCCGGTGGTCCCGGTCTCCCCGGAGGACCTGGAGGCCATTCAAATCTCCCGAAAAGACACAAAATCAGGTGACACTGATCCGGATTACAGGGGAGAGGTACCGTCAGTGACCCGAATCGGAGTCGGAATCCAGTCGATAGTAGATAAAGGTGTCTCCCTAAAAGTGTAGGTGCACGGGGGAGGTACGAGGAGAAGGGAGGGTGGAATTTGTCCGTAGTAGAGACACTGTAGTTCCTCGGACTCGTAACGGACCAAAGGACCTTTCTCGACTGCCCGAACTGTCGGGGCTCCAGACCAGTGCCCCAGACCAGGAAGGAGCGTTTTCAGTCTCAGTGAGGCAAGGAAACGATAGTCTGAAGACAAGAAGAGGAAGATAAGACTGATTGGTCGGTCGTCCTAATTTTATCTTTCACTGGGTAAATTTTGCCTGAGGTGATCCAACCGGGAAAGTATCAATGTCTACTGTTCCGTGGAAATTTCCCTGGGGAGACGTAATATGGATCTCCTAGGGATTGGAGGGGGACCTAGTTATCTACGACCAGGGACGGAGACACCCCAAGTGTCAGGGGTACTCCTACCCAGTGGGGTAACGGTGACCATGTTCATCATCGTCATCGTTATTACCGTCAGTGGTTGTAAATAAATTTGAATGCTACACGGACTATAATACGATTCGTGAAACATGTATAGTCAAATAAAGTGAAAACGACCTAAGGGAGACTTAGAAGGAAAGTACTGTGACTCATAAGAGAGTACTCAGTCGACACCCCCGGTGTCTCGCTAAGAGTCAATCATGACCGCCCCCTTCGGACCGAGTCCGGAGTGAGGTCTTTCGGGGTCGTCTGGGGAAAATCGTAAAGGAAGATAGAGGGGCTCCACCCCTAGGGTCCGGTCCGAGATATGGGATTCAGGAACGGGAAGACGTCAGGTCGAACACCTGTTACTCTAACTGAATTGGTCTTTACGTCAAGACTCCACGGAACAAAACTAAGGTTTACGTCCCCGAGGTTCCGCAAGGGCCTGGTTTCCATTCTACTCCAGTGCACCGTCCACGACCCGTTCCCCCACCTCCTTCCTCGGGACAGCCACTTCTGTCCCTTCGCTCTTTCACGAAGTCTCCGTCTGGTCGACTGGGGAAGGGATCTGCCTGAATACACTGTGAAGTCGGTCACCCCATCTTAATCCTGTCTTATTTCAGGACGCCAGGGTAATTGTAGGTAGTGACTACGACCTGTCCGAAACCTAAATCTTAAAAGGGTAGGCAGTTAACTGGGATGTCTCACTGTCCAATCTAAGAATCGTTTACTACTCTAGGAAAAAGGTACATTGGATGGGGTCTGGGAAGTGAGTGGGACTTCATATCCACCCTCTGTCTCCCACCGTCTCGTATCCTGGGGAAGGACCTTGGTTCGGGTGACCTGAGACCGGACCCTAAGAGGGTTGCGGGAGGGGGGTGTAGAGTTTACCTATGTTCTCCGACGTTCGACGACCGTTACCCCTTCGGACACAGAGGACGTGACTGTAAGAAGCCCCCTGTCAAAGAAAGGGACTAATCAAACCCTCTGAGTCCCTAGGTCGCCGCCGTAAAGTCCGTAAACGGTCGGTCCTAGGGGTCGCAGGGTCAAAAAGACGATACGTTTACCAGTAGATACGGTTACGGACTGGACCTTGACTACACCCAAACAGAAGAGAGAACGGTAGGAGAAAGGGAAACCCGTGGAGTTTCAATGATGTCTCTGTGTTCCCTGAGATTGTACTCACTTCGGTCCGATTCTTAAGTCACTAAGGACCTCAGGGGTCGGTCGGTGGGGACCTAGTCGGTGGAGGTGGAGCAGGGAGGAGACAGACGGGACGAGGGGTGGTGGGTGGGGACAGAGGTCCTGGAGTCTTACGTTCCCACTCAACAGACCCGGTACGAGAAGACACTAGAGCGGGTAGAGGCAAGGGACGTCCCCCTTCGTCCTGATCTGCCTCGTTTTCCTCTTTTTCCGCAGGTCCCTCTTTTTCCTCTGGCTCCAGGAGACCCTAATGGGCATTCATAGCGCCTGGGACGTGTGACCACACTCCTCGGGTCGGACCACCAAAACTTCTCCACGACTCGTCCCGGGGACCCTTCTGGTGACCTTTTGAGTTCCAAGTTTTCAACACTCGTAGGGTCTCGAGGTACCCCAAAACGAAAGGGTGGACCTGATCTGGCACCCGAGCTTAAGAGAACGACTCCCGGAGGAGACCCGACCCGGACCGGATCCAAGACCTCCTTACACCTAAACTTATTCTATTCAGGGGTGGGGGTGGGGTTCCTCGTGGGTCGACCTCTTGGTCTCCTCGGGTTCTTGTCGGAATAACACGAGTCAGGGTTAACACGAGCAAACTCCGTTATTTTCGTTATTTTTATTTTTAGAGGGAGATGACCCCGACTCGAATCTCCTGAACTCCCGTGACCCTGTTACCTCACAGGCGGTAGAGAGAGGACGAAAGGGTCCGTCTGAGGTCCTCTCGGGGACGAGAGACGAGAATTCGTGACCGGTGTCGTTTTTCGAACGTTTTTCAGTCTAGGAGGACAGGGTCGTCCGATTCCGGTGAGTGCCGAGCCAAGGGACTCTAGAGATTAGAGTCGATTTCCGGGGTCCAGTCCCGCCCCCGACGAGCCGTCCGGAGACGTAGAGGTCTGCACCCCGGACCCGAGTCACTTAAGGACACAGGGCTCGAGGTCACCCTTGGGGTGACCGGACCAGTGACGGAGTGGACAGAGGTCCCTTCGTGTACAGTGGTGGGAGGAGTCTCGGGACCCGAGGTGGGAGGGAGTGTGGGGTCACTCCAACCGTGTGAAACAAACAAAAAGTTCTAGACCTTCCTTTGAAATACTAAGGGACATTAGTAAAATAATTACCCAGGCCTTTTGTTTCACTCAGTGAACTTAAGTGTCTACTTCAGTTACCGAGTCGACCCGGTCTTCGACTCGGAGATGACTCCGGTGTCGGAACGTTTCTCACTAAAAGGGTCGATGACCCCGAAGAAGAGAGGGTTCGTGTTCCGGTCGAGGGTGAGGTCCTTTGGTATTTTTTCGTCCCCTTGCTATCCTTCGGGTCAACGGGGTCGAACCGTCCCGATCTTCGAGACCAATTCCATTAGTGTCGTTGGCTTGTCGTTCTCGTTTTCCATACTAATGTGGAGTAATGACGTAGTTTACACCCTTATAAATTCCTCGACTAAAACGGACTGTCTGATGTCATTGACTACTGAAATCGTCTATGAAAAGGGTACAGAATTCGACACAGGTCTTACTAATTCACGAAAAATGATAATCTCTCTGAAGGTCAGGGGGTGAGTTGGTGTTTGGAGAGGAACGAGTGAAAGTACCGGGGTTGCTGGGATCATTTGTAACCCCTTAAGTCGGTCCCGAACTGTACTTCTGGTTTGTCCATTATATTTGTTTCTTTCGCGGTCTTTCTTCTGTTTCCTCGGTTGACAGAAATTAAAAAGTCGAAAGCTATCTCTGTTCCCCTGCCTCTTCATGAAAACGACCGAATCCTTTTGTTGTCTCGTTTGTTATAAGTATTTTCTGTTAATTGTACCTGAAGTCTCCCTGTCATTCCTCATCACCCCTGATACCAAGGACCTCTGGAACACAGAGAAGAATTTTTCGGGTCAGGGACGAGTCAAGTCGACTGAACGGAATCCCCTCACTCCCAGGTCATAAAGACGTATGAGATTGAAAAGATTCCTTCGATCTGTAGACCGTAAACTACCTTATAGAGTAAAAGATTATAATTCAGTTTTAATAAACGTTATGATGTTGGGTATATCTTATACAATCACCAGGTGTATGCCGAGGTTTTGGAGGTCAAGTACGAGAGACGAGGTCTGGCGAGTTCTATTGAGCCATAATTAGGACGTATCTACCTAAAGGGACCAGAATGTCACCCATTCTTAGACGGACGGTCACGTTCCCTGTGTCCAAGTTAGGGACCAGAGTCTTCGAAGGTGTACGAAACCTCGTACGTGGTGTTGATAACTCGGACACGAGGTCTCGAACCCTTGTCGTTGACGACTCGGGTGTACGGAACTGATGACTTCGACACTCGGATCTCGGGTACGAGACGGTGCTCTTCGGTGGTGTTGTTCTTCGTGTACGTGGTACAAGAAGTAAGATATATTACTTCTTTTGGGGTCGAGTGGTGTTGACCTCTTTAGAGTGTACGTCGTTTTTTATTTATTTATTTATTACATACACACACACATATATATATATATATATATATATATATATAACGGATCTGTTTCATATACCTACGAATCGAGTTCAAGATAAAAATCCGAAGTGGATTCACAAAATCAACTATGTCGTCGTTGGACAAAGGTCCGTGTAGGATGACTCAAGAAGGATAAATGGGACGTCTTCTCTAAGAGGTACGTCCGACATGTGACCTGAGTGGACCTCAAAAGTTCACACGATAAGGGGTCCTGAAGGAGAACCTCTGAGACAAACTTAACCCAACCCCACCTGGGTCCGTAGACACAATAAATTGTAGTAGGGGTCCTCTAAGACTGTACCATCGACCCCAACTCTTGGTGTTGAAAGATCCCGTATTCGTTCTAGTCAGGGTCCTAATACACCAGGATCCTGACTCTTCGTTCCGGGACACCTTTTCACTTTCACAATCAACGAGTCAGTACAGGTGAAAAACGTTGGGGTACCTGACATCGGATGGTCCGAGAAGACAGGTACCTTAAGAAGTCCGTTCTTACGACCTCACCCATCGGTAAGGAAAGAGGTCCCCTAGAAGGGTTGGGTCCCAAACTTGGGTCAGAGGATGAGACGTCCGTCTAAGAAATGGTAGACTCGGTGGTCCCTTCGAGGGACTGACTCTTCGCTCCGGGACTTCCTAGGATGATGGACTATAGGAAGGGGGTCCTACTTTGTCGAGGGAAGGGGTGAGAAAGGGTCCCCCATAAGGGGGTGGAAATTTTAGGACTCCGGATCCGAGTAAAGACTCCGAGTCGACCTTCGGTGAAAGTTCTTGAGTCAGAAGTGGTCGGAGCTCACAGGATCGATGAAGAGGGACCGACAGTGTAAGTCGAGAGGATCCACCCGACTTCCTCGTCGTAGTATCGGGTCGTGTCCTCGTTCTCGAGATTAAGGGTGACATGACAGTGACCTACGACGGATCACTCAACCAGAATTATCGTAGGAGGGACGGTCGGTCAAATTAAGGTTCCCCATTTATCGACATCTGGAGACAGGATCCTCGTCAGTCGACGAGGATTTCGGAAAAAGATGTTTTCTCCGGGACAGACCCTATTGTACTTACCTAACTCAAACACAACTCGAAACGGTTGACATTTCACGGTCTCTTTACAGTCCGTCGTAATCATAGTAGTAAGTTCCGGGTTGAGGAGGGTGGATCGATTTCGACTTCATCCGGTCGTACATGACTACAACACTAGGTTACGACTCGGAGGACCCCAGGGGATCACACCTGAGTGTAGTTGTCCATACGTCTCCTCCGACCCTTCTGGTAGGAATGGACCCGGGGCGGACGGTACAGAAGGGGTTCATTCTGACCAGCATCTTCCTACGTGAGCGAGACCAAGTCTGTGGAGAGACACTTACATGAAAGACATAGAGAAAGGGACCTTGTGACGTTGGAGAACCCTCTCTCCAAAGACTCTCTCCTACCTTCCTCTCTCCCCTCGTCCCCCGTGTCTCCTAACCCCACCGGCAACCGTGACGAGAGGTAGGTCGAACGAGTCGTCAACCGGTGTGACGTGAGTCACAGAGGTACAAAAACAACCAAAGGTACACTTATGTAATGGACAGGAGGGTTCGAATAAAGAGGGTAAAACAAACTACTGGTCGTAAATACAGACAGGTCTCAGTGACGAAGTGAGTGGAGAGGGGAGGGACCGGGGAAAAAGAGGGAGGGCAAGGAGGGAAGGGGCAGAAGACCAGTTTGACAAGGGAAACAGGTCCCTCGAAGTCCAAACCTGCCGTCCGGACCCGGTGGCCACTCACAGTGAAGAGGTAGTGGGGAGGTGGGTGGGGTGGGGTGGGGTGGGGTGAGGACCGGATATTCGGGAAAGTAGACAGGACGACACCGGAGGACAAAACAAAAGAAAACAAAATAAATAAAAAAGTCATTTAGTACCGAATAGGGTGGTGGCTGTGGTTTTTCACGGTAGACACGAGTCAAGTGTTCACGAATAAGTCCGGAGAACTGGTTTCTGTTATCCGGAAGTAGAAGTAAAGGGACAAGTATCATACGTGTGTCCCAGGAGTTTAGACTCAAAGTTCTGGTGGCCTACAACCCACCCTCCGACGAGGTCATCGTTTCTGAGACAAGGATTTCCTTTCGACTCAAGTCGGACCCTGAGTTCGGGATCCCCAAACCCGGCGCTGAGTTAGGGTGGTTTGTGTTGCCACAGACATACACGGGCAGTACGACACAACAACAGTAGGACACTGGAGACAGGTAGAGGACAGACGGGTGTTCCCGAAAGATCAGGACACGTCGGTGGTCGGACCGTGCATACACCCACTCCGGTCGTGACTGCCCGCTCCCGCCCACCCCGTATCTACTCGTGTACCCGTTCAGGGCCGACTCACAAGACTCTCGGAAACTGTGGGTGAGGAAAGAGGTGTAGACGGAGTGTGGTGTCAGGGAAAGAGAGATAGGAGGAACGTGGGTCGTGTGGAAAGGGTCCACCGGTCAGACTCGATCTCCCTAATAGACACCGACTTTAGTCTCTTTGGCACTGAAGGAGAGTTGATGAATAAGTATAACCTGTCTCCCCTCGTCACGATACATGTAAATATAGAAGACAGGGGAAACTTGGGTAGTTTAGTTATTGTCTTTCAATTTCCTTTTACGAATGCCCTTCTCACTAGGATAGAACGGTTATGATTGTAAATAACCCGTGAAGGCTCCACAGTCCGGGTCTTGGTTTGCGTACGGTGTAAAAGTAGGTAAGATTGGACCGTCGTCGGACCCTCCGTCTGTGAGGACAAGAGTAAGGGTAAAATGTCCACCCTTTTACCTGGGAATCCCTTTGGTTCTTTGAAGAGGTTATAGTGTCAAATATCCGGAAGCTCCCTCCTCAACTTCGACTGGTCACTGAAGCCTCACGATAAGACTGTGAGACAGTGTCTACAGGTGTCGAAAGGGAGGAGGGAGTTTCCCCGGTGGCGTTTGTAGAGTACAGAGAAAAAAGGTGCATTTCATTTAGTCGGAAACGGGCGAACGAGGGCGGGGTGGACAGTGTCGATGTAGGGTCGCGGTGACCCTTGGCGGGTATCCGGGTCCGGGTCAGGAGTACAGGACTCGCTCTTTATATTAGTGACTCCGACTCGTTATCCTTCGAGACTTAATATCCAAAGCGGACCGTCGTGACATTTAGTCCTTGGATCTCTTCTACAAATTCATACGGGATCGTTCGGGGTGAGACAAAGATTCGTTGTGCCGAGACTAGTGAGGGTGACGGGACACCCCGACGTCGGGGTTCAGACCCCGTACCTCCCGTGTGGAGGTGCCGTCCGGTCGTAGTCGTCTGTAGGTGATTAGATGAGAGGTTAGGTCGGACAGGGAGTCCCGGACCCTACCCCTGTCTTCCGGGCCGGTCTCCGACTTCCGGTCCCGGGCGTCACCCCTACCCCACCCCCACCTGCTACCGACTTACTGGGAGGGTGCGGACGGAGACACACACACAGACGTAGCCAGAGACACCGTACTTCTGGGAGGGCGACGTACACCTCGACGCAGTCGTTTCCGCACGGTCGGGGGTCGGAGGGGTGGGGACCCTACCACAGTTGAGGGAGGGCTCGCGAAGACCCTCGGTTGATTCGTTGACAAGAGGACGACAAAAGTCGGAACCGTTCGAACACACTTCGCTTTCCCAAAGGAAGGAGTTTAGACCGAGACTCCGTCACCCCTCTCGAAAGAGGAGCTCCGGGGGTTTTGGTTTGTCCTTTCGCCGGGTCAGGTTACTGGTGGGACGTGCTCGGCCCGGAGCGGTTGGGACTTTTGACCCGGAGACCTGGAACGAGTAGAGGTCCGTAGCCCGCCCCTAAGGCCCGAGGGGAGTCGTAGTCCCGGGAGTGGAGGCGCAGAAGAGTGGAGGGGTCCCATGAGGTCCTGGTTAGCCTCAAGGTCCGGGTCGCCCTGGTTTCCCTCTCTCCCACTCACGGGTCGCTCCATCTGGTCTCCGGGGAGACGGGGAGGAGACGGAGTCCGGGAGTCAGGACCAAGGACTCTGGGTGTCCCGGTGGCGTAGTCGGGTCGACAGAGTCGGGGGTAGACAAGGAGGATCTGGGTCGGTCGCGGAGTACGTGCAGAAGAGACTACTAGGAGGGTCGGACACCCCCACGTCGTCCGGACCCCACGGGTAAAAAAAAGACCGGTACGGTGAGTCGAACACCCAAGAATCAAGGAGTTGGTCCCTAGCTTAGGTACGGGAGATGTCATCTTCGAGACTCAGGATTGATGACGGGGACGGTCCCTCCGGGCCCCCACGAGTAAAGTATTGATGCTCACCTGTCTCTGCACCTCTCGAAGGAGGGGAGTCAAAGATCAGTGCACCGGAACCAGTGTCCACTGACGGCTTCGGGGTCTGGGACGACAGTGGTCGGTACGGACTTGAGACGTCACTGAATCCCTTCGTCGTGCCTTGTATCACGGTCCACCACAATCCTTAGGACCCCTGTAGTTCTTCGGTCCTCTGGACACGCAGTCTGGCCGAGAGCACCCAGTGAAAGGGGGTCGGTCACACCCCGTCCTCAACCCCCTCCTTTCGAGGGATGTGGTCGAGGAGGGTTGGCCCGCACCAAAGGTGTGAGAGTCCCGGACCGTAGTGACCTCCCGACCGTGCCCGTGACCTGGAGACTCACCCGTAGACGACCCGAGAGGTGGACATTCTCGGGTGGGACGACTGAGACGGGTGCCCTCTCCGAAACAGAGAAATCAAGAGTCTGGTATGTTGACCCCCTCCCACCCCACCCCCTCCCTCGAAGACCTTTCTGTACACCTGAAGGGGCTCGAGACGTCGGTGAACCTCTTGGTCCCACCGACGAGATTCCCCACTGTGGACGTCGAAGTCTCTCTTTAGTCTCGAGAGAAAGAGAGACGTAACGGGGGGAGGAAGAGCGAGGGACAGGGGGAACAGGTGTGGGTAAAGGACAAGGAACGGGAGGAGGGGACGAAGAGGGACACCGGTCGGTCATGTGGGCGGGGTTGTTTGTGTGCCAGGGGTCTCCGGTCCTAGACACCTTCTTCTCACTCTCCTCGAGGGTTCGGGGGAGGAGTCCCGTGTATCGGGTACGTCAGTGGGGTGGGAGGTGGGTCGGGAATGAAGGACCCTCCGAGAAACTTCTCTGACCTCTCGAACTGGTCCAAAGTATACTTTTGTCTTTTACCGAAAGCCTTCCAACAATGGTACAGTCCCTTCCGAGTACACAAGAAAGAGACCAAAGTCCCGTCGTTTCCACTGGGACCCTACTGTCCTGGTTGTCCTCGTCGACCCGAAGGACATTCAGAGCACCCTAGTCTCCGAGGTGGGCGGGCCTAGGGGGTGGTGTCTTCGCGACAGTTTTGTCTTATGGGTCCCGGACCTCGTTTTTTAGATCCCGGTTCGTTCCTCTTAAGAGTAGAGACACTGTCTACTTCGTCGGTTGACGGTGATCGGGTAAGAGATCTTGAGGGGACGACCCGAGACGAGGTCCGTTTGGGTCCCGGGTACCGGGGACTATCCCTTGGTCCAGGAGTCGTCACACCTGGTAGACCGTGTGTACCGACTCGGGGAAGGGACTTCCGGAGACACAAACTACGTCACTCCCAGAGTGTCCACTGTCACGGTACCTGGACGGGAGTACCTCCCTGTCTCGGTGCAGGTCTAGTACTCTGCGTCCCTCTGCAGAGGGTTCTGTCCGTCGAAGGGTCCCCCGACCGAAGGGTAAACGTTACCTGAAGAGGAACGACCCAATATTTTCAGCCGACGGACGCTCCCTGTCCTGTAACCAAAGGGTGGGTGAACTTCCAACATGTGATTAACCCAAGGTACGAGCCGTCACGGACCGTGGAGGTCGGTCAGAAACGAAATGTAGGGAGAGGTCGCCTTCTGTTCTCCCTTTTCTTAACTTTCGTCGGAACATCTCTCCAAATCAGTGTCTTCGTAGTAAACGTTATCGATTTTGACACTTCGTTGGGTTCACAGACGTCTATGTACTTACTTATTAGTTTTGCACCCTATATACGCGTTATCGCATAAAAGGTCAGAATCCTTCCTTTGAGACTGTAAGATGTGATGTCACTTGGAACCCCTGTAAATTCACTCTACTCGGTCAGTGTCTTTCTGTTTATGACATACTGAAGTGAATATACTCCATAAATATCATCAGTTTTGGTATCACAGTCTTTCATCCTGTGATTCACTTTCCACCTTACTCATCAATGACAGATTGCTATATCTCAAAATCAAAACGTTCCATTTTTCCCAAAACTTCTACCTTTCATCACCATCAATGTGTTTTTATACTCACATGAATTATGGTGACTCGACTTACGACCCTTTACCAATTCTTCCATTTAAAACACGACACACGATTCAGTGAAGTCAGTACAGGTTGAGACACGCTGGGGTACCTGACATCACGTGGTCCGAGGAGACAGGTACCCTAAGAGGTCCGTACTTATGACCTCACCCGATGGTACGGGAGGAGGTCCCCTAGAAGGACTGGGTCCCTAACTTGGGTGTAGAGAATACAGAGGACGTAACTTTCGGTCCAAGAAATTGTCATCGCGGTATCAAATGGTGTTATTTCTTTTAACTTCCTTTTTTATTAGTTCTATTTTTCTCGTTGAACGCGGAACTTTTCTCCCCGAGTCCTCAAAACCTCAGTAAAAAGATCGTTCTCCGTCCACCCTAGATCCTTGAGTTTAGACCAGCCATGAGACTGTTGGGTCTCCCTACCCTACCCCATCCTCCATCCTCCCCCTAAGTTCTCCCTCCCCTGTATATCTATGAATACCGACTAAGTATAATTACCTACCGTCTTTGGTTATGTTAATAACATTTCATTAATAGGAGGTTAATTTTTTCTTCTTCTCCGTCCGCCCTTTCGGTACACTTGTGGACGCATAGGTCCTCGTCAGAAACGAGGGCAGATCTTCTTGGGCTGGGGTCCGGCCCACAACCGACGTCTCACTCTTTGGTCTTGACACAAACTGAAATGGGTATTGAGTAATAGACAGAGATCCAGTTCAAGGAATTCGTCCACAAGAGGAAACATGGGGAAGACATTTTACCCGAGTACTTTGGACAGAGACTACTTAATCCGTGGTCATTTCTCGAAATAGCCTCTTCCGTTACCGTGGGGTGAGGTCATGAGAACGGACCTTTTAGGGTACCTGTCTCCTCGGACCATCCGACGTCAGGTACCCCAACGTTTCTCAACCTGTGTTGACTCGCTGTAGTGAAAGTGAAAAGTGAAAGTACGTAACCTCTTCCTTTACCGTTGGGTGAGGTCACAAGAACGGACCTCTTAGGGTCCCTACCCCCTCGGAACACCCGACGGCAGATACCCCAGCGTGTCTCAGCCTGTGTTGACTTCGTTGAATCGTCGTTTCTCGAAATACTCGGACCTTCCTCCCTGACACACCAGTAGGACACAAAAGAGGAATTACACAGAAACAAAGAGACTAAATAACGTCCCAAATGTACCTGGTGGGCCCCTGTTTCCTTTGGCCCAGTCAGACTCAGGAGTGTGAAACCGAGACTAGTGATTACAGAAGTACCGCTCCACCTTACTGGTTGACCCCTAAAGACTGAGTTACACCTTTATGTCAAAAAGGACTATTTAGTAAGATTTAATTTTCTGAAAGATCACTCCCCGAATTAGGCACCGTGAGTCCCTCGGATCCCTGGGTTAGGACTTTAACATCGTGCATAAAAAGGTGCTCCTTTCCCCTCCGACTCAGGGTCCCGCTGGTAGTCTAATCGTAGCGGTAGGTCACTGTCCCCAGTGTTCGGGTCGAGAGAGATCCAACGGGACTATTACCCGGGGATTTGCTCTAAAAATGTAGGTAGTAACGGCTCAGGATCAGAAAACTGTGAATCAAAATGGTCCGTAGGGTCCAGTGACCACTCTCTCTTTTATTTAGGGTCGAGGTTCTTGTTCGTCTGTTGACAACATGTGTCCGTTCGGAAAGTCTTCCTAGGGTCGGTAACAAAGAGAACCTTTCTCAGTCGTCCTGATACTGTACCGAGTACCGAAAGTTCCTGGGACGAGGAGGAAACCAAAGACGGTAGAAGTGGTCCTGTGTCAAGACTCACAGGTGCCGTGGGTGCCGGTGGAGTGCCGGTGTACCGTGTAACCACGGGTCGTCGTTAGTAGAGTGTTCTAGACTGGTTCCCGACCGGAAACCGAAGGAAAGATCTTGTAGAACCACCGACGGAGCAGTGTCACCAAGAGTTACCCCACGTGTAGGGGATCTTCCGGTTCTCGTTGAAGATCACCCTTATTATAAGTTCCTAGAATCTCCATCTTTATCTCACCCTTCTTGTCTTCCCCTTTGTACGAGGTTTGATATTATTGTGCAAGACTCAGGGGTGCTCTCAATCTGTGTCTCGTCCCCTGAACGTCTTTGGGCCGGAAGACCGACTAGAAACTTGTGACTATTGTCTCGCAAGCACTTATCTCGTACGGTCTTAGACATGTAAATTTAGGCCGTAGTCGTGGTCAGAGAAGGTAGATTCTACCGAAATGACTTGTCAAGGTATAGGGATTTCAAAGGAAAGACCGTCGACCAGTCTTCGTTAGGTAAATAGGGTATATAAGATACTTGTCCGTTCCTTTCCGTTTCGATGGGGAGAGTCTGACAGGTACTTTTCGGGTAACAACGGAGTGACAACGAACACCTCCACTTCGACCTCTACAAGTTTCGGGGAGTACGGGTGACCGATACCTTCCCCAGAGGATTTGAAACGGAGTGTAGTGTGGACCCCATGGGGTAGTCTCTCCGAGCCTTATTTGGTGACCTTATTTGTCTGGGTGAAGGTCTTTATTCGGTCGGTCAATTCCGCCGGACCTTTCGGGTAGAGACTGTGACCGTAGGTTCTCAAGTCCGGTGCTTTTATTAACTAGTAAGGTGGAGAGTCAACCGTATGATTGAAGGAAAGATTAAATAAAGACCTTACAAGACCAAAAGAAACAATACAAGTCAATTATGAACAATTCGGAGAAAGAATTCTGAAAAAGTCAACCGAACTCCGTGATCCGGTAAACTTCCGATGTTTTGGTTAGGAACGTCACCACCACTGACACAACGAGATCTCCGTCTTCGTTCCGTTCTTTTACGGGAACAGTCCTGAAGGGACCCTCAGGTCACCAATTTTGAGACGGGAAGATTACGTCCCTCGAGCTCAGCCCCTCGATTCTAGGGTGTGTGACACGTCACGTCGGCTATTTATTTATTTTAAAAAGTTATGGGAACAGTGTCTACCTCTCTTCCACCCTCCGATCACCGAGACTACGAATTTCTTGGCTCCAGTAACTTACTCGGTGATTCCGGGGTACTAAGTCACCCTTTTATAAAGAAGAGGTCAAGGATAAGATTCCAAAATATATGAAGAGGGGACAGGGTGTATATTTAATCGTTATACAGTGAATCATTTTTAGTTCAGGTCTTTTGTCCGTTCAATATACTTGGAAGGAACCTCACGGAGTATTTTTTGGTCATCTGAAGAAGGTTTCCCGTCCAAAGGTTTAGTTCTCGGTCTATTAAGAAGGTAGGCTCTCTAGACTGAGAGTCCTACGGTCTTACAGGATCTTCTCATGGGGGATGTCGAGTGGAGGAGAAAGTCTGGAGAAATATGGTGACCAGGATTACCCCGAAAACTCCCCTCTCTACTCCCGAACCACTATTTTCGGAGGTTTTACTTCTTTCCAGGTTCGTCTCAGTCGAGACACGGTACTGGACCTTTGAGTCCATACCGTGGACCTTTGAGTCTTACGACTGTGAAACCAGGTCCCTTTTCCGGTCTTCACGAATCCACTACAAGTCCAACCTTCAAAGTAATGACGAGCACCTCCACTTCGACCTCTACAAGTTTCAGGAAGTAGGGGTGACCGATACCTTCCCCCGAGGGTTTGGACCGGAGTATAGTGTGGACCCCGTGAGGTAGTCTCTCCGAGCCTACCCCCGGGGTCCAGACAATAGGATAGAGGCTCACTGGGTTCTGTGTGGGAATTCTGATACGATGAGGTTCAGGGTGGTCTCTTACCAGAACCCCGGAGGAAAGACGAGTACCTTCCTCCTACCAGGAGTCACCACCCGTTCCGGGTCTCCGGTTTTGTCCGTCAAAAGAATCCCCTGTGTGTACGGTCCCCTTTCTCAGACAGGAACAGGGATCCCCGTAAGAGGAACAGGGAATTGTCAAGACACTTAAATCTGTGAAAATCCTACTTTTTTAAGTAGTGTCCCATTTCCCACCACACTTAAACTGTTAGTCCCGTAGTCCTTTTAACCCAAAGTGACGCGTCGAAGGACGTTTGGTCGGTTGACTTTCCAGACCCTCGTAAGTACGTCGAAGACAGTGAGAGGCTCTCCACGGTAGACGTTACACACACACACACCCCCCCCTCTCACGTGCACACACGTACATACATGTACGAACGTGCGTACGCACACGTGCACGTAAAACCGCAGAACGAAAGGGTCCAGGGGAACGGAGGAAGGAGAGGGGGTAGACGAGAGAGAGCCGGACCCGGACGAAGAAGGAGGGAAATGAGGGACTTATAAAGAGGGAGAGCTATCCAAGTGGGTAATATTATTAGGGTATCGGAGTAGGAAAGGGAAGGTCAGGAGGTCGAAGTCAAATAAAGGAGATTTTCGTCACAACAAGTAAAAAATTCTCGCGGGACGGTGAACTAAGACGGACGGACGGAGGGTGTGGTTAAACGGTGGGGAGACGTGGTACCGGGAAAAGCACAGGAGAAACCCCTTTCCCTCTTCGCTCCTACATCCACTTCAATGCTGAGACTACAGAAGTTCCCCGTGGGTTATTCCGGTGAAGGACACGGGAATCTTGGACTGTCGGGTCTCACGTTCAAAGGGTAGGACTTCCCTGGAGCCGATTGGGAGACGGGGGTGTCCGGGTAGTAGTCCTGGACGTCTCGGGGTGAGGACCCTCGTAACGAGTGGGAGACTTGAATTCCTTGACACGAGTGAAAACACGACCGGAGTGGGTCTCATATTCCCCGTGGAAGGACTCCTTCACAGGGTGCCCCGAAGGAGTAGGGTTATCGTTCACCAAAGTGAACAGGTGACAGACGTCCAATTGCCAGGGTACTAAAGGAGTAACCACCCGGATAGAATCTCGGTTACGGTACTGGAGATTCTACGTATCTGTGTCACGGAGAATTTGTGCGAGTCGTCCGTAGACGTAAAATCTTTTGAGTGAGTCTTCCTACGCAACCGTCAACGTCCATTGGAGACTTTAGTTCTTTACCCCCATTAAAAGTTTCCGGACCTCTTTGCAGAATTCATAAGAATAGGTAACGGAGGGAGATTCCTTGGGACATCGGAAGGTGACGACCTTGCGTCATCTGTCCTCCGGGTCGGAGAGCCGTCGGAACCGAGGATGTCACCGACTGATCTTCACCGCTGACAATGACGAGAATGACACTTCGACGCCAGTACTGACTCGTGTGTGATCTCCGGTCACGTGCGCACACCCGATTCAGCGGAGTCAGCACAGGTTGAGAAACGCTGGGGTACCTGACATCAGACGGTGCGGTGCGAGGAGACAGGTACTCTAAGAGGTCCGTTCTTATGACCTCGCCCAACGGTAAAGGAGGAGGTCCCCTTGAAGGGCTGGGTCCCCAGTTCGGACGCAGAGAATGCCGAGGACGTAACCGTCCGCTGACGAAATAGTGATACTACCAAATCAGCGATTCAGCACAGGTTGAGGACCTAAGAACGCTGAGGTAACTGACATCGGACGGTCCGAGGAGACAGATATCCGAAGAGATCCGTTCTAATGACCTTGGCCAACGGTAAAGGAAGAGGTCCCCTTAGAAGGGTTGGGTCCATAGCTTGGACCCACAGGACGTAACGTCCGTCTAAGAAATGGTTGGCTCGATACTCTCTTCGGGAAATAGGGATATACGGTCATAATTCGTGACGACGACGACGACGATTCAGCGAAGTCAGCACAGGCTGAGACACACTGGGGTATCTGCCGTCGGGTGGTCCGAGGGGGCAGGGACCCTAAGAGGTTCGTTCTTGTGACCTCACCAACGGTAAAGGAAGAGGTTACGTACTTTTACTTTTCACTTTCACTTCAGCGAGTCAGCACAGGTTGAGAATCGTTGGAGTACCTGATGTCGGATAGTCGGAGGAGGTGGGTACCCTAAAAGGTTCGTTCTTATGACCTCACCCCACGGTAACGGAAGAGGCCATAATTCGTGATTTACACGTGTTTCTGGAGCGTTGTTACAAGACTCCCGCCTCAATAATTGGGGTGAAATGTCTACTTCTTTGACTCCGAGCTTCTCCAATTCATTCGAGGGTTTCAGAGCACCGACTATTCTCCGTTTAGAGCAAGTCGACGTTCGGAAGAGAGACTGGTAATCCGATGGGTGGGGCTCTGTGTGTCACCTTCGGGGGTTTGGACTCTGTTGGTCGGAAGTTATTTCCTCTCAAGGTTCCTCTGAAGGGTCCCCGTACGAACCAGGGAATATTTCTTTAGGTTGAGTTAAAGTAATGTGTCTTAAAGGGTGTCGGGAAGAAATTTACCTCTCACTGGAACTGTATACATTTTGTCTCAAGTTAAATCTTTCTACTACAAATGACTTCGAAAAGTCTTTGTTTACTTACGGAACTCAGTTGTATAGGCATATGTTCATCGACGGGTACTGGAGTCCGGTCCTACCCGGTCTCTTGCCCTCCTGGGTCGACTCTTGGGTCTGTGTGTTGTATGTGTGTACGTGAACATGTGTGTGCACTCTCGTGTGTGAGTACGTACGTGTGTGGCACATGTGTGTGTGTTCGAGTACATGTTGGTACACACGGCGTGTACGGACGTACGGTCCAAGTGTGTGTGTGTGTGTGTGTGTGGTCCCGAGACTAGTTTTAGTGGGACGGAGGATTCTCTTATAGTTTCCCTACCTGGGTTGACCCTGTGTTCGACAATCCCGTCTGGGAAAAAAAGATTATACTCACTAGATACTACTAGAAAATAAATAAATAAAAACCGACACATCGTGTAACCTAGAATCAAGGGACTGGTCCTTAGCTTGGGTGTGGGGAACGTAACCTTCTACCCTCAGAATTGGTGAACTGGAGGTCCCTTCAGGGTCTGGGGAATTTTTTACTTGGGAGTTTCTCTTCCTTTACCCAGGGGGACACGTAATATATCTACGTAAGACCCGAGTCTTAATCATAGTAGGTAGACGTGAAGGAGGGTGGAGACCGAGAGTCGGGATGACTGGGTGTGCGTGTGGACGGAATCGGTTTATGCGTCCAAGAAGCACCCCACCCCACCTGTGACTAGGGATTAGGACAACTCCTCTGATAGGATTAACTCTCTTAGATAAAGGGGGGGGAAAAAAAAAGACAGAGATTGAAATTGTGTACTTACTAGGATTTCAAAACTACACAAAAAAAAAAAAAGAACCTGATTTGGTAATAAATGTCCCCCTCTCCCCCTTCTTTCCGAGATCTCCCGGATTCCCCCTATTCCCTCTGGTTCCTCGCGGACCTAATCTACGGGGGACAGGTAACCATACAAAGGTAGATAGTGAACCAAAAAGACAAAAAAGGACCTCCAAACGTTCGACCTTTGTTTCTTCCGTTTATTTGATTCTACTTTTGGTTTACTGAGGTAACGGTGATGGTTTTGGCCAGACGAGTACACCGGCTACTTTAAGACGGACGACAACCACAACGGAATTTTGGTGTCGACGTTCGTTAAGTGCGATTTAGGGAAGGGAAACTTCTACGGCTTGTTGACTACACACCTTTACCTCTGTGGTGTTCCTTTCCCTAAACCCTCGTCCGGAGCCGCGAATCGAGGCCCTACCGAAACCTTCGGTCCCATCGTAAACACTTGGTGGGGGTAAACGGAAGAAACAAAACCCCGGTGGAGCCACCGGTCGTCAAGTTCAGTAGACTTAAGGGTGAACCAGTCCTACGTCCTGTGGTCCCGATCGTAGAGGACTCCCAGTAGAAACGGGGTTTGCCCCGTCTTGCTCCGGTCTCTCCCCAAAAATATATGTCGAAGAGTTACGGGTGGTCGGTAGGTCGGGTTTGTTTTGACGTCTGGTTCCAGTCATCTGTCTGTGGGGGTCCTTCGGAAGGGTTTGGTCGGTTACTCCTTACTAAGTACCGTGTAGACGACCCGAAGAGTTCACAGGGAGTAGGGTAACCTTCCAGGACTTTAATACTACGTAATTCAACTTTGAGCACACACGACTGTGGTTCACGCAGAGATTTATCTCTCCCCCGACCTACCTGTGCAGTGGTTCGAGTTGCAAGGACCTCGGTCTCTCTCGTCTCTCCGACTTAACCCTTCCGTCCTTAGTTGACCCCAAACTCCAAATGGACATCTACGGGATTCCCAGGACGTAGGACCGGTTCTATTCTGACCCGGAGAGGTGCGGTGTCAGCCTCGACCGGTGGGAACTGGCTTTATTAGTAGCACCAACCAAAACACTTGTCCCTGTGGCTCCAAAATTTCCTCTCTTTCCCCTCGGTCCCAATGGTCCCGACCTGCCTGACCTACGGGGCACGGGTAACCATACCGTAGTGGGAGGGAACGGACGTGCCGGTCATACCCGAAGGGGTGCACACGCCAAACACGGACACACGAAGAGGTCGACGGGAGGTGTGGGGACGAGGGAGGTGGACCGGAGGCGAAGGGGGGAGGAGTGAGACATCTGTGGTTCCCAGTGGGACGGAACCGACCGGGAGTCCCCGAGGACGTGCAGGGGGAGAACGTACGTTTCTACCGGTCCTCCGAAAAAAAAAGAAGGAGAACGTCGTCGAAGTTTTCGGGTAGTGAATTACACTCGACCAGGACGGGTAGGTCACGGTTGAAATCGACGTAGTCTGGGAGGAAAGTCTTGACGAAGATCCGTTTGGACGGTGACCTTTCCTTCGGTCCCTTTACCTCAGAGACGTAATCGAGAGTCCTGACACTGAATAGACGGAAGTGTGTGACGTCAATCAACCTACTTGTAAACTTACTCTACGGGTGCAACCGGGGTACAGGGAGAGGTGAGGTCGTAGAGTGATAAATCGTCTCCTGTCTACCTGTGGGAATATTTGTGTCCCGTCTTACTCCTCAAGATCTTGGTTTCAATCTCCTCCCCCATGAGACGGACTGGAAGGTCGTGTCTAGACCCTAGTGACAGGTCCACTGTGGGGTCATGGTTTCCTACCAGGTTTTAGTCCTCAGAGCTAGGATCTCCCGAGTAGGAAAAATCGACCTTAGGGTCTTCTACGACGTTCTGGGAGGGAGCCAAAGGAGAAAATAAAGGTGTAGAAAGTCCCCAAACGGTGGTTTTTCAGATTTTGTTGTACCTTCGCAACTCTTACACCAATTCCTTCCCTTCCTTCCTCTGTCCCTCCTTCACTCTGTAACCCCTGGGTGAGGGTTCGTATTCAGGACGGATTCACCGATGTCAAGACCAAGGGGTCCCGGGTCAGAGAGAGGTCCGTCCCTGGAAGATCCGAAGATGTCGCTAGGAAAGTCACGTGGTCCCCCCTTCTTCTTCTACCGGGAAGTGAGGTGCCGTCAAACGAGTGTTCGAAGGACGGGGCGATTTAAAGGGCTCCTCCAAACCTCGAGTACCTCGATAAAAGTGTGGTCATTAACAGTCTACTCTTAAGGGTCGGAGTGTAGGGGTGAGGTCCCAGTGTGTCCTTAATAGAACCCTGTCTCCTCTTTTCCGATATTCTTTTCTACGACACACTGGGACTGTCCACTAGTGTCTCGGGGAACTTCCCTGAAAGTCCTGGTCCTCTCCGTCTAATTCGACTGTCTCACCGACGAGGGACAGGGGACGGGTCAGAGGACTTAGGAGTCGTACGTCGTACGTCGAGTGTCCGTGGAAAGAGTCGGTGCCCTAGAGGGTGCGGGAGGTGCCGTGGAGGTGACCAGTAATCGGTCAGTAGGGAAGACGGTGTCGGAAAAGGTTCTAAGGCTTTAGACTCAAGACGGCCGACGTCGGGACCGAGGAGTGGGACGAGGAGTGGGTGTGTGACGGTGACGTGGGGGAGGGTCGGACGGGTCGGGAGGAGACAGGGGGGACGGTGGCAGGTGCACGGTTACCCTTCGGCGACACCGGGCGCCTCCGAGGACAGGGAAGGTCTCAGGTACCCTTCACAGCGTGACACCGCCCGACCCTTTGCCCTGGGTCCAGAAGTACCTTGGGACCCTACATGGCGGAAGGGGACGTCTTGGAGGGGTTGGGTCTTACCTACCACTTTCAGTGGAACTAAACTGGAAATTACGTTTGACCGTTAAAGAGGTTATTGTACAGTAAACAGATAATTAAAACGACACCTTCAAATGTATGGAAGGGAAAGAACAAAACGCAACAACGACAAACGACAGAGGACGTAACACAATGCCACCCGCACCCCGTCACCCGCCGCCCCCGCCCCCACCCCCTCTTCGCGGCGACAACTAGTCCTAAAAATCATGTTCCATTGATCTGAAGAAGTTGTAGGCACGTCCCGGTCGACAGACGACCCGAGGTCCACTCGTCAAAGGTGCGGACAGCACCCACCTACTCATCCAAGTCCGTATCCCCCGAGGGTAAGGTCGGGGAGCCCCCGACTGGTGAACGAGCCCAGAGGACTTTGGGACACACGTAGAGGAAGAGACGGGACCTTGGACCTCAAGATCTTGGACCCGACGTCAAGATTTTCTGAGTCTGACTCTTGGTCTAGCGACGGGACCAAGTTGGAGTAGGAGGGACGGACGAGGAGTCCCCAAAGATCAAATAGGGTCCCGCGTGGTCTCGTCGGTCCTGTCGGCCCGTCTCCTCTGAGTCCTACAGGACTCCGAAGTCCATGAGGCACCCACGTGGTCGTCTCCCCTGTTCACCGTGGACCACCCAAGAGTAGGATGGTGACGAGTAGGGGGGTTCAGGGGTCTCTATCGATTCCGACACGGCCCTCGGGGCGGAGGAACGACTTCCGTGGAGCCGGGGTACAACTTTCGGACACTTTAGTTGGGAGGAGGAGGAATATCTATTTGTCTACCTTCGACGGACCTACAGGCGGGGTTCGACGATTCCTTCTCTCTCTTTAGTCTCTTACTCTCTCACCCCCGAAACAAGGTATGTCGGCGTGGAAGGGGTCCAAAATATCTCCTCCTTTGACTTCGGAGGTCGACGACTCACCGAGCGGGTGCCCGTGACGTGTGGGTCATGTCGGTCTCTCCTCTGGTCGTCCGGAGACCTGACAGGAGAGGGGGTGCGAGTCCAGCGGAGACGAGTGCCCGGGTGTCCGGGTAGAGTCGAAACTTGACAGTGATGTACACTCGAGTCGGACGTTCGTCTGTCCGCCCGAACGAAGGACGGAGGAAGACTCCGATCCGGGACCCCATCTCTTCTCTTTGTCTGTTATAGTCCACCCGGCGTGGGACTAGTCGACTGTGCCACAAACACCGGGAACAAGGGGAATAGGACGACGAACAACCCGGCAGGGCCACTCAGACTCGGCAGACGGAAAGAAGGAGTGACGTCCCACTTCTACCGAACGGTCAGGTCCCGACGACCTTGTTCCATTCAAAGGACCCCAAGGTCCCGGAGTCCCTTCTCAACATGCACCCGAGGTAAAAGACGGTACCCTATTTCGTGCGTGCTAAAGGTAAGGTCCGGAAGGACGTCTATTCCGTCGTTCTGGACCCAGGTTTTTCCTTGTCAGGATTTTCGTCCCTATCAGGGGTTTTCCTTGTCAGGGTTTTCGTCCCACGGGTAATTCGTAAGGTGAGTGACGTACGTGAACTCTTGTAAATTTTTACCAAAAATTCCGTAGTCGTTTGGGTCTCATATCTTAAAGGTACATCGGCCTGTCTACTGTAGAAATACGAAGCACTCCAATTAAATATGGTATGAAGAAGATGTTCCTCAAGATTTGGTACAAAGTTTTAGTCAATAATAATCGATCAGAGTATCACAAGGATTCTCCGGTAAATTCGGTATACTACTGCAAATAGGTCTACATCCTTTAGAGTCAACGAAATTCATATTTCAGTATACCTAAGATATGGAGGAGTATCTCTGGACGGTCGAGTAGTAAGTTGGGAAGGGGAACTTGAATTTATCAGTCTCAAAGTACGAAGACGTGTAACTCTGGACGGGTGGGAGAGAACCTCAGGGTGTCAAGGATGGTTGTCCCTCCAAAGTAAACAAGTATGGACGGAAACCGTAAACGGTAGTAATTTCGGTGGACTGTGGTGTCCCGACACGGGAGTTGTATCAGTGGGCTGAGTAGGTCCCTGGGGTTACACGTTCCGAGGGGACGTACTGGCCCCGGTAACCAAAGGATTCGGTCTTTGGGTTGAACCAGAACCTTTTCCGTCAGGGTGGATACCGGAGGGAAGTGGAAGGAGGACAAGTCACTGAAAGGTGGTCGGGAGGTGGTGGTGACAGCGTTCTAGAACCAAGTAAGAGTAATTTCTCGACCTCTGGGAATGGACAGGTTCTCAGACACGAATTGATTAGGTCAGGGCGGGTCACTGTCGTGAGTGTGAATGTCACTCTACTTAAGGGAGGAGACCGATCTGCGGGTGGCAGAGTAATCGAGTGTTCTTAGGCATTTTCGTCACTTTGGTGGTTCTGCGGTCCGACATCCAACTCGTAGATGAGTGGGTCCATGGATTTTGTGGGGTGTCGGTCTCTCTCCTTTTCGAGACGAAAGTTCCCTCTACGGAGGGGTCCTTAGACAGACAGTGAAGTAGGAGAACCAATTAAGGGGATCTGGAGCAATTTCGAGGTTCTTCGTCCTTTCTCCACACAGGGGATTCTTTTTCTAAAAGAAGAAGTCCCAACGACACCTACCAATTCTCTATCTTTACTAACTCGAGTCGTCCCCTTCTTCTCGGTGAGAGCTCTCCATGTTACAGACCCTCTTCGTTCTTCGTCGATCTCTCGGACTGACCGACAACTAAGTGTAGTATTTAAGTAAGACCCTTCTGACCGGAGTTGTCGGTCCGGAGGTCTCCGACGTATTTCTCTTTCACGGGAGATCACTGGTTATTCCCCTTACTGACCTTTCTTTTTCATAATTTATTAAAGGGTGGGAGTCCTACGACTGTCAGTCGGGGTCCCAGAACCTCCTCCCCCAAGGACCGAGGCGGTCCAGGGGATGGGTTTCGAGAGGGTAGGTTGGGTCTGGATGGAGTGAAGGGTGTTCCCTTTATTTGTGAGTGTCTGTGATTGGGGTACAACAAAACACAAACAAAAACAAAACGTCACTACGGAGATTGGACCCTAACCGGACACACACACAAACATGTATCTTATAAATAAAAATATGTCAAAAGTGAAAAACTTTTACGGGCTTCATACTACGTAGAATGTCTAAAAAATTTTTTCCTTTTGGACGTATAAAACATGTCTTTTATGGTTGGAGAAGGGAAAACAAATGTTCTACAAAACGTATGCAGATTCTGAGATTATGTGAAAAGTAAACACTCAAGCCGACATGCAAACGTACTGTAAACACGTGTGAATAATTCATAATTTCGAATTATTTAATAACACAAGGTCACGGTTTTCCCCGGTTGGTCGTGAGTCCCCGACCGACCAAACACACACTGAAGTGTCTATGTTCTTCCAGGTACCCCAAACGATTCGATCCACACAGAGTCTTATAAAATTTACGAATGCCTAAAAGTGATAATTTTGTTCACTTTGTACCTTTAAGAACTAGGACTAAGTAGGGATTTAGTTAATGTAAGAAAAGAACAATTTAGTCCTTGAGGGTCTTCGTCCCCAGGAGTTTTTATATTACCAAACTCCTGAAGGGACCACCGGGTCCCCAATTGTGAGACGTGAAGGTGACGTCCCGTGTCCCAAACTAGGGATCAGGTTTTTCAAGATGTACAGAACGTCATACCGGTTTTTTTATTTTTTGTTTCTTTCTTTCTTTACATTACCAAACTTGGTACAATTCAGGTTGTCTCCTTACCGGTCCAGACATAATTCGCTGCAGAAAACAGTGCATGGGGTGCAAGTACTGTCGAGCTACACAAGTACAGTCCAAGGCTACGTGACTTTGGGAAGTTTGGGGGTCCCAATGTTTCCCGATTCACGATCATGAAAACTGAAAACCAAACAAAAGGAAGGAAAACTCGACGTTAGTAATTATGGTCGATAACAACTACTACCGGTAAGTAAACGATATCTAAACGTCCCAGGTGAGTGTTGATCGATGACTTTTCAAACGGGGTTGCCAGAAAAGTGAGGTTGTTTCCTGTAAGTCTTCGTTCAGACCAATTCTATGACCGTAAGACCAAAAAAAAAAAAAAAAATTCTTTAGCTTAAAATGACGAAAGACATGATAAGAATCATGTGATAAATATTTCCAGAGCGACGAATATTTATTTTGTTTGGATAAAATTACTGATCCGTTTATAATGGATACCCCATCGTGTGTCCAAATGACAATCCATAATGTTGTATTAACCACGAAGATTTCCCGAACTTTTATGGTTTCATGAACTCATTAAATTTATGGGAAGGGGTAAAACAAACATGAAACAGAAATATATGCATATAGGAAAGTAGTATCTGTCGTGTTTTCGTGGGACTTCATGTCGAGGACAGGTGTGCATCAGTGTGCTTCAGATTCAATCACTCGAAGTGTAAGTGCCCCGGGGACGGCGCAACACCCCACTCCGACGTGAGTGTCTGAGACCAGAAGTCCCCTGGTGTACGACGGGTTTGGGGTCCCTGGAGGGACCACAAGAATGGTTTACAGGTGAGTCTGCTAAACCTGCAGTCTGTGGAAGGAGGGGACTCAGAACTGAAGGGACAAACTTTTCACTTCGTCAACTTAGTCTCGGTGAGAGACACCAGTAGACAGGGGAGTGGTCCGTCGTCTTCGTACTTCCTGGGTCCGGGGTCGACGGTCGACCGTGTTCAATGAAAAGAATGACTCCCCCAGGGTCCTACGACGTGAAGGGACTATTACGGATTCGGGTGGGGGGTCTGGGGTGGGTCTCGGTCGACGAGGTGGTCCGTGTCACTTGTGTTCGGACCCGGAAACCCCCCGAAAGTCTCCTATTCTGTTATAGAATTATAAAAGTAAAGAAAATTTAGGTTTTCTTTTTTTAACTTATATATTAGTACGTAGGTCGGTCCTAATATAAATAGAAAGATGGTCTCGTCAGTATTTTACATTAAATTTTTTTTTAAAAAAACAAAACAAAACCTCATGTCGACTAATTGTTACGACACTATCAAAGTCCACCTGTCGTTCCCCTGAGTCGACATGTATGTGTACGTAGGTAAGAGGAGGTTTGAGGGGAGGGTAGGCCCGACGGTACATTGTGACTCGTCTCCAGGGATACGACAAGTCATCGCGGAACTATTAAAAAACATAAAAAGCCTTCCTTTCGCAGACGTGTCAGTCTTCACGGACACTCAGTGTCGCGTCGAAGCAGGTAGGAGAGGAGGACCTCTGTGCGGGAACAGGACCGAGATGGCTGAACACGAAGGACGTTACGGTCGGAGAAGTGGCAAAGAAAAAGAAGGAGCGGGGGAGTGGGCTTCAGGATTCCTTAGTCTCACCTTGGACCGAAAAGATCTGAGTGACGGAGTAAGGTAAAGTCCCAGAGTGACCTCGTTAGTCTTGGGTGAACACTAAAACTTTATCCCAGTTTGTACGTGACCTTTCAAGGTCTTCAACTTTATGACACAATCGACTTGTGGGACTTCTTGAGACCCGTTTGGGTTTGGAATGAAACAAAGGTAGGAGTAGAAAACAAGTAAATGAGGAACGACTGGACACGAATCAGCGAGTCAGCGCACGCTGAGAAACGTTGGGGTTTTGACATCGGACGGTCTGGGGAGACAAGTACCTTAAGAGGTCCGTTCTTCTGACCTCACTCAACGGTACGGGAGGAGGTCCCCTAGAGGGGTTGGGTCCCTAGTCTGGGTCCAGAGGGCGTAACGTCCGCCAAAGAAATGACAGACTCGGTGGTCCCTTTGTCGGGAGTAAATGAAGAATGTGGAGTCGACTATAGTGTTTCCTAAGTTTCAGTGACCGTTCTTATATCTATTATTTTGTCTCTCTACACATTTCTTTACAAATATTCAGTCTCAGTTCCTTTTGTTCAGTCTCCGCCCCCGTCCTCTCGGGACCTCTCCGCCCCTTCTTGGAGAGTTCAAAGTGGAGGTCCCCGAACCACCAGTCTCTTTTATTTGGTAGTCGGACCAAAGTCACAGGTGTGACGGGTGGGGACCCCCCTTCAAGTGGTTCATGGTACATGTGTGTGGTAGCGGGCGTTTCAAACCGTGCAGGAATCGGTTCTGTAGGAGGGGTCGTTCCCGACGTTCGGTCCGAGGTGTGTGGGGACTGAAGTCCCACGGGGCCCGGAGAAATGAACCTGGAATTGGGTTGAGTCGAGGTACAGTCTTCGTACCTTTGTTTATCAGTTCTTCATCGACACCGTCACCCCACTCCCACCCCCCACCGGAGGAACCCCTGAGTCATCATTTTCTTAGGTGGTCGGTCACGTCCTCTGTTCCCAAGATAGGGACTTGGTCTTTCTAGGGGGTACGGTGCCTCGTTAATTCGGGTACTCGGTGTTGATGACTAGGACGCACGATCTCGGACCCTGAACGTTACTGACCTCTCCTCAGTGACGGAAAACGTTGATCTTTTTTCGGGAGTGTCGTTACTTCTGGGTCGTGTCAGTGTTTATTTATTTATTTTCGTCGTCGTCCTCGAGGTGTGAGTACGACCGTCCGTCCTCTTGTCCTTCTCCGTCCACAGAACGTCCTCTCTACCCGGTCCCTCCCGGTGCGTTCCCCGACCGCCGTCTCTCCTGAGTCCCTCCAATCTCTGCGAGTGAGACCAGAACCCCTGAAAGTCGGGGGGAACACTCTCGGTAGACGAGTTCCTCACCGACCCCGTGGTCGGGACGGGTTGCCCCGTCTAGTGTCGGGACAACCACTGGAAGAGCCTCGACGAGACCTCTTGGTGGAAGAGATCAAACGAGGGAAGGGGGACGAGACCGTGGTTTCCGTGGACCACCGTTCGTGACAGACGGACCTCTGAACGTTTGTGGGTCGATCTGTCTTCTGACTCAGTCGGGGCAGGTCCAGGAAGTCCAGGTTCAGTCCTAAGAGTGGTTCCAGCCGGTGAACATGGACACGTAGACCGAGTCCTCTGTCGGGGAGGGTGCGCGGGGCTCCGGGGTGGTGGCGGAGGGTGCGCGGGGCTCCGGGGTGGTGGCGGAGGGTGCACGGGGCTCCGGGGTGGTGGCGGAGGGTGCGCGGGGCGCCGGGGTGGTGGCCGAGGGTGCGCGGGGCGCCGGGGTGGTGGCGGAGGGTGCGCAGGGCGCCGGGGTGGTGGCGGAGGGTGCGCGGGGCACCGGGGTAGTGGTGGCGGGAACCACGAAGGAGGGGTGGACCAGAGGGAAGGGCCCTAGGGTCGAAAAATGGACCGTCTTACCTTTCGGTGTCTGTACCCCTCCCAGTCGCAGTCGGGCTCTTCCTCCGGCCGAGACCGGTCCTTAGTCCTCGGAGTCGACGGTCTGGAAGGAGGTGGTGAGTGAAAGGGGTCCATAGTTACTGTCCACTGGAGACTGTAGAACTTTGGGGGACTAAGGTGACTGACCAGCCGAGGACCCTCCTGACCCTGTGACCTCGTACGACACGGGGAGTTGGATCTCAGCAAAAGTCGACACTGTCAAAACACGTACCTCGACCGTAACGTTTAGGTACTCGGCGTACGTACACGAAGCATTGGGACTCACTGATCTGAGGACCCGTACGGGAGCCCTCACCCACTCGCCCCAGTCGAAAGGACCCCGTCACCACCGACGTCTGGACCAGAGAGGGTCGTCACAGGTTCAACGGTGTAAGAAGTCCCTGAGTTGTCGTGTTGAAAGTGGTGGACCGTACGTCGCCCTCAGGGTCTCGGGGTGTCTACATGTCCCTGTACTGACGGAAGGATTGAGGTCCGAGAACACGGGAAGGGCCCCGGGGTGGGTGTGTGGATGTCGGACCCGGGTCGGGGTCGGGGCGTGGACATGTGTGAGAACCCGTTGAACTCTACAGTTCGTGGATTCTGGGGTAGGTGTGGTGGCTTTTCTCCCGGGTCTTTTCTCCTCCTCTAGGTGTGGTTCTGCCTCCCGTCTCTTCCTTCCTTCCCTGTCCCCTTTTGGTCGTCGAGCAACGAGGTTCCTCCCCGCAAAAGTTCCCCCTTCAAAGGAACTTCGCCCCTCCTGTACCCCTTCCCTCGACCTAAACTGTCCGGATCCCTCTTAAGGTGTACGTCTCTGGGAGTCAAGGACCTTGTCGGGACGAAGGCTCTTCGTCAACCCACAGAGACAACTTCCTTTTGCATCTACCTCCTTCTCGACTCGGTCCCTATGTTCGGAGTGTGGTACCCCGGAGGAAAAGGTCCAGATAAGTGACCGAGGACGTGTGTGGGAGACGAAGGGGGATGCGTGTGTGTGCGTGTGTGGGGCGTCGGACACGCCCGAGGACCCAAGAAGACAACCTACTCAGAGGGAGAGGTTTTGTTGGTTCTTGAGACAGAACAAAAAAGGGGGGAGGTGGAAGATAATCTCCTCCTTTAAACCAGAGGGTATGATCTGTCACTCGAGAATCTCCTTTCCTGAAAGAGAAAGTGACCCGAGGAGTCCCTGGATCGAGTCCAGAGAGGGACGGTACCGACCCTGTGTATTTGTAGAGACTGGACGACTGAAGAGTTATATGAAATAATTCGTGGATGACACACGTCCGTCATCCTCCCTTTTCCCCGGTGATTCCTGGCATTCGGACGGGAGGCCCTCGATTATCCCATGGTCCGTCTCGTTCCTGACACGACTCGCGATTCACTCCCATGTAGACTCCTACGATACCGACGGTTCCCCAGTCTTACTTCTCTCCTGGGCCCCCGGTCCTTCCTTAATTGTCGTCGCCTCTTCCTCGACCGGTCTGTCCCCGGGGAAGGAGCAGAGCAGGAGGAGTATCTTAGAAGGTCACTCGCCCTAGGACCCAGTACGATCGAAGACCTTAATGTCCTCCCGTTTGGCCTAACACCACCTTCCTTCCCTTATATTTCTCCCACCCAGGTTTGACCCTCCCGGGAAAGGTTTAAGCGTCCAGGCACCCTGAGGCCCGAGTCCCTCCGTAGGGTAGTGGTCGCCTCGAGGAGGAGTTTGTGAGCGGAGAGAGACGGAGGAGTTCCCGGTCTCAGGTACCAATCAGCGGTTCTTCACTTCGGTCCGTCGGGTTCGAAACCCTTTTCGCAAAATGGGACCTCCTCCCTCTTCTGCTCTCGACGGAGACCTGTCTCCCAGCGCCCGGCTTGGGAAGGGCCCCCAGACCGAACTCCCACTAGTCCTCTGGAAATCTGTGGACGACAATGGGACGGACAGAGGAGGTCGAGAAACGACCCGAAAGACGGCGCCGGGACGTCGATCGCGGGAGACGACCGTCGATCGCGGGAGACTGCAACGGCGCGACGTTCCCGCGACCCTACGGTAAATCCGCCACCGATTGACACCTAGAAGCTCGTTGAAGAGACGTTTCACCGACGGCCGTACCAGTGGGAAACTGGAACTTTCGGAGGGGGTCCTCGGACACCGGTCTCTGACCAGTGGAAAGGGCCGAGGAAGAGTTGTCTAAAGGAAATTGAAGGAAACCACGACGGTGGTAATTGGAAAATTGAAGGACCCGAGGAAGTTTACAACATTCGACTAGTTGTATGGTTCGTTCGACGTTTTCGTTTCTCGTACACAGAAGTTCTCTTACCGTGTTGTCACAGCATCTCCTCTCTTCGGGTACTCGTGCTGACCCGCTACTCGAACCTGTAGACCCGACCGGGAGTCTCGGTTCCCGGAGTGCATAGAGTACTACCTCTATCCGTCGTTCGATGGACGAAGGTCCTCCTAGACCTTATTTGGAAGAAGGAAATCCAACTTCCCTGTCACGGACCCTACATGGGTGGTGACGGAAAGAAGAAGGAACCAGTGGTATACGTCTCCGAGTCACCCACGGCGACCCAAAAATGTCGGTTTAATTGGTCGGTAGGTTACGAGGAAGGTAGGGACCCGGGTACCCTCTTTATATTTTGTTGGGAGATCTTGTACCATAATTCCCTAAACTCCTGAAAGTGACTGAGTGTCCTAGGACCTGTACACGTATATAGTCATCATTTTACCAGACACAGTGCACGACCGTTTGGTGGTCGAGACTTGATGTTGTGACCTCCTTCTGTCTAGGTAGTGCCGGTGGAAAATTTCTCCTTTGACGGCCGTGGGCCCAAGTAAAATGACAATTTTTTTTTTTTTTATGTCCCTTTAGCGGACGATTCTCTGTAAAAAGAACGTGAGACGAGTAAGGTTTCTGTTTCACAAAATAACGTTTTCAGACGGTTTTATTCGGTCGGACGTTGAAGGGGACGGTCACCCTCCGTGAGACCGGACCCTCCTTCCTCCGGACACTCGACCGGGACTAACGGGTTACGGCCGACCCGGTGGAACCTGTTCACGGACGGTACGAGATTCGGAGGAGACATTGGACCCCTTCCAAGACGGACGGAGTGTCCGGTACCCTCCTGATAGAGGTACTTACCTGAACCTTGTACCCTCTCTCGACATATTTCCCATCTGTTCCTCTACCAATCATAAGTCAAGTCCCCTTTTTGGAACGAAAAACATTAGTTTGGAGGTAATTGACCTTAGTGAACTCTTTAACAAGTAATTCTAAAGACCTCTTTAAACCAAGTCTCGTCCGGGGGAACACAGGTGTGTCTCCTGGACGAACTGTCTGAAGAACCTGTGACTTTTTACCTCTACACCCTTACCACCGGTTGGACTACACCCTGTCCTATCTACTCTTGACCGAAGGGGCGGGGTCCCTTCAACGAAAAATTTTGATTTACAGTATTTACAAGTATGAAAAATAAAAGAAAAGAGATTTTTCTCTTTTTAGTCATTTGAAATTTTTAGAAAGAAATTTTAAGGTCAATGGGTATAAGGATCAACTTACTCCTGAAAAAAGGGAAAACAACCGAGGTTATATTCTACACAATAACCCTTAAGGGACCGCCAGGTCGCCAATCCTGAGGTGTGAAAGTGACGACTCCCGCACCCAAGTTAGGGACCAGTCCCTTGATTCTAGGGTGTTCGGAGCACCACACAGGATTTCTGTTTTGTCGTTGTTGTTTTTATTCTACACAACAAATAAGACCCGGATAATGATAGAGGGGTCGTCGTTGAGGGGCAAAGACGAGGGGCGGACACCGGAGAACCTGTAACTTCGGTTGTAAGGGGTACGTCAGTTAGACAGCAGAATTCAAATTGTTAGTAAAGGAGCCATAAAGTTATCTTTTTGAAGAGAACGCGACGCAGAACGTCCTTTAAAGTCACGTCAAATAACTTGTAAACCACATAAAAAATTTATTCAGTCTTGGATTAAAAGACTTAACGTATTACTTCTAGTTGTCGAATAGACTGACTAATATATCTAATCTCTCATTCCTTTTTATTTTCTAAAAGTTCTCATTAAGGAGCTACTATTTTCGTGACCACTTAATGTAAAAAAAAGGAACACATTAATAAAAACATTCCTGGATAGGTATGACGTCCGTCACCCAGAGAACATACCTTCTTTTTTTTAAACGGACGTATCTCAAACGACTACCAAATTCAAAGAGATCGTAAAGACAAAACTACAATTCCACTCTACAGAAGAAAAATAAAAATTATTAACATAAAAAGGATACTGAAAATTTTTCAATAAAGGAGGTTCGAGAGGAAACCCAGTTTTCGCGGAGGGCACTTCCGTTGGACCACGATTCAAGGACCTCGTTCCGTAGGATATGACCTAAAGGACGGAATCCCTGGGGGTTGCTGTCCGAAATAAAAAGACCCGAGGTTTTAGGGACGTCTACCACTGACGTCGGTACTTTAATTTTATGTGAACGAGGAACCTTCTTATTGATACTGTTTGGATCTGTCGTATAATTTTTCGTCTCTGTAATGAAACGGTTGTTTCCAGGCAGATCAGTTTCGATACCAAAAAGGTCATCAGTACATGTGTACGCTCTAAACCTGGAATTTCCTCCGACTTGTGGCTTCTTGACTACGAAAGTTTGACACCACAACCTCTTCTGAGACCTCTCAAGGAACCCGACGTTCCTCTAGTTTGGTCAGTTGGGATTTCCTTTAGTTGGAACTTATAAGTAACCTTCCTAACTACGATTTGGACTTCGAGGTTATGAAACCGGTGAACTACGCTTCTCGGTTGAGTAACCTTTTTTTTTTTTTTGTTGGGACTGCTACCCTTTCTAACTTCCGTCCTCCTCTTCCCCTACTGTCTCCTACTCTACCAACCTACCGTAGTGGTTGAGTTACCTGTACTCAAACTTGTTCGAGGTCCTCTACCACTTCCTGTCCCTTCGGACCGTACGACGTCAGGTACCCCAGTGTTTCTCAACCTGTGTTGACTCGATGACTTGTTGTTGTCCGAGAGGATAGGACTGGTGACGTCCTTGGGGACAGTGTAGGATCACGGAAAAGGGTTTTTCTCTAGTTAAAAGTTACTCGTCCTGGAGAACATCGAGGTCCAGTCAGTGACCAGAGGTACCGTGGGGAAGTGGTGAAGGGAGTCACAGGACCCGAACGTAGAGGAGGGGAACAGTTCGTCTACCACTCTCGGACCTTCCAAAGATGGGAGAATGACGGAAACAGTGAAAGGGTTTACCAAGGGTTTCGGAGAATGGTTAGAGACTGGGAGGTTCCCACTCACATGGAATGGTAAGTCGGGAAGTCGGACTTACCAGCAGAGTCGGAAAGGAAAACCAAGGGGGACTCCTAGAGTGGAGGAATAGAGCGGAGGTGGGTGCTGGACAAAAGAAGTAAAAAAGTCAAGAGAGAGGTAAGTCTGGCGGGAGTCTGGTGGGTGGTGGAGGTGAGAGAGTGGGAGTCTGGTGAACCGAGGGAGTAGAGAGAGAGGGAGGAGCAGAGGAAAACGGAGAGAGGGGTAGGAGTCGGGGAGTGGGCTGGGTTAGGGGGTCAAGGGGGTGTGAAGAAAGTCGAGTCAGGAGACTCGTAGTAAAATCGAGTGGAGACGTTTTGTTCTGGGGACCCCTCTTTCTAGACGTTAAACCAGCTGTACACACTGTCGAAACAAAAGGATGGTTTGTGAGGACCACGGAAAGTTAATGTATCTCAACAACTGTCTACATTGTAAATAGGATAACACAAGGAGTATTCTTCTCTTTAGGTGTGGAAACAAAATAAACTAAAATAAACCCCAAAGATAAGACTTAGACTATTTTGTAACACTAATCCTGGATGGTCACTTCTTTATGAAACAAAAGACCGAAGTCCCAGTATTGATTTCAGAGATCCCAAAAAAAAATGACCAAAATTCAAGTTATTCAGTGTCGTGTAAAGAATCAGATCTGGACACTGAACGAGACAGAGGTCTCCTTCGGGTCTCCGATACTACGTCTCAAAGGAAAAGGAGTAGGAATTTCACTTTCCAACTCTGATCTAAATTATAAAACACGAAGATATTAAGTCATCGAAAAAACGACTAAAGTTACGTAGTTTACGTAAAAAGGAATACGGATAGTCCCTAGCCAAACCAAACCAAAAATTGGTCCACAGATACAAAAGATCAAATTTCTCCCCCAGACCGAGTTCGGACCCAACTCTTTGTGGGGGAGGGGTAGCTTGGACCCATCTTTCGACAAAACCTGTTCCTCCCCGTTGTTTAGGGACACGACCAAGAAAGGAAAAGAAACCCTTGAGTGAACCAAAGGAAGGTACGTACTTAACGACCTTAGACCCTATTTCGGAGATTGTGTACTATTCTGTAAGTCTCTTTGGGTCACGGTTCATAAACACCGATTTTTGTATCGACTAGTAAAAGAAATTTTGACTTAGAAACCAAATATCGAATCGGTTTTACTTTGTTCGGTTAAGGTACCGGTAGGTTCTGGGGGTGTTTTCTGGGAGTCACAAGGGGTACTTACTCGTTCCCAGACGTCCCAGGGACGGTGGTATCGGTAATTTCACGGTACACACGAGGACTTGCTAGTTACACTCTTTCAGTCAGAGATTCATCGAGACAACGACAGGATACCGGTTTTCCCATATATTGACACAGATTCTCTTTTAATTGTCACAAAATACACAATAGTCTTCCGTATTACGTTCAAGTACGTCCTGTTTCACTACAGAGACCCTTTTCCTAACACGCACCTGTCACATTTTTGTGCAGAAGGTTCGGGGACGGGTCGTCCTCATCCCCGTCTTCTCTCGTTACAAATTGCTATGGTTGACCGGTTCTTTATGTGAGAAGGACCCGTGTGTCTGAACCTCCTTGACCGACCAAGAAACGACCCTGTGTCAGGAGGTCAGGTTTACAATTGGACTAGTATTTGGTTCGTCTAAGGGTCAGCCTTCCTCTGGGACTTTCTTCGGACCAAAGAGGTCAATTGCAAAAGTAAAGACTTCATCGGTAACCGCTCCTGCAGGGAGTAGATCGGGACTCCGTAAGTGTGACCCGAGAAGTCTCGTTCAGGTCAAGACTTGCAGTCACGGGTGTAAAGGGTCGGCCAGATGGGGTCTGACGATTGGTGTCTTGTTCTACTGAAGGACCCCGGGACCTCTGGACCCCGGAGTACCTGAGACGTTGGTCGGTGTGTCTCTGTAGGTGGTCTACCACCTTGGGGTCTCACACAGCCGGGTTCCGGGATGGAAGTTGGAGTCGAAGAGAGATGACTGGTGTCTCTGGTGAAGTCCCGTCTTAGGGACACGGAGTCTGGGACGAAACGAAGTCATCGGTCTGAGGTGATTCGTGGTACTGGAGAAGGTTAGTATAAGATTTTTTCCGGAAGTTTCTTAAATTAATTAGATAAAACTCTTAAAAGAAACTTTCTTTACCACATCTTAGAGTATAATATAAGATCGCTAAGTCGTTTTTTTTTTTTTTTTTTTTTTTTCGGTAAAATGGTCCTTTCTTTTCGTGTTTCCCGTTTTACGAACTAAGGGAATAAGGGTCGTGAACGAAAGACGGGTCGACCTGAAACGTTTGAAGGTGACATTAGGGTCCGACTAGAAAGGTCGGACAAATAACTTCGTTAACCCAAAATACGTAAACAATTAAAATATTAAAGTACATTCTAAAAGAAGAACAATAAACCACGTAAACCTCATGTTACAAATTTGTGTGTCGTAAAATAAAGGTACCACTCGAACTATTACCTTGTCAAAGAAAACGAAGAGTGTTAGAAGGCAAACACAAAGTAACATGTGTGGGTAACTATGTAAAACACGACGTATGTACATTTATAAAATGTAGTATGTACATTTATAGAACAATATAAAACCATACATTCGTAACGGAGAAAAAATTTAACACTAGTGATCGTGATAATAAGAAAATAGTAAGAATTAAAACTTAAAAAAAAGACCCCGCGAGTTAAATAAAAAGATTAGTGGAAACTATAAAACCTTAATACAATCAATAAACCCCATCGTCTGTATCCTTTCGTGACAAAAATTCGTCACTCGTTCGAGAAACTATCTGTCTATAACTGTAATTTTCTAGTCAGGAAATTGTACAATGGATATACCAAAAGAAGAAGAATAGTCCACGATAAAGTTGTTTTGACTAAGGAGACGACCTAACAAGACAGAAAAGGTAAAAAATGAAACTAAAAATTAACGGATACTAAGTCAAACGGTTGGACTAGTATGGTCCAGTTTCTGTCGTACCTCACCCCAGAAACGAGGCAAACTCATTGAAGGTCCGATGTCCACTTGGTGTCCCTTTTGTAGGGTCCACTAGTCATGAACGGATGCCTGGATAAAGATCTACCACACCGAAGAAGTCACAAAAACTGTATCTCCCGTCTCGGGGGCCGACTGTGTATGGGTGTGGACAAACTTTCAAGAACGGAGGGTGTTGGTCCGTAAGACTCGTTGAGGTCGGGTCGGTGACACTGTGGTCCCAATCCCGTGACTCTTCCCCAGTCAAAGGTAGGGTCCAGACGGTCACCACGTGATAGACCGTCAGATCAATCACTGGTCAGATCAGACCAGGAACCGGGGTATTTCAAGTTCCGACGTATCAGAAACGTTAACCTTAAGAGAGATGACTTTTTGTACCGACTCGTTTACTCGGATAAGGAACTTTACATGGGAACGAGGAGGGTCTACTCATTGTAACGTCGTTTATTCAGGTTGATGAGAAAATTCATCTTTCGGCATGGGTGACCTTTGGGTGTTTCCGGTTACCGGACTTGGTGTCATAGGATTCCGAGTTTCCACTTGGGTGTGTTTACTACACCGTTCTAGTTAATGATTAATAAGACTTGTTTCCGAGGAAACCTCTCGGGTAGTTCGATTTCTCTACTTTGTCATTGACGGATTTAGTCGTTTTACAATCCGTTACCAATCGGATTACGTGAATTTGGGTATTCCTTATTTTCTCTGTCTTTTGAGGGACGGTTTTAACGCCAGGAAGGACAGACACAGCAGGATCTCAAAATATACGACAAAACATGAATTATAGATACCACATTTATGAAAGGTACCGTTTTCTACATTTATACTTAATATATAAAAGAAAAACAGAAAAGATTTTACCTTCAACTAGATTCATTATTTAATGTTTAGTAGATGTAGAACAAGAAAAAAAAGGGGTCTTTAATATATGGAAATGAAGTTGTAGAAAGTCTTCCTTTTTCTCGAAGTACTAATTTCCTTCGTAAGTAAGGATTGATTACCTTCATTCTACCATGGTATATTTCTCCTTTCCTAATCCCAAGTCCTCTCACCCAAAATCAAGACTGAGAAAGTAATTGCCTACACTCTGACGGATTCAGTGAATTGGAGAACCTCGAAGTAGATTTTTACTTTTGTCGACGGTGTCAACAAAAATTTTAAACTTTCCATCGTCTACGTGAACCTTAATGATTCAGAATTAAAAGTAATCCGGTTGACCAACCTCATACTTATAAAATATATTCCCTCTAAAGACAAATCATAAAATAAAACGAAGTTAAGATGAAACCCTGTTTTGGTTTTTCTTTAACTTGCTCTTTACTTGAAAAAGGTGACATATTCTGGGTACTAATTATCCCCAGAATACATATTCTGGGTACTAATTATTGGTCTTAATAGAATAATAGAAATTCTCGTAAATCCTTTTTTTATTTAAGGTTGTTAAAAATTACTTTGTAAGTTTGAAACTTATACAAGAACCAACCTGGTTTGAACAAAGTAGCTACAGATTGTAGTGTACTTTTTTTGGAAACGGTTCCGTCTTTATGTCAGTTTATTGGACCTTAGCTGTTAGGTAACTTTCACCCATCCTTAAGGGTTCCTCACAGGGTCCGTTTGAGACACTACCTCGGTTCCTTTAGGACGTACATTGAAGTAGTTTCGAATCTTCACCGTAAAATAGGAAACACCTACTGGTTTGACTTCGGTATGTTAAGTTTTCTTTCAGTACTACTTATCGTCCAACGAAGGTTGAAGTCAACTGGTTTTCCGAACTAGAACCGAAGGATGGTACAGTCTCATCTTTGTTCGGAAACTCTAGTAGAGGTCAGGGGAGGAGTACATATACTCTTTGTCTTAAAAACACTAAGTTGTAGTACCAGAGAGGTCAAGTACTCTTTTTGTCGTTCCCTATTTCTTCCCTGGGTCCGGGAAGAGACCCCGATACCGGAGAGGGAGAGACGGGTGACAAGGGGTGGCAAGATCCACTATGAACACCTGAAGGGACCACCAGGTCTCCAATTCTTAGACGGACGGTCACGTCCCTTGTATACAAACTAGGGACCAGGCCCTTTTAAGGTATACGGTGTCTCGTTGACTCGGACACGTGGGGTTGATGACTTGGGGTCCGTAGAATCTCAGATACGAGGTTCTGTTCTCTTCTGTGGTGTCACTCTTCGGACGTGTGGTGTTTGTCTCTCATCGGGGATGAGTGACGTGGATCTCTTTCGGGTGTGCTTCCTTACTTCTGGGTCGTGTCGGTTTTATTTATTTATTTAGTGGAAATCTACTACGACACCTTCCGTCCACCCTCCCTTGAACCCCGTAAGTGGAACACCGGGAGGGAGAAGTTTTATCTCGTAGTCTTTATGTCAGTAACGTACCTTATTAAATCCCCAGACTACTTCTTCTTCTTCTTCTTTCAGCGAGTCAGCACAGACTGAGTAACGCTGGGGTACCTGACATCGGATGGTCCGAGAAGACAGTCACCCTAAAAGGTCCGTTCTTATGACCTCACCCAACGGTAAGGGAAGAGGTCCTCTAGAAGGGTTAGGTCCCTGACTTGGGTCCAGAGGACGTAACATCCGTCTGCGAAATGGTAGACTCGGTGGTCCCTTCAGACTACTCCCAGACTACTCCCCGAAGATTTTCCTTTTTGTAGATGGAGCGGAGAGGAGAAGACTTCGTCTCGTCTGGTTGTTGAGTTGTCCTATATACTCAAGGGGTAGACTGAGACGGTAATTTATACTGGTCCTCGGGAAGGACTAGACTTTACGAGGGTGACCCCACTCCGTGTATTTTGTGGAGAAGACAAAAGACAAAGGACTGTAAAAGAAAGGGTGACAGGAGGGGGTGGGGTTAGGGGTTTGAAGATAGTCGAGGAATTACATTTTAACCATTTTGTCTGTTCATGAAATCTATGTATCTGGACATCAAAGCTTACTAATTTGGGGTGTTACGTCTTTTATCGTAGTTTTTCCTCCTCACCCTTCCAAAGTTGACAAAAAACAAAATTTCCTGACTATAAATTTTCACGGGTACTTCTTCAAAAGTCCCTCGACTAGACGCATTGTTTTAGAGTCTTTCTGTACCTTCTCCTCTCCCCGACTTGAAAAAGTGTTCGTTAGTCCGTTGCCTTCATAAAAAGACAATTTTCTGTTGTAAGTCTTTATCCATTTTAGTACTGTGAGAGACTATATTTTTACTTGTGTACCATTTCTAAAATAAACTGAGTATGCTACTCTCTTCGTCTGTTAACAGAATTGGACAGGTCTCCTTTTCAAATTTTACATGTATACACACACCTACTTTCCTTACAACTCTCCTTATCGTCCCTTGTTTCGGTTAATAATGGTAGCCCTATCTTAAATGTATAGACCGGTGGTGGATGTTGAATGTTTCCCAATGTTTTATGACCATTGGGTCTTCCTATCCGACATCTCATGGCTAGGGGTCGGAAAAACCGTGGTCCCCGACCAAAACACCTTCTGTTAAAAAGGTGTCTGGTACCGACGCCCCCTACCAAAGTCCTACTAAGTTCGCATGACGTAAATGACACGCGAAATAAAAATAATAATAATGTAGTCCGTAATCTAGGGTCTCCAACGCCTGGGGACCACATCTACTTTGTATCAAAAGGTAATTTTGTGTTTTTATATAAAGTGTTAACATTTCGGTACGAGACGAAATTATGGGTCTGGATAAAGTGGTTATAATTTTGGGTAGTAGAAAAAGTTGAGTATGCAATACGACCATTTTCATATTAGTCCTTTTGGGAACTTGTCGATAACTACCTCAGGGTATAAACTCGTAATTGGAAGACTGGAAACACTCGAGACCCGGGAAGGGGAGAGAGACAAGTGACAGAGAGGGTGACAGTGGGGTGGGGGGTGGGGGTGAATCGAACCCCGATTCTTGAGTACTGTATTTATTGATTGAGTCGTCTCGAATAGTTTTCGTCTACACCACTTCCCACAACTGGGACCTAGAGTATCGTGAGTAGTGACCCACTCGTTATTTAGAGATGCATATATACCGATCTCAGAAAGGAGACTTAATTCCTGGGGACTGGGAAGTGCAAGCACTGACAATTGATTCTTCTGTGAGAAACGATGACCGGGGAACTAAGTCACACGACTGTCAATTCTACGAGAATCGTATTATTTAACGCCAGAGAGAAAAAACTTGAGTATTTCGAGGGGGGTGGTACTACGAAGTACGTATAGTGGGTGGACCGGAAAAATTAGCCGACCGTTTAAGTGTCGTAGAATCAGGACCTCTGTACTTGATACAGGGGGTGGGGGAGGTGAAAAAGGGTCATAATTAAATTGATTTCACCGGTGACATAATCAGAATGGTGACGACTTATCACCAAAGGAATCCTAAAGACCTAAAGTTCAAATTTACTATTTAGAATTATAAGTAAACTCTGTCCCGACACCGTGATTGTTCCCTACTCTGGAAGGGATCGAGAGGTAGAAGACTCCGGAGATGAAACGTTTTTTTCACTTTAGTAACTTGAGTTTTAGAGAAGACTATGATGCTACCGGATGTCGCTATCGATTTCTAGTTAACACTAGTTACCATGAAAATATACTATACTGATATCAACAACAACTGTCGACATTCACACCGACTTCTTTCAGTCGTATAATGGAGAGTCTCTGTTCTAAACATTCCACCCTTAACTCCCTTTTAACCGAACCTATCGTGGTTGTGTATCTCTAGAGAAAGGGTCGAGTCCGAGGTGAGCTCTCTTGTCATTTAAGAGGGTTTACTCGACAGTTTCCCGTAGAGATCCCTAAGACTCGAACTTGTCCGGAACTCCTCGGACCCTTGGCTTATAACGTCTTTCTCTAACGAATGGAGGGACCGAGTTCTCACTCTTCCCCAGTTCGACTCGACTTATGTGAGAGGAAGTCAGGAGGGTGGAGGTTTGAGAGTGATTGTTGTAGCCCACATTCTTATGTTACATTTACCTCTCTCTAAGTTGTTTTTGTACCCGGACATGAGAAGTTTTTATAATTACAGTACTTTTTTGTTTCTGTCTGGTTCCTTGACTAGGTCTTATTACTTCTTATTTTTAATTTGTCTGTACTCTTGCTTCACCTAGGACCTACTCTTTTTTCCTTTCGATATTTTAAATGATATCCCGTTGACCTTTGTGAACTTATACCAGACTTCGAATTTATCATAACATAGATACAATTTAAAAGACAAAGATGTTACCGTAATATCAATATACTCACTTATAAGAACGGAAATCTTTTACGTGTCACTCATCTATTTATTTTCATTTCCCCTTCCTATTGATGTTAAAAGTTTATCAAGTCTTTTTTTATCTTTCCCTATTTCTGTTTTATTTTATTATTTTGTTTACACCCCTTTGCGTTTTTACCATTTAGACCCACTTCCCATATATCCTCGAGAAATTTGATGAGATTAAAAAGAAACTTTAATAAAATTTTTTATCTAAATTTTTCTTCTGTTACACCCTTATTAAAGTTTCACGACTCTACCTTATTAAAACTTGGATTTAAGATATAGGTTAGTTTGATAATAAGATCATAGTCCTTTTTATTTCTGTATAAGTCTACACGTCCTGAGTCTTATGAAGAATCTGGTACTTGAGAGTAACGTCAATATTAGTTCTACCGGTTGGGATGGGTTATGATCTTTCACATGAAGTTGGTTTTTTTCTTTCTTTCTTTCTGTAAAGACCATGGACACATCTTTACGTTTAGTGAGTTGCTCTCTGGTGAAGTGTGGGTGATTCTCTCGTTATTATTTTTTTCTACCTATTGACACAATTGTTCAACGTCCTTTTCACCTTGGGATTATTTGACGATTACTCTTACGTTTTACCACATTGAGGAAACTTTTGTCAACCCGTCAACGAGTTTTTCAATTCGTGTCTTGATGGTTTACTGGGTCGTAAAAGTAAGGGTCCTAATATGGAATTTCTTGACTTTTGTATACAAGTGTGATTTTGAACATGTGAGTACAAGTATCGTCGTAATGAGTATTATTATTTTTTTCATATTTGTTGGGTTTACCGGTAGTCGACTACTTACCTATTTGACTTACACTACCTAGATGTATTACCTTGTCATAAGACAGTCTTTCTTTCTTTCTTTACTTCGTGACTAGGTGCGATGTTGTAGCCACTTATGACTTTTGTAACACAATGCACTTTCTTCTGTCTCCATGGTTTTACGTTTTTTTATACTTAATTTTGTTATTATTTTTAACTCTCTCATCGTATCTTTATATGTGTAATGGTATACATTTTATCTTTTGATTACCCTTCAACGACATACTGTGTCCCTCGAGTGGAACCACGAGACACTGTTGGATCTCCTCACCCTACCCCACCCTCGACCCTCCCTCCTTCTCCCTCCCCTGTATACATATGGATACCGACTAAGTGTAGCCACATACCGTCTTCGGTTGTGTTAATACATTTCATTAATAGGAGGTTATGAAACCGGTGGACTACACTTCTTGACTGAGTAACCTTTTCTGAGACTACGACCCTTTCTAACTTCCGTTCTCCTCTTCTCCTGCTGTCTCCTACTCTATTAGACGATAGTTGTTGTGCTACCTGTACTCAAACTCATCCGAGACCCTCAACCACTACCTGTTCCTTCCGACCACACGACATCAAGCACCCCAACGTTTCTCAGTCTGTGGTGACTGACTGACTTGACTTGACTTAATAGGAAGTTAATTTTTATTCAATTTTATATATATATATATATTTCAACTTTTTTATTATTCCGTAAGGGTTTTAATGATTTGTAAAAACAAAATATTATTATTTAAAGGTTTAAGAAGTTCGATCTGAAGTTGTCATACACTTGGTTCTTGAAGGTCTACATGTTCGACCTAAATCTTTTCCGTCTCCTTGGTCTCTAGTTTAACGGTTGTAGGTAACCTAGTAGTTTTTTCGTTCTCTTAAGGTCTTTGAACTTTAAGTTGAACTTGGATGATATGTCTTGAAAAGTATACAAAAGTATACAAAGTCTTTTCTTACATCCACGAAATTGTAACAATATCTTTTTTCATCTTTATTTAGATTTACAGATGGTTATCTCCTTTATAAAATTTTAGGACGGTATTAGGGAAGACGTCTTATGATTCACCTACAATTTTGGTACATCACGGTTGCACTGATCGAGGTTCTAATGCGACACTTAACTTTTTCGTTCAGTGTCTTGTTATCTCTTTTCTACAATGAACATTTTTCTTTTATTGACAAATACATGAATATATATACATCGATGTTTCTTTATTTGGACCTTAACACGAGTGGTTTATAAATTGTTATTACTTGGAGATCTCCCTTCCCTCCGAGAACACGATCTTACTTCTCGCGACACAACAAAGAAGAGGTAAATTATTAATAAAAGTAGAAAATGTGTCATTCTTACATGAACACATAAGACATGAAAAATTCTGTCTTCTGTTCCTTTCATTTCTTTGGTTTAACTCCCCCTTTACAAGATTGTGTTTTTTGTTTTGCCTTGAAAAGGGACCACCAGGTCACCAACTCTTAGGTGGATGGTCACGTCCCCTGTGCTCAAGCTAGTGACTAACGCCTTCTAAGTCGTACGGTTCGTTGTCGACTCGGACACCTGGTGTCGAAGACTTCGGGTGAACGAAATCTCAAGTACGAGGCGTTGTTCTCTTCGGTGGTGTTACTCTTTGGGAGTGTTTTGTTGATCTCTTTCGGGCACACGCCGTTACTTCTAGGTCACGCTGGTTTTTAATTAATTAATTATTTAATTAAAAATTCACTTTCCTTTATAATTATGATGTCACCATCATAGTTACCGATTACAAGAGAGAGAGGGAGGTTTTAAAGGTATTGTTTTAAGGTTTGAACGAAAACCTTACTTTTGGAAATAAATTTTACACAGAGACCTGACCTGTCCTTTGAGGGACTCGTGGACCATAAAGAGACTGATCGGAGGCTTTTCATCGGATCGGGAAGGTTTATCTCCGGATTTCTAGGTACGTAGAAACCCCGTTTTCCCTATCCTTGTAGAAAGAATTAACGTCAAATCTTACCAAAGGTAGTTTTGTTAACTTATTTGAATGATAGAATAGACAAGTCAAATAGTACGGTAGTATTTTGGTATACTATTACTATTTCTACTACTACTTTCTGATACATTAATGTGTCCCTTTACAAAAACTGTCAAAATTCACCTCACTTTTATTTGTCCTTTGTTCTAGTCAATCAGTCAAGTCAGTGAATCAGTACAGACTGAGAAACGTTGGGGTACCTGACGTTGTGTGGTCCGAAGGGACAGGTCCTTTGTTCTACAATCTAAAATTATTGTGTACCTGTTTTACTTGTTTACATTGAGTGTGTTTTTTTCAAGAACTACATTTCACTGTCCTAATACCAACTAAAAAAAGGGTTACTAAGAGAATTTTAACAGGATTATTATCTACTTTTGTTGACCCTTCTTTTCTTTTTACTCACCTTTTATTTACCCTTTAATAAAGTAACCTTGTACTCATAACAGACAATTTTCATTTTTGTCTTTGTAAGACTAATTATCAAGATCTTTGACGGGACACATGTTGAAGTTTTATAAAATATGAAATATATAGTAGATAGTTATAATATATCCATTTTTATATACGGTTACATAATGTATGTATTAATATGTATATATCTCTCTTTTACGGTACCTACCTCCTCGGACCATCCGACGTCAGGTACCCCAGCGATTCTCAGTCTGTACTGACTCGCTGAAGTGAAAGTGAAAAGTGAAAGTACGTAACCTCTTCCTTTACCGTTGGGTGAGGTCACAAGAACGGACCTCTTAGAGTCCCTGCCCCCTCGGACTACCCGACGGCAGATACCCCAACGTGTCTCAGCCTGTACTGACTTCGCTGAATCGTCTCTCGTCTCTCTCTCTCACGTGTTCTTATGAGCTACATTGTAACAAACAATAAATTTTTTATCCTCGTTTGGATACACAAGTAGTTATCTCCTTTGTAAAATTAAAGAAAAATAACCGTTTGTTATATTAGACTGTTCTCCAATTATGGGTTTTCTAAGTTTCTTAGGTATGTTGAGTTGTATTTTTTTTTTTTTTTTCGTTTGTCGGGTTAAATTTTTGCCCGTCTTTTGGACTTATCTGTGAAAGGTTTCTTCTGTATATCTACCTATTGTCCGTGTACCTTTCTACGAGTTGTGACGATTAGTAGTCTCTTTACGTTTAATTTTGGTGTCACTCTCTATGGAGTACAGATATCTTTACACTTTCACTTTCAGCGAGTCAGTACAGGTTGAGAAAAAGTGGGGTACCTGACATACATCAGGTCCGGTCTTATGACCCCACCCATCGACAAGGAAAGAGGTCCCCTAGAAGGGTTGGCCCCCTAGTTTGGGTCCAGAGGGCGGAACGTCCACCTAAGAAATGGTCTACTCGGTGGTCCCTTCGGGCAGATAGTCTTACCGATAAGTTTCTCTGTCGTTTATTGGTCACAACAACTCCTATACGTCTTTTCGCTTCGGAGTCCGTGACCTCCACCCTTACAGTAAACCACGTCGGTGATACCTTTTATCATACCTCTAAGGAATTTTTTGATTTTTATCTCAACGGTATACTAGGACGTTAAGGTGAGTGCCCGTATATAGGTCTCTGTTGACATTAAACTTTTCTATGTATGTAGGGTTACAAGTGCAACAACAACAACAACAAGTCGGTGATTCAGTACAGGTTGAGAAGCGATGGGGTACCTACCGTCGTACGGTCCGGAGGGACAGGGAGTGATAGAAGGTCTCAAACGGGTTCAAGTACAGGTAACTTAGGTTAGTAGAGTAGGAGACAGTGGGAGAAGAGGAAGACGGAAGTTAAAAAGGGGTCGAAGTCCCAGAGAAGGTTACTTAGCTGCGAAGCGTAGTCCACCGGTCGAAGTCGTAGTCAGGAAGGTTACTCATAATTCCCAACTACAAGTATCTGATAAATGTTGTCAGTTCTGTCTTCGTTGGACTTACAGGTGACTGTCTACTTTCCAATCTCTTCTGCGCCATACACGTGTGTCACCTTATGATGGGTCGGCATTTCTCTCTTACTTGAGTACGGTAAACGTCGTTGTACATACCTGGATGTCTTATAGTGTGATTCTCTTCAGTCTTTCTCTTTCTGTTTATTGGTAGACTATAATGAATGTACACCTTGGATTCTACTTTGTTTACCCTGAAGGAGTCACCATTTCTTAGACGGACGGTTACGTCCCCTGTCTCCAAGGTAGGGACCAGGTCCTTCTAGGGTGTCCGGCTCCTCGTCGAATCGGACACTCGGTGTTGATGACTCGGACACGAGATCTCGGACCTTCGACGTTGGTGACTCGGGTGCACGGTGTCGAAACCTTAGGACGCACGGGATCTCGGGGTCGAGACGTTATCCTTTTCGGTGGTGTTACTCTTCGGGTACGGCTCATTGGTCTCCTATTGGGGACGAGCAGTGTTGATCTCTTTCTCGGGCGTGTCGTCGTCTCTAGGTCGTGTCGGGTTTTATCTACTTAAAATTTTTATTTTTTGTTTTACTTTGTTTACTTGAATAAATACTTTGTCTCTATCTGAGTCTGTATCTTTTGGTTAAATACCAATAGTTTTCCCTTTCCCTCACCTCCTCACTATTTAATCCTCAAACCCTACTCGTCTATGTTTGATGATATATGTTTTATCTCTTTATTGCTCCAAGATGACATATCGTGTCCCTTGATATAAATTATGGAAAACTATTCGGTATCACCTTTTTATACTTTTTATTATATATCTACGTATTGACTTAGTGAAACAACATGTGGTCTTTGGTTGTGTTGTAACATTTAGTTGATATTAAGTTAAATTTTTTTCCTTCTTCTACTGAAACACCCATAATACAATTCACTTTAATCAGTCCGTCTCTTTCTGTTTATGACATACTAAAGTGAATAAAACCTCAGATTTTTTGTCTTATTTACTCGTTTGTCTTATTTGGTCTTTGACTTAGTTCGTATGTCTCTTGTTTGTCGACTAACGGTCTTCACTCCTGTCACGTCTCCCTTTAATCCTCGAACTAAGTCCCCATTAAAGAAAATCCTCACTGACCAAACTAGAGAAACGTCAGGTCCCCTTGGTCCTCACAGAAGAGGTCGTAGTGTCAAGTTTTCATGATCAAGAAGCGACGAGTCGGAAGAAATAGCTAGTTGAGAGTGTAGGCATCCATGGTATTCATTTATTTATTTACACTACCGTCATTTATTTAAAAAAAGACAATCTTCACACTTCAACTCTCAGTAAAAGAACGTTAATCTAAACCTCCGTACTCTACCTGATTTACAAACAAAAAGTGAGTTTTAAGTATACAATTTCGGGACAGGAGGTTAAACTACCATAAACCTCCATTCCTGAAACCCTCCATGAATCCAAATTAGGGGTACTACCTTAATCGCGGAAATATTCTTTTTTTTCTTTCTGGCATTGAGAGAGGAGAGTAGAAGGGAAGCGAAAGGAAGAGAGAGAGAGAGAGAGAGAAAGAGAGAGAGGGGTGGTATTCTCGCGTGTCGTTCTTCCGTTTGTAGATGTTCGGTCTTTCTATTTAAAGTAGTCTTTCTTTGGTACTACCGTGGAACTAGAACCCGAACATCGGAGATATTGACTCTTATATTTAAAGAAAACGAATTCGGAGGGTCGGATACACACTACAATTTCGTCGGACCCGAGTGATCTTGTTAGTCATTTGAGATTCATCCTATTTATAATTAGTCAAGTCAAGTCAAGTCAGCGAGTTAGCACAGGCTGAGAAACGTTGGAAATAATGTGTGTGTGTTTTAGGTATTGGTCTACGTAGTATCATTTTTATGACTTCGAGTTTGGGTTTTGATTTTAGAACTGTCGTCGTTCCTTTTTTACTAAGTAGTGTATATTCCCTTGGGGTTATTCTAATTATCGACTGAAGAGGAGTCGTAACTCTTCGGTCTTCCGTCACTCTACTATATAAGTTTAACGACTTTCTTTCTTGACAGTTGGTTCTTATAACATCGGTCGTTTTGATAGAAAGTTTTTAATTCCACGAAAAAATAAATAGTTATTAATCTATAAAATTTATTCTAGGTCATACTTAGAAGTTCTGTTTTCATTCACTAGAGTCTATTGACAAGACACTTAAATTTTCACGAGAATTCTTATTTCAGATAGTCTTTTAAGTTACATACTTATGATCTTCAGAGGTTTCTTCTTTTAATTTTATTTCTTTATCTTATTTATAGTTTTGTGTATTAAAATTTTTGAAAGAAATTTAATTTTCTAGAACTTTGATGTAAAATTTTCTTGTATAGTATACATAGATTCTAATAGTTGGGTCTTACTGGTTATAGTGTTTTATAAGATTACTTTAACGATTTGAATTTTCTGTTTTTTATGAAACCTATAGGTCAACTTTGTCATCAACTCAATATTTTCTTTCTTTTTAATCTAAGGGTACTTTATAAAGATGTCATCGTAAAGAGGTCTTCGTTTACCTCTTATAAAAATTCTAAAAGTTTCTGTCTTTTATGTTCGGATTCTAATATCTGTCATTTTCATCGTGAGTCCATGTTTCCATATTTCACAATGGTTGTGTGTTTTCGAATACTTTATAACAAGGGTACTCTTGAAGAACTCTTTATATGGTTTCTTACTCGAAGTCAGTTCGTTTTACTAATTTCCTTGTAAATTATATTCCTAACCACTATTCATTATTTGTTCATCGATAAATATCTTGATTGTGATTTACTCCAGATTTTCTCTCTCTCTAAATATCATACTTTACCGACTTCACGTTTGTTCATCTATGGCAAATTCACCCTGTGTTATACGTTTTTTTTATAAAATTGACGGGAATCATTATTGTGACCCCCAACATTATCATGTCAATAATAAGACTCCCACAAAACACACTCCCTGTCTCATCTACTCATGAACACCCTATAAGATAAAGATAGTAGAGAAGACAGGAATTCTTAGTTCTGAGAACCACGTCTTCCCTCCTTTATATTTACATTATATCTTCAACTTAAAATGTTGAGAGTAATATTTAATCTTCATAGTCATACTTACGTGCTCTATCAGAGAGAATTTTCTTTTATATGTCTGTGTATTTGTTTATGTGTATTTTAGAATCGAGACACGTGATTTCTTCGGACTTTTGTTACTGGTTGTCGTTACTGTATTGTGACTAGGTGATTGTCGTTACTGGTAGGGATCGTCTCACAAATTTTACGGTAAAAGATACTTTTCTGAAGAACCCGTTCAACGGTAAGGACCAAACCCCGTTCTTTACATGTTCTACTTGGACCTTATATAACCGTATAATGTCTCCTTAAATAATTCGATAATTCCACAATTTTTGTTGAGTCTCGGGAAGGAAACGAAAGTGGACTTTGACAGTGTAGCAAACAATTAGTCGATATGGGGTTATGTTTTATTTTTCAATTTTTTTTTTGAGTCTCGGTTGAACTTCTCCAAGGGGGATTGGTCTCTGTCCCGTTAAACTCGAAGTTTTTCATATTAACGTTAACTAATTTTGGCTAGTCAGTTACTCAATTATTACTATAATTTTTACTTAAAAATTTGATTACTCAGTAGAACTCTCTTACTATACTTTGGTTAAACAATAGAATTTACTTAGTAAATGAGATAGAAGGGTATATTCGACATGGTACTTATTAGTTTATCATTACTCCTGTACACAGAGAAATATTGCGTGAGGTGGATTATTTACTTTTTCTTTAATTTCTTAATCTTATAGAGGTAAAACGTCAGGAGTCACTTACTTATGTAAATCCGTAATTTGTAATTACGATTGTAATGTTTTTCTCTTTGTTGGTCTGTAATACATGGATGACCACTTTAGAACGGTTTCCTTAACTTGGGTTTTGACTAGTCTGGAGACCTAGACCGACGGGTGAACGTCCTTTGTATTTTCTGAGCCCGTTATACAATTTAAATGTGGTTTTTATACGTAGTCGTTTTCGGTCTCGTACACTTTCGTATCAGTTTGTCAAGTCAAGAAGGTGTCTAGTTTGGTTTCTTTTTCTTTTCCTACTTCTTCAGATATATAATTTTCTCTGAATTTTCCACGTATTAAAAAAATACCCGTTCCCATTTCAAAGATCTCTACATGGGGACCCACTATTTTGATGATTCATCTTATTTCCTCATTAGTGAGATCTTCAGTTCTATCCCTGAAGACAAAGGCTAGTTCTACCTCATTGTCCCTGGTCTAACTCGAAGGGTGGACTTTATTGATTCTATATCTGTTTTATATACACCACCACCCCCCACGTAAAAATCTATAACCGAGAGACCGACGTATCTTGTCACTAGGGATTCTGTACCCTTTGTTACCTCCATTTGAGATTTTGACGGTGTCGCATAACGGGTCTCTTTTCTAGGTTCGGTTTTACGTCTGTCCTCTTTGGGTCGTCAGAAGGACTCGACCCTTTGTTTCAACCCTCAGGTCCTCCGGTCCACCGATCTCAGGGACCCCGTTTACTGTCCACTCCTCGCCTTACGTACTGTTCTCGTTGTCTCCAGGCGTCTCTTGGTGGAGACGCATGACTAGTCGTACACCGATATTGTTTTGGTGGGTTTAGACCCCTTTCTTGGTAGTGTGTCTCTTTCCACTTGTTAAGGACGTCGAGTGCATTTAGGTCCATTTTAGGTAATGTACCTTTTTGGAATATTAAGTACTCCGTAATTCATCACCCCGTTTTAGTCAGGATTGTGTTTTTAACAAGACTGGAGTGGATAACGACAAAAAACCAGTGGTTCAACATAGGTTGAGAAACGTTGGAGTGTCTGGGGGTCTGCAGAGCAGGTACCCAAAAAGGTCCGTTCTTATGAACTCACCCAACAGTAAAGGAAGAGGTCTCCTGGACGTGGAGTGGATTGTTTCGAATTTTCGCTTGGAGTTTCACTAGTTTGACAAGGGTTCATTGAAGTGACTTAGGGTCTGTACTTGAGTTCTTATAGACGTCTTTATATTTTATAGGTCATAGGGTGTACAATTTTAAATATTATACACAATTTCTAAAATTTTAAATTTTTTATTTTGTGATTTTTTTTTTATTTTATTTTATTTCAAATATTATACACCTCGGTTGTTTTTTAATCCATATTTTTCCTTGTCCTTTTACGCTGGGTATTATTTCTCTCCGTCTTTACTACGTTTACCAATCATCTATTCCTGTATTTTGTTAACATTAATGTTATGTGTATCAATTATTTCATTTTCTTTCCAACTGGTACGTCGTTAAACTTGTTTTATAAAAATTGTCTAGGTTTGCTTGTGTCTACTTTTGATGTCATAGACACTAAAATTTTTTGTATGACCCGTCCTCCTGGTCGTATAATTTATAACGTCTTCTTTTTCATAACTTGAACTTCTGGATCGTTATCTTTGATAGGTTTTATTTTGTATGTCTCTTTTTTACAGACCCTTTCTTTTTGGGGTCTCGTGGGCCCTCGTCACCCCATTGAAGGTCGTCGGACTTTTTCTTGTCCATCTCAGGGGTTTCTTCTCCTTCTCCTCCTTACACCCCGGTTTTAACTTCTTTATTTATTACCTACTTTAAAAAGGTTTTAAATAGTTTTAATAGTTTACGTATATAGGTTCTTCAAGTTACTTGGGTTTCGTCTCTTATGTTCGTCTTTTGAAATGGCTCCGTATGAGGGGTGAGCTACGTTTCTCGGTCGAGTAACCTTTTCCGTGTCTACGACCCCTTCTAACTTTCGTTTTCCTCTTTCCCCACCACCTCCTATTCTGTCAATCTATCGTAGTGACTGAGTTGCCTGTGGTTAAACTCGTTTGAGACCCTCTGTCACTTCCTGTCTCCTCGGACCGTGTGATATCTGGTACCCCAACGTCTCAGTCTGTACTGAATCGCTGACTCGTTGTCGTTCTAAAATCGGTTTGACGAATCGGTCACAGTTCTATTTTTAGAATATTCGTCGGTTGACTATTCTTATGTTGATTGATCCCTGAGGGAACTGTAAGGGCGCCAATTCTGAAAACGGAAGGTTATGTCTCCTACTCTCAAACTAGGGACCAACTTTGTCACAGTCTTAAATAAAACCCCCCGAGGTTTTAGTGACGTCTACCACTGACGTCGGTACTTTAATTTTCTGCGAATGAGAAACCTTCCTTTCAATACTGGTTGGATCTATCGTATAACTTTTCGTCTCTGTAATGAAACGATTGTTTCCAGGCAGATCAGTTCCGATACCGAAAAGGACACCAGTACATACCTACACTCTCAACCTGACACTTCTTTCGACTCACGGCTTCTTAACTACGAAAACTTGACACCACAACCTCTTCTGAGAATTCTCAGGGAACCTGACGTTCCTCTAGGTTGGTCAGGTAAGACTTCCTCTAGTCAGGACCCACAAGAAACCTTCCTTACTACGACTTCGACTTTGAGGTCATGAAACCGGTGGAGTACGCTTCTCAACTGAGTAACCTTTTCTGAGACTACGACCCTCCCTAACCCCCGTCCTCCTCTTCCCCTACTGGGTCCTACTCTACCGACCTACCGTAGTGACTGAGCTACCTGCACTCAGACTCACTTGAGGCCCTCAACCACTACCTGTCCCTCCGGACCGCACGACACTAAGTACCCCAGTGTTTCTCAGTCTGTGTTGACTCGCTGACTTGACTTGACTTGACCCTTCGATCCTAGGGTGTACGGAGTACTGGTTCTTTGGTTTTGTGTCTTGTCTCTGTTATAATATTGTTTAAGTTATTTCTGAAACCTTTTTTTTTTTTTTTTCTAGGTGTAGTTTTTTTTCTAGATTTTTTTTTTTTTTTGATCACTTACCTTTGTCTCGCTCAGTCTTCTGGTGCCTCGTTGTAAAATTCTTGATTTACTGATGTTTTTGAATATTAGGATATTAAAATATGAGTCTTTTTTTTATGGAAAGTTTTTGTTTTCATTTCATTTCTGAAAAAGTTTGTATTTTCTCGATTTTCTTAAATAATCGTCGTGTGGACATGAAATCCTTTACAATTTCCTTCAGGACGTGTACCTTCCTTTGAATCTACCTTTAGACTTAGATATGTTATCTTACTTCTCGTGGTCTTTACCTTTATAAACGCATTTATATTTCACAAAAAGAATAAACAATTTTGGAGAAATTTTCTAGCAACCGTCAAGTTACTTTTATTATTATTGTATAAAACTCCGAACATCGTATGTATCTTCAATATTTACTATTTTACGATATGTGCCATTTTCAGTCTTATCACCAATGAAAGTACCCTCTACTCCCCCAACTTTACCACTACCCCGTCTTACTCCCCAAAGACCACAACCATTTCAAGGTGAAGAAATAAATCTATAATTAATACTCACGAGTGGAACACTATTGAATATAATTCGGTATGTAAACTCAGTAAAAGATCAATCTCCAAAGTAGAATGTTCTGTTTCAGGAATTTTTGTTATACTTCTCAAAACACTTAGTATATCTGTACGGTCTTTTTTCCTTCCTCTAATTTCACAATTACCAATCAAATACAAATAACTCTCACACCTACTTCTGATGAAAAGAATAAAAAAAGGTTTTACGGATGATACCTGTAATAAATGAAAACGTTGGTCCTTTTTTTATTTATCTTGGTTATTTATGAAGTTTGTCTTTGTGAAATAGGTGTTTAACCTATGCACCAGAAAATCCCTTTTTTAAGTATGAGTAAAGTGATAGAAACGTAGAAACGAAACTAATGTAGTGAGGACGGGTGAAGAGAGGTTTAACCAAACCTCACATACGATTGCCAGTTATAGATCATCTGTCATCCATAAGGTATTCAAAAAACATGTCTTGACTTAATTTCCGTTGATTTTGGGGTAAAAACAGTTAGACAACGAGATTAAATTATTATAAAGTGACTCCCTATCCTTAGTCCTTGTCAATAGGGTTTCGATCTCAGACCAGAACAGATCTTCCCGAACACTAATAAAACATTTGTTTCTCTGACTCCATAACGTGAGTACTTAAGACATCTTTCTCGGTATCAAGGTCATACGGTTTGTCTTTATGTCTCACGGACATTTATAGTAGACTGTTTTTGGAATACGGACTTAATCGACATGGGGTTTGGTCTCGTTTGCATTTGCTTCGGACGGTGTTTGGAGGTTGGCGTGGTTTTCTGGCACAGGGTTCCCTCCTTTTTAGTCGAGTTCCTTTTATGGTCCAAACTGACCTTTAGACTCCTGGACTGTTTCTGTGTCGGATGATGTTTGAATTAACGAGTGTCTCGTTCGTCCTTTCACTTTTTATCGGGCACTTGTAGACAACAAACACTTACTGATCCCGACCCAGTTCATTCTAATCGGTGTTTTCTTACAGTCGGGCTATTGTAAACGTTCTTTTGTGATGTGTGAGTTTTCTAATCGTTTCCCTGATGTTGCATGAAATTTTTTTATTTTCCTTACAGGTCCGACTAATGGCTAAAAAAATATTACACTTTTCCTCACACCACCATGTACCCTACAGTACTCGAGAGTGATTCATATTACATCCCAAAAAAAGTACTGTTTCTCCAAGTTTTAAACCCTAAAATAGATTGGAACTTCGTTACATTCTTTTAAAATTTATCAAGGTTCTCTTCATAAATTGACCCCGATAATTGAGTTGACTTAGTAAGTATGTGTACTGGTAAAATTCCTATATATTTACACTCGATTTCCATTAGACTTGTGTGTAAGACGAACCTTTTATTTTTGTACAAGTACACTTCGAATCAAATGTCTTAAATAAGATTTTTCTTAACTCTCGTAGACTACCCACTTATAAACGAAGAAACCCAATACATGGTATTATAGGAGTTGTATTAAAAGTAATGTTTACTGATATACCCAATGGTTTCGTTTGTGTTTTTAGTGGTGTTGTAAGACGTCATTATGTACGTCAGGAAATTCGGTTCAGTTTCTACCTATTATGTCTTGACCTTAGTAAAGGATCTGCCTCCTGGTGATCGTTATTGGGAATTATCGGGTCTCAGAGGTCGCCGTGTAAATTTCGTCCTAAGGATCTCGGACGTAAAGTCGTTGGTGGTACCTTTCTTTATTTGTGAAACCTCATCGCGTACTTCGGGACGACAAGTCTCGACCGACCAAGACTCGGTTACCAAAGAGTAGAGTTACTCGTCGTCGACAGTATCGGTGAGATGTCCCTACAACAAAAGTTTCAAGAATTTCTAGAATTAACACTGGTCGGGGAGACCGAAACTGTCCGAAGGGGCCATCGAGTCATCCATTTCTTAGACGGACGTCAAGTCCTCCGGGCCCAAACTAAGGACCCAGTCCTTCTAGGGGACCTCTTCCGTTACCGTTGGGTGAGGTTATAAGAACGTTCCTTTTAGGATACCTGTCTCCTCGGACTACCCGATGTCAGGTACCCAAACGTTCTCAGTCTGTGGTGAATCGTTGATTTGGTGGTGGTGGAGACCGAGATTCCAAGAAGAACGAGTGAACAATGTGACCCTCGCGAGTTAAAGTACTGGTAGCTGTGTCTTACTTCACCACTGACGGAAGTGAATTACTCGACCTACTTACACCGTTGGTCTCTCTCTCCGTCGGGTCACAGGATCTTTCTCTTGACCCGGAGAACTGTTTTGGTCTGAGTTTCCTGTTCCGTCGACACTGGAACATGACTACTCTTTTACTAAAGTAGTCATTTACCACTGATGTGTCAGGAAACCAGTATTTAGATACTTATGTGGTCTTCTAAGACCCATGTAGATGAATTAACGAAGGTACTTTTCATAGAAAAATACTTTTACTTAACACAGTTATTTCTTTACCCCAGTAAAAGTAAACAGGTGTATTTTAGGTTGACGTTTTAGAAGGACACAACTTAATAAAACCTCAGAGAAGATTTGAAAACTACACTCTGTGTGTGTTACTACACATCACTCTAATTGTCTCCGTCAATCCACCTTACCTTTCTTGGCACCTTAGAGGTAGTCTTACAGGGTCAAGACTACGGATAACCCGGTGATCGATGCACTGAAACCCGGGTATTCTGTTTCAATCTTCTGTTTAAGAGAGACTCTGACACTACATTGACACGGAGAACGGTCTCTTCGGATCTTCTCCTTGTAGAGTTACTAAGTAACGTTTTCTGACGAGAAGTAGAATAGGTTTTACGAACAAAATTACATGTAGAAATCAAAACCCCCAAAAAAACCGGTACGGTTCGTCGTACGTCCTAGAATCATAGGGACTGGTACCTAGTTTGGGTACTTAGTCAGAATTCATATGTATACAGGGGAGGGAGAACTTGGTGGTGGGGGGGTGTGGGGTGGGGGAGGTCCAACAGTGTCTCATGGCGTGACTTGTGGGACACGATAAGTCGTTGAAGGGCAATCGATAGATAAAATGTATGCCATTACATATGCAAAGTTGCGATGGGAGAGTTAAACAGGGTGGGAAAGAAAGGGAACGACACATGTTTCGGACAAGAGATACAGACGTAGAGATAAGGACGGGACGTTTATCTCAGTAGTCATGGTAAAAGGATCTAAGGTATATATACGGAATTGTATGTTATAAACAAAAAGAGAAAGACTGAGCGAAGTGAGACATATTGTCCGAGATCCAAGTAGATGGAGTAATTTTGACTGAGTTCATGTAGGGGAAAATACCGACTCATCATAAGGTAACACATATATATATATATATGGTGTTGATAAAATAGGTAAGTAGACAGTCACCTGTAGATCCTCAAAGGTACAGGTTCGATGACATTTATCACAACGTTACTTGTGACCCCATGCACACGGAAAAAGTTAATACCAAAAGAGTCCCATATACGGGTCTTCACCCTAACGACCCAGTATGCGTTAATAACATTCTTCATATACTCTATTATGTACGTTTCGTGAATCGTCTTATGTGTCGTGTAGTATTCGTACGTTATCTCAAATAATAATAATTGTAGTAATGATAAGATTTTCACGAAACGTCTGGGTCCGTATACCTTTTACAAGTTATTTATTATCGATAACTATAATACCCCCGAAGAGACCACTGAGTCTTCATTTCTTAGACGGACATTGCGTCCTCTTGGTTCAAACTAGGGACCCAGCCCTTCTTGGGGACCTCTTCCCTAGTCGATGGGTAAGGTCATAGGAACGGGTCTCTTCAGGTACCTGTCTCCTCATGTCATTCAAACATACAATTTATTTTAAGTAAAATTTCTAAGTAAAATCTCGTTTATCAATTTCTGAATTAATGTTTTCCTGTTATACCATGTGGGGGGTGAGGTAAGAATTGATAATAATAGTAAAATATCTACTCCTTTAATTCCAAGTTTCTCTAAGACAGTGGAGGTTTCAGTGTGTCACCTCCTTGATCCTGATCTTGGTTTAGAAAGTAAAGATTCGAGGTACTTGGGTGTACTTCTTTTTGTTTTATTCGATCCTCACACCAGTACACTGTTGCCAAGTGGATAGTGGGTTGACTCTCTACACAATGGAGGAGGCGACGAATGGTGAAGACTCGGAAAGTTAAGGGAGTACACTTTTTCCACTCTTTAAATAAAATGTACATTACTTCTTGGAGGAGGTCAACTTGCACTGACTAACTTGTATGTCACCTAATCAGATGAATGTTACTGGATTTGTTCTGTCTCCACATTAAGAGAGGGTGTTTGGTCCCTAGTAATCTTCGGGTCTCGACTATTCCACGGGGTGATACGACCCCTGGGTCTAAGGAAGAGAGAACAACGAGTCGGAAGGGGTTCACAATGGACGAAGACGTTCCAACTCCTACCAAGTGGTGGTATTGGTACAAGGTCCGTTTTCCCATCTCTTCCTTTTCTGGTCGGAGAAGGGAAATCTCAAACTGGACCTTCAATGTGTGTATAGTGTACGTCTTGATCGGTCTTGAATTATTGTGTCGGTGTAGGTCGGGGTTCCCTTTGTTCCTTTTTGTCAGCAATAAGACCGATAGAGGGATTTTAAATCCCCTCCCCTAAGAAAATTTTTTCCTTTTTATGTGACTGATCGTCCACCTTAAAATTGAGACAATGGATACAAATAAAAGTGAAGGAGGACTTTGCGGTGATTTTATTATTATTTCCTTAAGTGTCTGTATTTGGGAAGTCCTCTTTTTGACATTCTCTTTACTGGTGTCCACTTTCATATTTTACACTCTCATAATTATCCGATTTCGACGAAAGTCTATACGTTTATCAAAGTGGAGATACGTGGGAAAGAGTCCTTCAAGGACCTTTTACAAGGGGTGGTTTTGTTCCTTCAGTTGGTTTTTATTCTTCCTGTCGCTTTCCCCTCTTCCTTTAACAATTTCCCCACCCTCTCTATTTAGGGAGTTTATTAATCTGTCGTTAGACTCTTTCGTTCGTCGTGTCGGACCTCATACGTTTCTCTCTAGGTTCTCTTTACAGATACTCTTCTCCTTCTTCTCTCCCCCTTCTCCTTCCTCTGTCTTCCCCTCCTCTTCTTCCTCTCTTTCCTCCTCCTCTTTACAATAGTGGGGATTTCATCTTAGGGTAAGAAGAGTAATCATCTGGACATAAGGTTTCTTAATTAGAGGTTTTATATGTTCGTCGAGTACGTCAAGTTATGGTCTTTTTGTTTTGGGTTAGTTTTTCACCGTTTTATGGATTTGTCTGTAAAGAGGTTTCTGTACTTCTACCGATTATTTGTGTACTTTTCTACAAGTTGTAGTAAGTGATAATCTCTTTACGTTTAATTTTGGTGTTACTTCATAGTAGAGTGTGACCCGTCTTACCGGTAGTAGTTTTTCAGATGTTTGTTATTTACGACCTCTCCCACATCTCTTTTCCCTTGGGAGTTGTAAAGGTGACAACTACCCTTACGTTTGACCATGTCGGTGATACCTCTTGTCACACCTCTAAGGAATTTTTTTTTTTTGACCCTTATATTGAAAGTATACTGGGTAGTTAGGGTATCGTCCCGTATATGGGGTTTCTTTGGTCTTAACTTTTTCTGTGTATCTGGGGTCACAGGTGTCGTCGTGATAAACGTTATCCACCCTGTACCTTCGTTGGATCTACAGGAAACTGTCTACTTACCTATTCCACCCTTCCAACCGTCGGGTTTGGTCCCTCGTCGTCGCGGTCGACTTCCACTTGGACGAGTCCCCGGGGTCCGACGTCTCTAGGGTTCGTCTGTACTGCAACCTACACTAGACCCGTTGTCTGTAAAGTAACTAAGCCTACGGGAAACTTCACCCCTCGCACCCCCCATTCACCCAAGTCAGGTTGACGGGACCCTCTGAACAGGTGTATTACCCCCAGACCCCCGTCCCGGGTAAAGTAGAGATCGGGGTGAGGACCCTCCATAAATACCCTTTATTTTGCCTTACCGTAGGTCCGTAACAGTTCCTCAGTAGTTTCCACTCCCTCCCAGGGGGACGGAAGTCTCGACCCTGAGACCTGGACTATCTGCGTTACATAAAGTCACGGCCGGAACAGAGACCCCAAACTGAATGTAGTGCACTCCTAAAAAGGTCTAGGTCTCACCACCCCCCATCCTTAAAAGTGAACCGACGTGGTCGTCCTCTAGGAGTACCAATGTAAGTGGTTGTAGAGTGGAGGTTCAGAGACACGGGTATGAAGACGGACTCTAGAATTGTTTCTCCTCAAGTACACGACAGTATCTTAGACAGGGGAAACTCCAAACTGATATTTCTGAGAAGGTCTCAGGGAACCTCTTTTGTTTATTGTGAAAACAGGTGTTTCTCTGTGGGTCCCCTTTTCACCACGAACCTTCCTGTCTCTTCGTTGAATTGAAACCCCTTACGTGGACCGACGGACCCCCTATGTCCCTTTCCTGGGGAACCTGGTAGATGGAAGCGTAAAAAGCTAAACACACAATATAAGTCCACAGTATATATAGTATTACAGACTTTATATTTTTATTTTAATTTATAAACCCCTTTTTTGAACCATCCCAATTAAAATTCTTATGAAACCTTTTGGTTTGATATTCTTGAGCACACCTGAATCCTTTCCCAAGTCTCTCTTCTATTGGTGACTGAGACCACTTGGTAAAAAATAACTATTACAGTTCCACTAAAGACATAGATAGTGGCACAGGACTCAATAGTCCATCTACCGTTCGAAGGATTCTCTTCTTTTTGTATGGAAAAACATGGAGCGGACACTGGATTAGGTCAAAGAAATTTTCCCGTGTATAATTCTTTATAATCTAAGGTAAGGTTTTATTAACAATTTTATACTTATAAGTCACCTCATAGACAAAACACATCTCCCTACCCCTGTCCGTCAAAAGGGAAGAGAAAGTAAACAAAGGGAGTGGATCTCAGGAGAAAAGAAAGTCATAATCTCCATTCTAGATTAAAAGTTATTCCCGATACTCAACCACGGATCTTTAGTTCAACGGTCCTAGTAAGTTATCACTAAACGGAAGAACCGGAGGTTTTGGTTTAGGTCCCGAACTCAAGTTCGGGTATCAGGATGGGGTAGGTAGTCTCGGCACGTGATGGTACTCCGGTATCGAGAGATTTACGATTTTGTACAAAGAGTACGTCGTTAGAATTATTTACGCTAACCCGAGGTAAAGAACCGAAACTCCATTACTTTTTAATTAATGGTATGAAAATGTTCATTATCAAAGATGAGTGTCGTGAGGGAATCTTCATTTATATAGTATTTATCAATGACAATATGGTTACCGACCATCTAACCCGTCGGACAGCAGGTATTTAGGAAAAAGTTGTCTGTACAATAAAGAAGACCCCTTGTTTGTCTAAACAAAATCTAATCTCTCAGTTGACTGTCTACCGGAAACATTTTTGTGTGGTAAACATATTTATTTAATATCAAAATGATACCCTAAGACGAACACGCGTAAACCTTTTAGTTACGGGGGTAAGAGATCTTACCCAGACTTGACATTTCTCGGTAAAGTAACTCCACACTCCGGTGTAGCGTGTTAGAGGGTTGTGTCTACGATTTCAGGTTTCAGAGATCTACGTGCGACGGTGAAGGGCAGTGTTGACAGTGTTTCTCGAGACGGACCCCCATGACCCTACTAGAGGGTCCCTCGAGGTCGTGGTTTGTCTCGTTCTATGGTTGACCGTGTGAGGGGACTCGAGGTCCAAGACAAAGGTAAGTTAAATTACTATAGTGCACGGAATAAAGGGATTGATGTTGAGACGTATTAACCCCGACTGTTACATAAAGGGAATCTTTGTACTTTGTAAAGTAAAAGGAAATGTTGTATCGAGTAACCAATTTACGATTTGTAAACCATCTAAAGAAATTTTAGGTTTAGTCTGGAAAAAAAAAAAAAACCGGACCCGAAAGAGATCAAAACCACTCGTCCCCGTGTGAGAAGAAACGGGACACACCCGAAGAGTGACACCACTGAAGAGAACTCCTCGTGCCCGAGTGCCCGAGTCGTCAACACCGAGCCCCCGGGATTTCGTGACCGAGTCATCGACACCGTGTGCCGTAACGAGGTGTCGTACGCCTTAGAAGGGTCTGGTCCCTGACTTGAGACAGGGGACGTAATCGTCTGCCTGAAGATAGGCGACGCGGTGGTCTCTTCAGGGTTTGACCCGAATTGAGACTTGATGTCGTCAGAGTCAGTGATGGGCAGAATATTGTAGGTGTATACATTGTATGTGTGGTTTTAAATAAACAAGTATACACTACATATATGTATCTATGCGTAGTGTGGGTGAGTACATTTAGGGGGAAAGTTTGGTTTTACAGGACGCACGTAAGATTGACCGAAGTCAACACAGATTGAGCGAAGTCAACACAGACTGAGAAACGTTGGGATACCTGGTATCGGACGGTTCAAGGAGACAGGTACCCTAAGAGGTCCGTTCTTATGGCCTCACCCAATGGTGGAGGTCCCTTTAGAAAGGCTGGGTCCCTAGTTTAGGCACAGAGAACGCAGAGGACCAAACCGTCCGTCCAAGAAATGGTGATCGCGGTGGACCCTTCGGGTTTTCCAGTCCTGTGTCATAGATTTTCCTGTATAAGATAGCAACAAGAATTCTTGGTCTTGGTCATTTTACAAAGAAAACAATCCCCTGCTACAAGTAAAATCGGACTCTGTGGTTCTTACGTGAAACGACCGTGTTATTAACGGATACACAAGAGAGAAATTCCTATAATAAGTGATGGGTTTTACTAATTCTAAAATTTCGGTGGTCAAGACACTATTCCTTTATTTACAAATTGTAATTAGTACAAATGTTAAGTTTTATATTGTCCTTTCTGAGACGTAAAGAGATTATTTTTTGAAATTACAGTCTAACGGATTATAAAAGGTCCGATATTCCATGTGAATCTTCGACGCAAACGCAGAATCGCATCACCCCTTGACAAATCGAACTACAAAACACCCGCAAGTATTGGAGTCCGAAGGTTCAACGATAAATCTCAATCCGGTCAACCACGGAACTACCTTAATTATATGGTAGATCTTAACGGATTGAATGTAAGTTTCTTCTCGAATTTGGTTACTAAAGGTAGACAAAAATACTGTGAGGGTCCCTTAGAGTCCAATGAAGTTTCCTCTAGTCTTAAGAGTTTACTTTAATGAGACCTGTATCTTTAGAGTATGAGTACATGAATCTATACAGTCTATTTTTGTATGTGGATGTACTATATCAGAAGATCTTCTCCACTCCTAGTCCTTTAATTATTCCATTAACGTAGGGTTCTAGAGTCTTCCCATTCTGTTAGTGTTTAATATTATCGACAGTATTTGGTCTAAACTTGATTAATACCTTTTATTTTTGGGTGATTTAAGTGTGTAGTTTGTAAACCCAGTGTCTTTTTCATTTTACCGAAACCTCCCACCCGTTTTAACTTGGATAAAAATTTTGACTACTAAAACACCTACTTAATGATCGTCTGGGTCGTCTTATACTTAGACCATCGTACCGATTAAGTAAAGAAAGTAGAGATTTAGTACACTGTACGGACAGAGATTCACTTCTTTGTCAAGTAGGACGTAGAGTTATTTTACAAATACTCTCTAGGAACAACGATTACCTCAGTTGAGTGTTAGTTATGTAAATAAGTATTTTAGTACGTGTGTATGTCCAGTTCCCAATTCTTTTATAAAAGTAACGGTGCCATTAGTTGGTTTGCATGATATTAGTACGAAAAGTGACTGAGGAACTCCTATACCTAACCCTTGCCAGGTTCTCTGAAAGCTGGAACACTGGTTAGTGTTTTAACGAGACGAATTTCGTTTACGAAGGGACCATCGAGTCGCCATTTCTTATACGGACGGCACGTCCTCCGGACCCAAGTCAGGGACCCAGTCCTTCTAGGAGAAATATTCCTTTACGGTTGGGTGAGGTCCTAAGAACGGACCCTTTAGGGTACCTGCCTCTTCGGACCGCCCGGTGAATCGTTGATCTGTTGTTGTTGTTTTGTTTCTCATACTCCGACGGTGAAGGATTAACATTGACGCCCATTCAAACAGAGGGCGAGTGACGGAGTCAAAGTTGTGGACATTTTTCCTCTTTTGTTGTGGGTGGGGTATCTCAACAACAGTTCTAATGTACTCAATCATAACCTTTTCGAGTCACGTATGTTATTCGTAAGTTATTCACATCCCAGAATGATAGTAATAAATAATAAGTGGAACAGTCTCCGAGGGGCACACCCTCCGGTGACGTCTTGAGTTCTAATAACTACTTGAGTATTCGGACAACTGATAAAGTTTACATAAAATTGATATGTTATAATAGAGTCACGATTTAAGGACAAGTACAAGATTTACAAGTTATTATTTATATCTGTTAAATTGATCTAGACGTGTAATCCAATGTAAAAACAGGGGAGATGTAGGACTTATGATCTAAAAAGGATAGTGTATTTCCCAAACTGGTTCACTTGAGACCCTAGAGAAGATTCTTTGTCTGATAATACTTTGACTGTAAGGGAACTAAGAGACTTAAAGTTGATGTAGTAGATAAACTTCCTTGGTTGGTCATACTTTCCCCTTTCAGGACAGATCATTTAAAGAATCTGAGTCGGAAATAGTCTCCTCGTATATTCTTTTACGATACTACTTTGTTCAATATATTTGATGTGTATTTTTACTGGTACGGATGTAAAAATAACCCTTCAATATCCCTCTTACACTTAGATTATATATAACTACTTAATAAGTCGAGATAGAGTCAGTCGGACCGACGGACGTAGTGTGCTATCCTCCTAAAAAGTTCGTGAGGGTCTTCCGAGAACTCGGGAGAACTTACAACCGGACCTCTAATAAAGACTAGTTCATATCCGTAGTCTTTAGATATATCATCCCTTCCATCCCCGAAGGACACCCTTCCCTTTTAGCTTTGGTAATACTCTACGGGGTGCCCTAGTAAAAATTTGAGAAATTTGTGCAGAATCCTTTTCTCTTGAAACAGGACTGATCTAAAGACTGGACCGTTCACTGGAAGTTTCTGTTTCTTGTCACTTCAGTATGTGTCCCTCACATTTTCTCGTACTTCCACTTCCTTCCTTCAGGGCCTCTTGTCTCTGGTAAACCCAGGTCCTCTGAAACTCTTCGGTACACTCTCAATTTCTGTCTCTCCAAACAAATATGGAAATACTATGTAGTATTAGAAAACCCTTTATTTGGTTACGAGTTTTTTGGGAAACTTCGTGTAAACCAAATTACACGATTAAGGTAGTTATCGGGACTAATTAATCGTATTTAGGTCTCCCATTACCTGTAAACCCCAGAAGGGTGAATTCAGATAACCTCCGAAAATGTGACTTTCTAACGGATTTGTAAATATGTAAATATCGTAGTTTATGTGTATTATAATGGTTTACCTTCTCCGAAACTTTACGTAGGTAAACCGGTCACAACCTCTTAACACAAAAGGACACCCAAAGAGAAAACACTTCTGTAGTTTTTAAACGGAGAGGAAAGCAGTTAGGAAACTGAATGGTTCTCGTCCTCTAGTGTCCTTTGTTCTTACCGGGTATCGTTCTATCGAAAAGGGTGACTTTATTTGTTTAAGGAAACTGAGTTGGGGGATCGGTACCTCGGGATCGATTATATTATGTTTCCTGTCTTGACCGAAGGTCATCTTGTCTTGATGTTATTTAAGGTAAAAGTGTGGACTATAACAGGTGGTGTGGGGGTATTTATATAAAAAAAGGTCTTTGATTGTCTTTAACCAGAAATTCTGTTATCGGAGGACGATCAGAATTATGGATGGTTCTTATGTTTAATTGGGGGGCCTTTTCGTTGACTTGATTTTTAATCCAGGTGCGTGTGTCAGAATGGGTACTTTTGTATATAGACGATTGAGGTTTCTTATACGTTGAGACCTAAGACAGTATTAAATATTTTTCGATTTTCCGTCCGTACCTATATTTCAGAATTAAGAGCACCGACACCGGTGGGTTGCGATAGCAGGGTCACCACCTGTGTTAGCAATTACATAAATAATAAGAAACTCCTGTGCTCTGTAACCTTTTACCGTAAAAAGGGAAAGTGGAAGATTCCGAAAGGGGTCCTGATGGTCTACTTGCGGGTGCGGTGGAAAAAGGTGGTTTCCACCTAGGGCGATTGTCCTCTGAGACCTAGCTCTGGTATCGCGGAGTTAGTGTTCGAGACCCCCTTCGGAGTAGAATCGTTCTTCGGGAGTCGCGTAGGTCGCCTAGGCGGTCGATTCGCCTCCGGCGCGCCAAAGTAGTAATTACGAGGACTTCCTGTTATCGAGTAGTTCGGGGTGGCTTTCGGGGCCTGGCCAGCGCCTCGTACCCGACCGCCCCCTACTCCGACTCGCTGAGGAGGATCTCCACCAATACACCTCTTCCTCGTTAGGGAAGAGGGAGGAGGAGGAGGGGGGCGATGATAGGCGCCGGGCCTCTTGACGGCGAACGGCGGTAACTGTGCGTGTCTATCTTGGGTTTCTTTCCGTTTCTCAGGACGGGCCGTGGCCGCGGCGCGGCCGGCTTGGACGCGGGCCCTTCGCCGCGCGCCTCCCGTGGCCCGCGGGCCTCGTCCGCCGCGTCGTGGTCCACTCGGGCGGTACCGCCACCGTAATAACAAGTCCCCCGAAGCCCCAGACCTTTGTTTTGCTCGGCGCCCCCGTCACGTCCCCGGCCTCTTTGGGGGGACGGGGAGGGGCGACGGGTCGGGGACGCCCGCCAGGGGCCTCTCGGCTAGGAACGGCGTTTTTTTT